>OW203763.1:46947014-47267165 GCA_934045905.1 Leuctra nigra
CTTTCACACTACACTATTGCCCCGGGTTGAAACCTCAGTCCGACCCGAGTCAAGAAATAAAGCGTGTTTACACCTGACCGCCCCGGGTCCAGCCCGCGGAAACTAAAACCCCAGTCCATCCCAGGGTTTCAACCCGGGGCGAGTTTGACTCCAGGCGAAACTGGTTACCTTTTCATCCACGTGAGCTCTGTAATCTTATCATTTTACTTGAAACACAAAATAATGGAAATGTTTGCATGATACTGCATTAATAAATGAACTACTTAATAAATTATTACCTTTGTTATCCAAAGAATCAACAAACTGTGCCGATCATTGCTACATTTTGATTTTGACAGCGGCATTTGACGTTTGAAAAAGAAAAAACAAAGAAATCTTACGGTATCCACTGCCTTCTTGATTGGTTTTGTTCAATGACAAAAGCTGTAAATACATCGTAGTGTCATGTAGTGTAAACACATTCAATTTTTTGACCCCGGTCAAGACCAGGGTCCAGACCCGAGTCGTTAACCCGTGGGTTTGACCCTGGGATTAAGTGATGTAGTGTGAAAGCAGCTTAGTTTCGCCTCGAGTCATACTCGCCTCGGGTTGAAACCCTGGGATGGACTGGGGTCATAGTTTCCGCGGGCTGGACCCGGGGCGATCAGGTGTAAACACGCTTTATTTCTTGACTCGGGTCGGACTGAGGTTTCAACCCGGGGCAATAGTGTAGTGCAGTGGTACTCAACCTTTTTGACTTGCGGGCCAATAATACGAATTTGCTTTTGTTAGCATGCCGCATTTTTAAAAAAAGTACAATAATGCTCAGGTAACAACTTTTATCATGAGGGGGGGGGGGGGGAGGGGGTCTGGTAGGCGAAACCCCCCAGTTCTAGCCCCGCAGGGTGTTTTTTTAGAATTTAACAATTTAAAAGTGATTCTGGAGCTCTAAAATGCACCAACTGAAGCAAATTACCCTCCATTTGTTGCCCCGCAGGGCGTTTCGTTAGGTATTTAAGCAATTTATAAGTGATTCTGGGATACTATAATAAATTTCGTGGAGAATGGGGGGGTCAGTCTGCTGCCCCCTCCCCCCACCACTACCTTTGTGCCTGGTTAATTCAGTGTCTTTTGTTTATTAGGAAACGAATCGAACAATGTTTCACACACACGCCAAAACGATACACTCTTTTACAATTATATTCGGAATTGGTAAACGGCTTCATGAATGAAGTTACATCACAGGGGACAAATTTTGTGAATAAGTAGGTATTTAAAACATCAACTGGGGAGCCATAAAAATTAGTCCCGCGGGCCGCAGGTTGAGTACCACTGGTAGTGTGAAAGCAGCTCTAGATTCCAATTTCCAACACCATCATATTCGAGCAGTACCCTTCGGCATGTAGGGGTAGAGGAGTTGCATTTAAGCAATCTATAATTGCTACATGCAAAGGTACTACTTCGAATAGGTACGTTAGTGAAATCTAGGAGCTACGCTTTTTTTTTTTTTTTTTTTTTTTTTTTACTTTTTGGTCATGTTAAACGAACTTTTGGGCCACACCTCGTACATGACAGAACACTTATTGTGATGTTTAACGTCGCACTGTTCTGCAAGTAGGCTGTGGCTGATGATGAAGAATAGTCGTGACCTGTTAGTAGGACACCTTCCCATCATTTATCTCTCTACTTAGGGAAGCCACGAAGCAGTCCTCTCATAAAGGATGACCGTGGAAATGAAATACGGAAATGGAACTCTATTTACTGTCAATACGCAAACTTAATCCGTTATAAACCTAAATACTTTTACAAATAATTTTCATGGATTCCCTATTGAATTCCCTAAATTCTAGTATTTGTATTTCCAAGTCTCTCAATCTAAAAAAAAAATTATGAAATCTAAAAATTCTGCACTGAAAAGTAGTGATATCAAAAAATGAGCCAAGTCAAAACTTTATTTGAAAATCAAAAAATACTTGGCGCATCGTGTATATAAATAGCTTAGAAGCATAGGCCAGATATAAAATATACATGAAATATACATACTGCCCTAAAATGCCCTAAAAAACGATGCGCCAAGTATTTTTTGATTTTCAAATAAACTTTTGACTTGGCTAATTTTTTGATATCACTTCTTTTCAGTGCAGAATTTTTAGATTTCATATTTTTTTTTAGTTGAAGAGACTTGGCTGTTTTTTTTACACGGAGTGTTTTTTATGGGGATATCACTCCTTTTTTAAGTTTATTCTTAGAACTTGTGACGTCATATCGAATGAACAATTACTAAATCCTTTAAAAAAAGTCGCCATTGTCAATTTGGTTAACTAATGAAAATCTGCGTATGACGTACTATATATTTGCTTTAAATGTCTTTCATGAAGAATAGCAAAGGTTTCATTCCTATCAGTCAACCGAGTTCCGAGATATGGCAACACCTCGGTTTTCAAAATGGCTGCTGAACTAACTCCACTGCCACATACAATGTATATCTAGAAAAGATGTGTATTTCCGGTCTCATAAATAGGAAAATTCTAGTTAGACTGTTCCTATTCCATAGAGATGGCCTTCCGAATCGTTTGGCGATAGTTTCGGACCGATATGTCCACCAGTTTTCGAGACATGACATTACTTCCGGTTTTAAAATGGCGGCTACAATCTCTGACCCCTTGAATTATAATTTAAACATGATTTCATTTTATTATAAGCTGTCTCAAATAGTATATTTATTGCATCAAAATGTAAATTTGTGAGATTATTAAAATGTGTGACGTAATTTCCGGTTTCGGTTTGGGAAACTGCAAATATTACTGATGATGATAATACTTACAGTTGACCGTCTAAATTGTTCAGCGCTGCTCTCGTTCAAATCCATTTAGCCGTTATTGAGATATGATGTCACTTCCGGTTTCAAAATGGCGGCTTCCGTTTTTTTTATAACTAGTCACAAAGACGTCAAAAGTACATACGTTACATCAAAATAATCGGATCAAACTTTGTTACCGAAATGCCAATCGATGTATTTCAAATTTCATGACGTCATTTCCGGTTTCTTTAACATAATGTTTAGTCTTTTGCTACTGATACTGCATATAGATGACCGTCTGAATCGTTTGGCGCAAATTTCGTTTTAATCGGTCCAGCCGTTGACGAGATATGACGTCAATTCCGGTTTAAAAATGGCGGCACAAAAAAGTCAAGGGGGCGAGAACAAATCAGACGCAAAAGTGCACACGTGGTAAAAATTTGAAATCAATCGGTTCAGCCGTTTAGGCTGTGGCCTGTTTACCGGATTTTAGCTCCACCCTACTACTGAGATTAATATTATTATTATTATGAAAACCGCCCTAAAACACTGTTTTCACGGCCCTCTAGCGCGCAAAGGGCGTAACCTATTGTTCCCAAATTTGGTATATGTTGTAGGGTGGGCCAAAGCTCGAAATGAAGATATATCGCAACAATGTGAGATTTCCCAGTTTAAAGATCCAGTAGGCCGAAAATGCCACGTTGATGCTTACAGTAAAAGTGGGTTTGCTCCAGCCTTTATATTTATATGAGAGTGTGCGCGCGCCGTACGACTTGGCTGGCGTGGAGCGACCGCTCCACTAAATTTGGGATTTAACCAAAATTTCGGAATGAACATAAAAAATTATACTTGAACTTTGTGTTTACGAGATAGAGAAATACAAACTATTTAGAACTACTTAATTTTCTAACCCATAAAATATTTTTTATGAAGATGAACAGTTTTGAATCCAAGTAATAAATTGTATAGAAAACAGTTAAAATGGTGTATCAATTAAATCATCGATTATGTAGGTATACGTTAACTAAGAAGCATTGTCAGTACATATTCAAGCAATGTTCGAGGGATCTCGAGGGATCTGCACACAAGTGACACGGGTGGTCCAGTGCATCATGATGTCTGCCCATGTACTGTAGCGTGTCTAACAGCTCCTGTGTCGTAGCAAAGCGAGGGATCTGCACACAAGGGACACGGGCGGTCCAGTGCATCATGATGTCTGCCCATGTACTGTAGCGTGTCTAACAGCTCCTGTGTCGTAGCAAAGCGAGGGATCTGCACACAAGTGACACGGGTGGTCCAGTGCATCATGATGTCTGCCCATGTACTGTAGCGTGTCTAACAGCTCCTGTGTCGTAGCAAAGCGAGGGATCTGCACACAAGGGACACGGGTGGTCCAGTGCATCATGATGTCTGCCCATGTACTGTAGCGTGTCTAACAGCTCCTGTGTCGTAGCAAAGCGAGGGATCTGCACACAAGTGACACGGGTGGTCCAGTGCATCATGATGTCTGCCCATGTACTGTAGCGTGTCTAACAGCTCCTGTGTCGTAGCAAAGCGAGGGATCTGCACACAAGGGACACGGGTGGTCCAGTGCATCATGATGTCTGCCCATGTACTGTAGCGTGTCTAACAGCTCCTGTGTCGTAGCAAAGCGAGGGATCTGCACACAAGTGACACGGGTGGTCCAGTGCATCATGATGTCTGCCCATGTACTGTAGCGTGTCTAACAGCTCCTGTGTCGTAGCAAAGCGAGGGATCTGCACACAAGTGACACGGGTGGTCCAGTGCATCATGATGTCTGCCCATGTACTGTAGCGTGTCTAACAGCTCCTGTGTCGTAGCAAAGCGAGGGATCTGCACACAAGTGACACGGGTGGTCCAGTGCATCATGATGTCTGCCCATGTACTGTAGCGTGTCTAACAGCTCCTGTGTCGTAGCAAAGCGAGGGATCTGCACACAAGGGACACGGGTGGTCCAGTGCATCATGATGTCTGCCCATGTACTGTAGCGTGTCTAACAGCTCCTGTGTCGTAGCAAAGCGAGGGATCTGCACACAAGTGACACGGGCGGTCCAGTGCATCATGATGTCTGCCCATGAACTGTAGCGTGTCTAACAGCTCCTGTGTCGTAGCAAAGCGAGGGATCTGCACACAAGGGACACGGGCGGTCCAGTGCATCATGATGTCTGCCCATGTACTGTAGCGTGTCTAACAGCTCCTGTGTCGTAGCAAAGCGAGGGATCTGCACACAAGGGACACGGGCGGTCCAGTGCATCATGATGTCTGCCCATGTACTGTAGCGTGTCTAACAGCTCCTGTGTCGTAGCAAAGCGAGGGATCTGCACACAAGGGACACGGGCGGTCCAGTGCATCATGATGTCTGCCCATGTACTGTAGCGTGTCTAACAGCTCCTGTGTCGTAGCAAAGCGAGGGATCTGCACACAAGGGACACGGGTGGTCCAGTGCATCATGATGTCTGCCCATGTACTGTAGCGTGTCTAACAGCTCCTGTGTCGTAGCAAAGCGAGGGATCTGCACACAAGTGACACGGGTGGTCCAGTGCATCATGATGTCTGCCCATGTACTGTAGCGTGTCTAACAGCTCCTGTGTCGTAGCAAAGCGAGGGATCTGCACACAAGGGACACGGGCGGTCCAGTGCATCATGATGTCTGCCCATGTACTGTAGCGTGTCTAACAGCTCCTGTGTCGTAGCAAAGCGAGGGATCTGCACACAAGTGACACGGGTGGTCCAGTGCATCATGATGTCTGCCCATGTACTGTAGCGTGTCTAACAGCTCCTGTGTCGTAGCAAAGCGAGGGATCTGCACACAAGTGACACGGGAGGTCCAGTGCATCATGATGTCTGCCCATGTACTGTAGCGTGTCTAACAGCTCCTGTGTCGTAGCAAAGCGAGGGATCTGCACACAAGGGACACGGGTGGTCCAGTGCATCATGATGTCTGCCCATGTACTGTAGCGTGTCTAACAGCTCCTGTGTCGTAGCAAAGCGAGGGATCTGCACACAAGGGACACGGGCGGTCCAGTGCATCATGATGTCTGCCCATGAACTGTAGCGTGTCTAACAGCTCCTGTGTCGTAGCAAAGCGAGGGATCTGCACACAAGGGACACGGGCGGTCCAGTGCATCATGATGTCTGCCCATGTACTGTAGCGTGTCTAACAGCTCCTGTGTCGTAGCAAAGCGAGGGATCTGCACACAAGGGACACGGGTGGTCCAGTGCATCATGATGTCTGCCCATGTACTGTAGCGTGTCTAACAGCTCCTGTGTCGTAGCAAAGCGAGGGATCTGCACACAAGGGACACGGGTGGTCCAGTGCATCATGATGTCTGCCCATGTACTGTAGCGTGTCTAACAGCTCCTGTGTCGTAGCAAAGCGAGGGATCTGCACACAAGGGACACGGGCGGTCCAGTGCATCATGATGTCTGCCCATGTACTGTAGCGTGTCTAACAGCTCCTGTGTCGTAGCAAAGCGAGGGATCTGCACACAAGGGACACGGGTGGTCCAGTGCATCATGATGTCTGCCCATGTACTGTAGCGTGTCTAACAGCTCCTGTGTCGTAGCAAAGCGAGGGATCTGCACACAAGTGACACGGGTGGTCCAGTGCATCATGATGTCTGCCCATGTACTGTAGCGTGTCTAACAGCTCCTGTGTCGTAGCAAAGCGAGGGATCTGCACACAAGGGACACGGGCGGTCCAGTGCATCATGATGTCTGCCCATGTACTGTAGCGTGTCTAACAGCTCCTGTGTCGTAGCAAAGCGAGGGATCTGCACACAAGTGACACGGGTGGTCCAGTGCATCATGATGTCTGCCCATGTACTGTAGCGTGTCTAACAGCTCCTGTGTCGTAGCAAAGCGAGGGATCTGCACACAAGGGACACGGGTGGTCCAGTGCATCATGATGTCTGCCCATGTACTGTAGCGTGTCTAACAGCTCCTGTGTCGTAGCAAAGCGAGGGATCTGCACACAAGTGACACGGGTGGTCCAGCGCATCATGATGTCTGCCCATGTACTGTAGCGTGTCTAACAGCTCCTGTGTCGTAGCAAAGCGAGGGATCTGCACACAAGTGACACGGGTGGTCCAGTGCATCATGATGTCTGCCCATGTACTGTAGCGTGTCTAACAGCTCCTGTGTCGTAGCAAAGCGAGGGATCTGCACACAAGGGACACGGGTGGTCCAGTGCATCATGATGTCTGCCCATGTACTGTAGCGTGTCTAACAGCTCCTGTGTCGTAGCAAAGCGAGGGATCTGCACACAAGGGACACGGGCGGTCCAGTGCATCATGATGTCTGCCCATGTACTGTAGCGTGTCTAACAGCTCCTGTGTCGTAGCAAAGCGAGGGATCTGCACACAAGTGACACGGGTGGTCCAGTGCATCATGATGTCTGCCCATGTACTGTAGCGTGTCTAACAGCTCCTGTGTCGTAGCAAAGCGAGGGATCTGCACACAAGTGACACGGGCGGTCCAGTGCATCATGATGTCTGCCCATGTACTGTAGCGTGTCTAACAGCTCCTGTGTCGTAGCAAAGCGAGGGATCTGCACACAAGGGACACGGGTGGTCCAGTGCATCATGATGTCTGCCCATGTACTGTAGCGTGTCTAACAGCTCCTGTGTCGTAGCAAAGCGAGGGATCTGCACACAAGGGACACGGGCGGTCCAGTGCATCATGATGTCTGCCCATGTACTGTAGCGTGTCTAACAGCTCCTGTGTCGTAGCAAAGCGAGGGATCTGCACACAAGGGACACGGGTGGTCCAGTGCATCATGATGTCTGCCCATGTACTGTAGCGTGTCTAACAGCTCCTGTGTCGTAGCAAAGCGAGGGATCTGCACACAAGGGACACGGGCGGTCCAGTGCATCATGATGTCTGCCCATGTACTGTAGCGTGTCTAACAGCTCCTGTGTCGTAGCAAAGCGAGGGATCTGCACACAAGGGACACGGGCGGTCCAGTGCATCATGATGTCTGCCCATGTACTGTAGCGTGTCTAACAGCTCCTGTGTCGTAGCAAAGCGAGGGATCTGCACACAAGGGACACGGGTGGTCCAGTGCATCATGATGTCTGCCCATGTACTGTAGCGTGTCTAACAGCTCCTGTGTCGTAGCAAAGCGAGGGATCTGCACACAAGGGACACGGGCGGTCCAGTGCATCATGATGTCTGCCCATGTACTGTAGCGTGTCTAACAGCTCCTGTGTCGTAGCAAAGCGAGGGATCTGCACACAAGGGACACGGGCGGTCCAGTGCATCATGATGTCTGCCCATGTACTGTAGCGTGTCTAACAGCTCCTGTGTCGTAGCAAAGCGAGGGATCTGCACACAAGTGACACGGGTGGTCCAGCGCATCATGATGTCTGCCCATGAACTGTAGCGTGTCTAACAGCTCCTGTGTCGTAGCAAAGCGAGGGATCTGCACACAAGGGACACGGGTGGTCCAGTGCATCATGATGTCTGCCCATGTACTGTAGCGTGTCTAACAGCTCCTGTGTCGTAGCAAAGCGAGGGATCTGCACACAAGGGACACGGGCGGTCCAGTGCATCATGAGACGTCACTATCTCTCAGAGACATCCTACCAATCAATCCGAAACATTACGACAAGAACCGAGCGCCCAAGTTCCAGGGTCAACCCACTATCGTCTACTTCCATGTCACAGTACTCTCCATAGACTCCATTAACGAGGAGTCAATGGTAAGTTTCCAAGAGATACTCACTTCTAGATGAGATAGATCTGTAGATCAGAAGCAGAAGGCCTGAAGTCCTATGATCAAATCGAGTTGACGCGTTCAGGAGCCAACGATCCGCTGCAGATATAGATTCATATCACTTAGTTCTGCCATTAAAGAGCAATTCTGTTATTGTATGATACGCTGGGCACCACTTATTCCTCTAAGATGATACATTCTCATATTTTCTTTGCATTTCAAATTTCAGTTGTTAAAACAAACTTTAACACTGAATATTATCTCAGAACCAGTTTCTGGTTACTGAATGATTGATGCTGCCAGCAGCTATAGACTGAAGTCTGAAAATACCGGTTTATTTAAGTTTGCTATATTTAAGTTTATGATTAGCGCACACTGCACGAAGATGAAGACATAATTACTGGTATTTGAGCTTTCCTAAAGAATCATTGAAGTGGACCTAGGTCCTTCTGCTTCTGGTGCAGATATTTTAACCACCACGAAGATAATGATTTGAAACTGGTTTGTTATTGTTGACATAGGAATATATTACATATGCTTTCAGTCTTATAAGTAGATGAACGGGTACGAAGGTACCTTATTCATAATTTTATTTTATTATTTAATGAATTTAGAACACGTAAGATTTTAAAAAATAACGTAAAAAGGAACGACAAAACTACAAACATAAAGTTTTGAGATTATGATCTTTCTTGAAAATACTATACTTAGCTTAAGCTGAAAATCGTGTATTGGCGACAACATTTTTTGATATAAAAGTTATGAGTAGGTTTCAAATTCTGACATTTTGGTAATTGCTGTAACTGTTAGGAGATAAATGATAGAAGTGGTAATGAAACACAAAGATAATTAATGCACTATTACCTTGTAGCTTGGACATTAATCGTTCATGCTGACGGCAGTAATCTCAAAGTACTCATGACCTTCATTCCTCATATGACCCTATATGATATAACCAGACAATTTTCTTCGTATATAAGAAAATAATAACATTGGAAGCTTTCTACATTCAATTTTAAAATTCCCGATTCTGGATAGAATTCGATCATGCAATATTAATCCTTATGGTCGTGAATTGAAATCCATCCGAATGGTCCTGAGCCTCAACCCTGAACCTATAGACCTCCTCCCACACCCAGTCCTCAGCCACTTTCACCTCTATTAGCCTCAATCTATCATATACCCTCTATTCTATAGAGTGTTTTCCCAATTCTATTCTGATGGATTTGGATTCAAGGCCGTATAGATTGATATTGTATGGAAACGAATTCTATCATAATTGGGAATATAAAAGTTGCAGAATAGAGCCCCTGGTGATGTGATGTTCAATTATTGATGGGTTTGACCCATCTTCTAGGTATAAGCCATTAGGCTGACAAAAAACAACATTCTTATTTGCTGGTGGCGTCATAAAAGCTATGTATTTATCTAGGTAAATGAATAAGAGCTAAATTCATCCTTTGTAATGCGAATATAGTGAAACTCGTGGTCTCAAATGATATTAAAATATATTTCTTGTCGGAAATTTAATCTTGCGTAACTTTTGTTTCAATCAGTTTCATTCGTTTAAATTAAGTTTTAAAATGATATAGGCAAATATCCGGTATTAACAAATTAAACAACCATTTTTTACAAGATTTGTATAGTGAAAGTTCGGGTTCGTATGTAGCTACTATCAGGGACGACGCTAGGATTTTTATACAGGGGGGGCCTAGGTAGGGCAAGAACTTTGTAGGGGGGCAGACGTATTTTACATGTAGGTATATTTTCATATTGTGGCGTGGGGATAATTAAAAAAAACTGAACCCTTCAAAAACTTATCCCTACACTAATTTTTATGAATTGTCCTCTACCATTTTTCGTCCCTTAGCATTTCCCAAGACTCTCCTCTTTTTCCACAGCCACCTTCACTCCACTCATCCACTTCGTTCGCGGTCTCCCTGCCTTTCTTTTCCCTCCCATTGCTGCTCTATCTGCCTTCCTTCTCGGTATCCTCTCTTGTTTCATCTCTTTCAATCGACCAAACCATTTCAATCTCTCCTTTCCTAATTTGAGTCTCCATTCCAAGATCTTTCCTTATCTTTGAGCTCTTTATCTTATCCATTTTTGTCAACCCTGCTATACTTCTAAGGAACTTCATTATGTCTGTCTGGCATACGAAAGTCGCCTATTTGCAACACAATGTCAGCTGAAGTTTTATTTGATAATTTGAACAGTGAAAAAAATTGAAGAAAAGTAGATCCCCCACTGCCTTTCAAGATATTTATTTTCCCACATTTGGTTTGGGGGGTACAAGGGGGGACCGCGCGAATGTTTGGGAGAACGTGGCCCCCCCAGACCCCCCCCCCCCCCCTTAGCGTCGTCCCTTTCTACTATCCTAAAAAATATATCCTCAAAATCTATTTGCCGAATCTTATCCTGCTCTTTGTGGTCTACAACGACTGTCTCTATTTTTAGAATGTTCGTAAGGCATTCTGTATAAGGAGTTGGGCGGGGGGGGGGGGGGGGGGGGGAGATCAAAAGTCTGAATAAGGGGCTCTTAGGAAGATGCGGGTCTGGGGCGCCTAGCACTGGAAAAAATTATAATCGTCGCAATTGGGTTCGATTCATTTTTTACTCATTTTGACACATGTTTTCTAACCGCATTTTGATTTTATAAAGTTGTTTTGGTAAAAATTTTGCTTGTTATGTTGAGCTACGTATCCATAACGTATGCATCCAGGAATACAAAGACTTTTAGTGACAGAGATGTAATGTGTAAAAATCAATCATTTAGAAAAGGGATGTTCGAAGGCTCCAAGAAAACGTTCTATAAAAGGCATTTATATGCATTTGTGCAAGTTCTATATGCATTCATCCTGGTGCGTTTTTGTATCAAGATAGATTGTAAGAAAACAGCGATAATATTTTTATTATAAAAATTAATTTTTTGGCAGGCATCTAGGCATTGTTTTAGTAAAAATTTCCTAAAAATAAAGCGTTTTCTGACGTATTGTAGGTATTTCGATTCCATCAAAGGGGTAGCGTTAACGCTAACCAATCTGTGAAATGGGAGGGGGCAGGGCACAGCGGGAATTTGACCCCCGCAGGTCGATATTTTTTATTTTAATTCTCACGAAACGACTTCGGGGCATTCCATTGACCATTTGCCTCTGCTGAAATGTCTGACCGGGATAACGTGTGTTTGTGTGATTGTAGACATATGTGGCCGACATATTCCTGGCACAAAGTTGGCGGGATTCAAGATTGAGGCTGCCAGAGTACATGAGTGAAGAGTACAGAATATTAGACGTCGAGTGGCTTCACGACATATGGAGACCAGATTGTTTCTTTAAAAATGCTAAGAAAGTGACATTTCATGAGATGAGTATACCTAACCATTATCTGTGGCTCTACCATGACAAGACACTCCTTTACATGTCGAAGTAAGTATACACAATGTATTACAATTCGTACTTACATTGACACTTTCAAAAGACATGTCGAAGTAAGTATACACAATGTATTACAATTCGTACTTACATTGACACTTTCAAAAGACATGTCGAAGTAAGTATACACAATGTATTACAATTCGTACTTGCATTGACACTTTCAAAAGACATGTCGAAGTAAGTATACACAATGTATTACAATTCGTACTTGCATTGACACTTTCAAAATACATGTCGAAGTAAGTATACACAATGTATTACAATTCGTACTTGCATTGACACTTTCAAAAGACATGTCGAAGTAAGTATACACAATGTATTACAATTCGTACTTGCATTGACACTTTCAAAAGACATGTCGAAGTAAGTATACACAATGTTGTACAATTCGTACTTGCATTGACACTTTCAAAAGAAAACTAAATCATTGCATTAGAGTTGACTTGGCATGTTACTTCACTTACAAAAAGAACATACAAAATAGGTACTGCGATGTAGCTGGGGGCAGTGTTTTTTGTGGAACTTTCAAAGTAACTTAGGAACTAAAAGGTTCCTTTTTGTAAGAAACTTGGAACTTATTTTACGTATTTTTTAAGTTCCTTTTGAATAGATTGTGTATAGTACGTCTTATGAAAATGATTTGCACAGAAGGTATACATTAATATTATTAATGATGCATTTTTGTGGCTAAAATCTACCTGATTTCTGGAAATACTTGTTCGCTGTGCTCACTCAATTAAGATTAATTAACATAATTCCTGATGGTTTTTGGAGGACAATTTAAATTAAAAAAAGGAAGTTTTAGTACCTCACCGGTAACTTTCCAGTTTCTTTATTTGAAGGGAGAAAGTTAGGTTATTTTAGGAGCTGAACTGTCGAAAGGACTGTAATATGAACTAGTTCCTAATGTAAGTTTTGAAAATTTCAAATGATTAAAAATGTGAGAAAAAGTTACGTATTTATTTCTTAAGTTGACCTTACAAGACCGCCAACTTAATAATTCATAATTAATATTTATGCCTGCTTGATTCAAATGAGATTTTTTTACATTTACTTCGAGTTTGATTTTTTTTACTTTTACTTTGATTTTGTTTTACTTTTACTTCGAGTTTTTTTTACTTTTTTTTTTTTACTTTTTTTACTTTTACTTCGAGTTTGGGTTTAAAAGTGTGTTAATTATAAGTTATTATTTTTTTATTTCTTAGGTCGACTCAAGACTACGCAACTATTTTTCAAATTTATTTTTTATTTTTAAGAGCCATGCTTGGCCAGCTGGCTCAGGAGTCCGAGGCCCTAGCAAGTGGTGGTCTTGGTCACCCCCCGACCCAACTATGGAACCGGGCGAAGGATTATTTTAATGGTTCAGACGTTATGTGGATATTTATGAAAATATTATAGTTTCAAGAACTACAGATTTGTCAAACACTTTTCGAAATAAAGTTATTATTATAATTTATAAGTCACATTCAAGTATAAGATATATTTTCAATTTATGATATTTTTAAGTGAGATATTTTTTGCTAGCGACACGGGACTAGCAATAAAACAAAAATATTGGCCTAACACAATAATGAAGTCACCATTGACAATGACTCACTTTTCCTGTATTTTGGAAACAATCTATATGAGAAGTATGAGTATTATTCTGAAGAACAGTCGTGTGAACTGTTGCTTGTACACGGCAAGGCAAGTAAAGTGTGAATTTGTCGCTAGGTTGACGCTCGTCCTGTCCTGCGCAATGAAATTTGAATCTTATCCACACGACACTCAGATCTGTTCGATGAGCATCGAAAGTCGTAAGTTGCAATTCAATAACATTCAGTCCATTGGTTTGTAATCTACACTCAGCGAAATAAAAAATGGTCGCTCAATAAATCTGATCGACTGAAAAATAGTATTAGTTCACCATCAGAAGTCAGTCCCAATAATTCTCTTCTCTCACTGTAGTAGGTGACCTCACATTTCAATGATAATAATTCAAGCATTGACCGATTATATTTTATTTGGCCAAGGTGTATACAGCCCATCCACTCAATTTTGTATCAGAGTTTTCTAACTCGACAAGATAGAAAAATATCAATTCGTAATTAATTAAGAAGTTAGTGTAGGAAAATAAAATAATTTGAGATGCCGTGTTCTGGAAGACTCTCACGGGAGTCAGGATAATTGGATGTGAAGTGACATTTTTTTCTCTTTGCACGTGACTTCATGAAAGATAAGTATGTTAAGTAGATATGTATGTATGTAAGTATGTTTAGTAGACAATACGTAGGGCTCGAAGAATAATACATCACACTTGGACACAGAATGTCGAAACTCGCAAAAATGTTCAAGGTGAGTTTCAATTTACAACTTTACACCGGGGGCGTCTTTCCATACCCTAATCGAGCCCAACTCAATACAACTGTTTAGAGACTAAAGAACTCAACAAAATATTTTCTAGCAATTCAAATTATTTTATGTCGTCCTCCAAATGACTTCCTATGTCAATTCTTAGTACCTTGTAGTTACCTAAGCACCTAAACAACTGCTATTTGTTTCGTCACAAAAAAACACTTATTAATTAAATTGGTATATTGTAACTGCAATAAACCTAGCCGACAATATTAGAGAATCTTAATCTATAGTCTGATCTAAACATTCGTTAGTATTAATGCGAAGTCCAAAAGTAGATACTTGGGGTATATCGTACTTTTGCGTAGCTTATGGTGTTGACCTGAAATATTGGTCATAATTTATTATTCATGATTAGAGGTTGGATTAAAACCAACCTCTTCTGCTCATTTTATTTCGCCTTGCTTATAATCCACTGAATTTTTGGTTTCGAGTCCTAATTTTGACATCGAGAAATTTGTATCTTCTTATAAAGTGTTTAAATCTACTTTCCGAACAATGTTCTTTACTTTCAAACTGACAACAATTAGTGAGTAAAACCTCCAATATTGCGGAGACACCTCACTTAGCTGCTTCATTATGAATGGGAGTGTTAGAATGTTTGGTTATACCGAATAGATTCGGCGTTAAATGCGAGTAAAATGCAAATTTTCAAATCAATGAGTTGGGCTCGATTAGGGTATGGAAAGACGCGTCCCGGGGTTCTTATTGTGCTGAACTAAGGGGGAGGGGAGGAAAACATGATAAGTTCCAAAAAAAGTATTCTCAGATATAAAAATAACCATAAAAATATACAATATAACAATATTATATTCTTGATTCTTATGCTTTAGCAACGAGTGCCTTTGTCATTGATATTTTCGAAGCATACTTACGAGGCCCAAAAAGTCTCAAAAGTCCTTGATGAACGAAGACCATAAAGTAAAAAAAAAAACTTTTCGTAACTCCTAGATTCCACCGACATATTCGAAGTAGAACTCTTCAGCATGTATTCAGCAATTTTGGAGTTATTTCAATTATTCCATGCATCCCTAGACGTAATCAGTTTAGCACCGTTCAAGACGACGCGAAGTTTCGTGGTTGAGCCTGCACGAAACATGGAATTATGAGGTGGGTGGAGAAAGAACTCTTGCACGCCACTGTACACATAACACTGTTATTCATCACATTTCTATAATTTATCACTTGTGATATTATCGTTGCGTTAGTTATTAGTTAAAAAACATACTCTTTCTGGCTTTTAATGTGACAATTTATTTTAAAGTAATTTTATAGTTGCGAAATTCAATGACACTGGCAAATTGCAATACGAAAATGGCAAATTTCGTTTTTTTTTGTATATAATCTATTGTTTTTGTATTGGCATCAATGGTTTACAAATTTGTAATTTTATGTATAGGACCTATTATATCATTATTATAGTTCTTATGATTACGCTCATCCCCATACAAGCCTTGCTTCTGGCGTAGCGCACTTCTATTGTATTTTACTTATAATGTATTAATAAAGAAATTGAATTGAATTGAATTGAGGGGTGAACAGGAGTTACGTGAGCAAGGGAACTCCCACATTAATTGATGTAAAATGATTTCTTATTTTTTTACGTTTCACCATATCACCATGGAGCACGGTGCCATGGAGTAAACAGCAAATTCAAGAAAACAGGTTGACGAACCAATAAAAAAAATCTGAGTCTGTAATACCAACTTTAGAATATAATAAGCCGGAGTTTTCAAACGGGACGGAGGTTATACAACCAAAGTGATGGACAGCCACTAAAAAATTAACTACAATTAATTGTGTGAACTAACTGATGTTTAATCTGTATAAACGTAATTTTTGAATGGTATTTACACTAAAAAATAAATATCACAATATATTCACTGCCTCAAAGTTAAATGCTGTGCGCTCAAACATTGACTTTTCAAAGACGGACACGGGACGGAGGTTACTTTACACCTATAAAAGTAGCAAATTAAAAAATATAATTGTACATTAACGACAAAGTAATGAATGCAACCTGTAGAGGGGTACGTAATACAATTTAAAAAAATGTTTCCTCTTATTTACTTTCAATTGCTTTCAGCAATTCCACTTGGACAGCGAAACTAATATAGTTGGATAATGGCCCATACATATAGACCCTCTAGTATATTTACAACCCCAACCTCTTGCAACCCTCAAACACTATCCAACCCAAGAACTGGGTAATTTCAACGCACTTTGATGCGTTGGACAATCAGGAGCCGATGTTACTTTGTAGTGAGGAGCTAGAGAAGGAACCCGGAATTTAGACGGACGCCATGCCGTCTTGATACTCCATGTTTTGAGGCACACTCTGCTTGTATCTACATAGTCTATTTTCTTAGTCTATACTTTGATACTTCAATAATTCATACTTCCACCTATGTAACGCTGCGCAAAGAAGATTTAATTTCAAATTTAAGACGTTTACAACTTTGTCAATAAAAATTAATATCAGGCTGGTAACATGTGTAAAATTGGAAACTTATTTCATTCAATTTCCTCCCCGATGCCTGTTCATCGCATGGTAATGTCTTGACAAATCCAATGGCAATCACACCTGGGAAGTGATAATGGAATGGGTAGGTGTGTGTGTTCCAGTGTCGCACACTGTACACGATCTCGTGTTCATTTGGAACATGACTGATCCCCTCGTTGTGAGTCCTGAGATCGAGCTGCCTCAGCTGGACATCGCCAGTAACTACACAGCTGACTGTACAATAGAATATTCAACCGGTAAGTAGTGGATCCCTCAAGCGCAAAAGATTTGGCTGCTTGTTGTAGACACTTTTTTTGGATGCGAATAGATGAAATAGGTGGGCGAAATGTGATGAAATTTTTATCGTGATTAGAGAAAAGACAAACTAAGGGTTACACTTGGTAAAGTTTTAAAATTTGCTTTGGTTTTTGGTGAAAAGTTTGCTGTTTTCTTATCTCGCTGGATACCGTATACAAATTATTTTCAAAAATGTGCCCAGTAACAACCCCAATTTCATCCTTGAACAACACAATTGAAGAGTTTTATATCAATTGGTTCTCAGGTTTCTCCAATCGTATCCGAAATAACATAGTTTGGCGCGGTTTTCTTAAATTTTTGTCTGGGGCTTAACGTCGCACTGTTCAGCAGCGAGGCTAATGGCGACGGATGAATGATTATGATGATGATTGGGAGATGATGGTGAAGAGTAGGTAAGGATGGAAGGTGGGAAGGAAGCGGTCGTGGTCTATTAGTAGGGTACCTTACAGCATTTGCCTGTCGACTGAGGGAAAGCCACGAAAAAACCCCATTCAGGAAGGACGGCCGCGGAAATCGAACCCGGGCCTACGGAATACAAGTTCAGAGCGTTACCACTCAGCCAGCCTGTTCCGTAAACCTGTTTCAATAACCGGCGCATATTTAACAAGGTACCAAGCAAAAATAAAAAAGTGCTACTAATATACAATCAGATCAAGTGCACATCTTATTAAAGTTTCAACCACTTCTGAAATATTTTATATAACAATTTGCTCCAACGGCCGAGCGCTGTTTTGAGGCTCGACATACTGATGCCTGTTGGTTTCTTGTAGGTAACTTCACGTGTCTCGCAGTAATGTTCAACTTAAGACGCCGTCTTGGCTATCATCTCTTCCACACATACATCCCATCAGCACTGATACTAATGCCTGTGGGTTTCTTGTTGGTAACTTCACGTGTCTCGCAGTAATGTTCAACTTAAGACGCCGTCTTGGCTATCATCTCTTCCACACATACATCCCATCAGCACTGATACTAATGCCTGTTGGTTTCTTGTAGGTAACTTCACGTGTCTCGCAGTAATGTTCAACTTAAGACGCCGTCTTGGCTATCATCTCTTCCACACATACATCCCATCAGCACTGATACTAATGCCTGTTGGTTTCTTGTAGGTAACTTCACGTGTCTCGCAGTAATGTTCAACTTAAGACGCCGTCTTGGCTATCATCTCTTCCACACATACATCCCATCAGCACTGATACTAATGCCTGTGGGTTTCTTGTAGGTAACTTCACGTGTCTCGCAGTAATGTTCAACTTAAGACGCCGTCTTGGCTATCATCTCTTCCACACATACATCCCATCAGCACTGATACTAATGCCTGTGGGTTTCTTGTAGGTAACTTCACGTGTCACGCAGTAATGTTCAACTTAAGACGCCGTCTTGGCTATCATCTCTTCCACACATACATCCCATCAGCACTGATACTAATGCCTGTGGGTTTCTTGTAGGTAACTTCACGTGTCACGCAGTAATGTTCAACTTAAGACGCCGTCTTGGCTATCATCTCTTCCACACATACATCCCATCAGCACTGATACTAATGCCTGTGGGTTTCTTGTAGGTAACTTCACGTGTCTCGCAGTAATGTTCAACTTAAGACGCCGTCTTGGCTATCATCTCTTCCACACATACATCCCATCAGCACTGATCGTGGTCATGTCCTGGATATCGTTCTGGATTAAACCAGAAGCCATTCCAGCCAGAGTTACACTCGGAGTTACTTCCTTGCTCACATTGGGTAGGTTCAAACATTCGAGAATGTGTCAATCCAGAACAATTAAGATGTTAAATTCGTTCGAAATTCTCAAATACCACTCGAATAGGAAATAACGTATCAATCTGAATCAGCTGTTTGTATCACTCCCAACCTGCTCACAAACAGAACGGCCCGCGCTCGGCCCTAGCCCGTTTCCCAGGCGGCAGAACGACGGTTGTCAATTAGTACGGACTTCGAAGTCATTTCTAGGACGGCATGACATTTGAAAGGTTTGAACATTTGAATTAGAGAAGTGATCAACTGATGAACTATTCGAAGTTATTAAATTATTGTGCAATGAACACATTTAAACTGCACTAGAGTGTATGTTGCTGAGAGCTCTACGCGCCGCTCCCATGAAGCAAACGTCAAACAGACGACAGTGTGATTTTTGTAAATTAGAAATCACCTATTAGTCCAGTAATTGTGTGATTATACCCACCGCTAATTGCAACAGAAGGTTTCAATACATGAATCGATTCAGAAAAATGTCCTCTACAACATATCCAAAATCGACCAAAATCGCTATACGGAAAAGGGGGTTTAATGACTTTTTAAGATAATTTCCCATGTTAATTCCATCTTAAAAAAAAACTTTTTTTCATGTAACTCCGATTTTGACGAAACTTGGCAGAATTGTTCACCATCCTAAATGAACACAAATAGCTCTCTGAGCGCTTTCCTCTAAATCTCATCGTTTGGGAATTGAAAAGTCATGTGTTCGAAGATTTAAGTCACTTTGAGTGTAATTTGACGTTTTGCGAGGTCCATATTTCCCAAACGATGAGATTTAGAGGAAAACGCTAAGAGAGCTATTTGTGTTCATTTAGGATGATGAACAATACTGCCAAGTTTCGTCAAAATCGGAGTTACATGAAAAAAAGTTTTTTTTTGCAAGATAGAATTAACATGGGAAATTAACTTAAAAAGTAATTAAAACCCTTTTTCCGTACAGCGATTTTGGTCGATTTTGGATATGTTGTAGAGGACACTTTTCTGAATCGAACGGTACCAAAAACGCTTCTGTTGCAATTAGTGGTAGGTTATGCTGATTTTTTCACTATAATTACTGGACTAAAACCTAGCCATATCCAAAAAAAAACATTATAAATTTAGATAACTGACTGATAATAATACAATGTCAAGTGCAAGAAAAATTATCTTCCCATTCAACAAGTGGCTTGAAAGCTGATTTTGTCGGCTATATGTATAGGAAATGGAAGTGGTTTCTCCGGTTTTTCCGAACAAATCAAAGTGCAGTCTGCAGATGGCTAGGTTTGCATCTAGCTTGCCGATCTAGCCCTCTCACATGTCTACAGATCTCTATCGCGTGTGTTGTGCAATTGTTTCGTTATTTGTTATAATATATAAAGCATCCGTCATACTACAAGGTAAGCAACACAGACTCAATATTGTATGTTAAGTGCCATAATCGGGAGTCACTTTGTGGAGGTTGTGAATAGTAGCTCTTTGTAATATGCGGTAATATAATTTTTACCGTTTATTATTATTATTTTCCTTTATTTTCATTCTCAATTACATAATTGGCTGCTACTAATCTCATTGCGGGCATAATTGCAAACGCAATGGATGTATTGTGTTTAACTCATTATCTTTCTAATTATTCTACATATTGTTTCTAATGCTTGTTGCTCTATATCCTGATAATTGAGTTTCACACATGCTAGCTCATTAATACGCCTTCATTACATTTATGTTGTTTTCTTTGGTCCAGCGCATTCGCTTGTTCATTCTGCCGGGAGGATTCTCAACACTAAGTGGTGATAATCCTAAACCATTAGATGTTAGAGCTTCACTTGGTTCTTGTTGGTCTTGAGTTGTTTGACCATTTTGATGACTTTGTCTCGTCAACGAAAGACACATGGCACCTCTTGCAGGCATACTGAGAAAAGTATATTCGGTTGTGTCTATACACCGTGATTTGAGACCTTGATTCTATTATATATATTATTATATATATTATTATATATATTATTATATAATAATAATTATTAATTATTATTAATTATTAATTATATAATTATATAAATATAATTATTTGTAATATATTATATTATAATATAAAGCACCCGTCATACAACAAGGTAAGCAACACAGGCTTATTAATGTATTTTTAGTGCCAATTCGTTCATGGAGATAAAGACAACGGACAAACGGGAGTCACTTTGCGGAGGTTGTGAAGTAGCTCTTTGTAATACGCGGGACCGTCTTTTCAGACGGTCCATCAATACATTACTACTTATATTTGGAATATCACCAAGTGGTTAATTGTTATACTTTCTTTGATTTTACTTTCTCATATATAAGGTAAGATAAGGTAAGGTACCTAATCTTATTCCCAGATAAGATATATTATTTACTAGGAAAACGCTCAGTGTAACGCGTTGATGAGCGAGCACGGGTACGTTCAAATTCTCGAACCGGAATGCGTACAGAACGCACAGAAAACAAATACATCCATATTGAATTGAAAAATGATCCACTCAGTCAACATAAATGTATCTGCTTTTCATTGAAACGTGAAAAAAGCATCTAAACACTGTGGTTCCTAAAGCAAATCAGATCCATGTGGCAGTGGAAAAACAGTTATTTCGATACTCATCTCTGACAGCTATAAAAAATTTCAATAAGTGCATTAAAATAAGAGACATTGTTGGTCTTAATGACCATGCAAAATATGAGTTTGATCGCATTTATCGAGGACCATTTTCATTTTACAACCTATCAGGAGATATTTATTTTAATTTTAACCAATTAATGGATTTCAAAAAAATTACGATCTACAAACAGAAAAGGTTGTCTCTACACGTGTGCAAAATTTCAGCTCGATCGAAGAAAAACTCTGACCTGTATATCGTCAGTAACAGAAAAAAACACACACAAAAACAGAGGTCCGTGCCAAATGAGCCAAAAGGAGACGCTCGCTTCGCTCGCTCAACTACCCAGTGAACACAGGTCCTGGGTACCTCCTTGGGACATCCTAATAAAGGAAGGCTATCCTCTTTTAGGAAAATTCTTCCTAAAAAAGGCAATTGCCTAATTTAAGATAGATTATCCTAAAAAGGCTATCCTTTTTTAGGTCAATTCTTCCTAAACAAGGCAATTGCCTAATTTAAGATAGATTATCCTAAAAAGGCTATCCTTTTTAGGTCAATTCTTCCTAAACAAGGCAATTGCCTTTTTTAGGAAGAATTGTCCTAAAAATGGCTGCTACTGATTTTTTTTAAAGGTTTCTTCAACTGTCAACAAAGTTCTCTGCTCCTCTACTACTTCAAAATATAGAATATTAATTTGAGCATATCTCTTTATCGTTTGTTTTTAAGTAAGTTATACCCAAAAAAAAACACTCCGTGTAAAAAAGGCAGCCAAGTCTCTTTGCTTTAAAAAAAATCAACACCGAAAAGGAGTGATATCAAAAAAGGAGCCAAGTCAATGACATTTCCAAATATTTAATCGAATCTTTGTAATAAAAGTATAAACACCGAGTAATACTTTACAAAAGGACTTGGCGCATCGTTTTTTTTAAAGACATCATTCTATCCTAAAGTGGACAGAAATTTACAATAGGTAAATTTTCCACTTTCTTTTAGAGCCAGTATCTATGAATCAAGCTACTTTTAGTAATGGCTATTTTATAGTTTTGTCAATGGCGATAGAAGAAAGATTTCATGTTGTAATAGATAAGTAATATAATATGGTGGAAAAATTAAATATCACGGCAGTGGGCTCATATATATTCTTATAGCACTGTTAATATGGTGATATTAGAAGGGTATCTTTTCATAATTTGATCTTGACTGCGGGAAATCATGAAACGTTGTGAAATAATTACATCCCACAAAGGATGCTAAGTACCTTGGAGTGTGGCTGTCTGATGACCTGAAGTGGAATAACCACATTGATGTAACTTCAAAGAAGGCATCCAAATCACTGCAGTTCGTCATGAGGAACCTCAAAGGTGCAGCAAAGAAGGCAAAGGAACTGGCATATCTCACCCTTGTTCGTCCACAGATGGAATATTGTGCCAGTGTGTGGAGTCCATATACCATGGTGAATAAACACCAGCTGGATATGGTACAGAGGAGGGCTGCACGGTATGTTGAGAGTTCATTCGGAAACTCTCCTGGCCCCACTGAACTCATAAAATCACTGAAGTGGGAGTCTCTGGAAGACCGGCGAGACGCATCCAGAGCTATCGCTATATACAGGGCTTACTGCCATGAAGAGGCCTGGGAGGAGCTAGGTGAGCTACTGCAGAGACCGAATTACACCGCGAGAGGAGACCACACCGAGAAAATTCGTCTGTTGCAGCCGCGAACAGACACTGGCAAGTTCTCTCTCGCAGCGCATGGGATCAGATTGTGGAACAACCTGCTTGCCAGCGTTGTGGAGCCACTTCCCCAGAACAATAAAGAATTGAGGAAAAGGATGCAGTCCGTTATTCCGACATGAACTTATAAAACTACAACAACCGACGAATAAGTGCACTTAAGAACATTGACTATTATTAATAATTGAAACATGTATAGTAGCATTAGTCAAAGTTGTATCAATCAATAAATAATAATAATAATAATAACTATATCTATATGGAACACTATTATTTTTGAAGTGTCAAGTGTATAAAGTTAAAAAATCTAAAGAAATTCAATGTGCCGTCACTGTGTACCTACTTTGTGAAATGTATTGTTTTAAAATGCGGATTAATAGACATTTATTTCATGATGAGAAGGTATAACGCATGAGACTTAATATGTTGACCACGAAACAAAATTACGAAGATAACTATTGTGTATGTATTACAAACATGGGCAACAAGTTTCATCGTGTATACAAATTCAAATAGAAAATATTTTACAGTAGGTATATATAATAATTATGTAATTGAAAGATGTGTCCATATTATTCTAAAAATTCTAATTAACTGTTGTATATAAATGGCACATGCTTATGAATAAAAAAAATCTTTAAAAAACGACGCGGCAAGTCCTTTTGTAAAGTACCTATTTCTCGGTGTTTATACTTTTATTACAAAGATTCGATTAAATATTTGGAAATGTCATTGACTTGGCTCCTTTTTTGATATCACTCCTTTTCGGTGTTGATTTTTTTAAAGCAAAGAGACTTGGCTGCCTTTTTTACACGGAGTGTTTTTTCTGGGATATCACTTCTTTTGTTAGTTTATTCATAAAGCTTGTAACACATGTCGGAGGAAGAAAGACTAATACTTTTAAAAAAATACGCCTCAACCGATTTGTTTACTAAGAAAAGTTGCGTTTGGATAAGCTTAAAATGATTATCCAAGAAGAATAGCCTAACGTTACAATCGGTCCAGCCGTTTTCGATATCTGACGTCACTTCCGGTTTAAAAAATGGCACCCGATAATACTTCCGACTTGAATTCATAATTATAAGTGCAACATAATTGTATTTTTAAGCTGCAATCTGTGCAGCCGTTTTCGATATATGACGTCACTTTCGGTTTTGAAATGGCGGCCGAAAATAATGTCAACTTGAATTCATAAATATAAGGGCTATATAATTAATTGCATAATTTAGTTGCAATCGGTACATCTGTTTTCGATCAATGACGTCACTTCCTGTTTTAAAAATGGCGGTTAGAAATATTGTTGTCTTGAATTAATAATTATAAGTCCAACATAATTACATAATTTAGTTGCAATCGGTACATCTGTTTTCGATAAAGGTCACTTCCGGTTTAAAAAATGGCGGCCAGAAAAAATGTTGTCTTGAATTCATAATTATAAGTCCTACACAAATACATAATTTAGTTGCAATCGGTAAATCCGTTTTCGATTTATGACGTCACTTCCGGTTTTAACAATGGCGGCCGAAAATAATGTCGTCTTGAATTCATAATTATTAGTCCTACACAATTTCAAAATTTGGTTGCAATCGGTACAGCCGTTTTCGATGTCACTTCCGGTTTTAGAAAATGGCGGCCGAGAACACTGCAACCTTGAATTTATAATTATTTACAATGTATGTTTACTAAATATCTACTTGAAAGTATAAAGTGGTGAATTTACCCAGCAAACACAATTAGGTTGTACCTCCCTTATGAAAATTTACTACTGCTTCTCTAGTAGTTTTCAGAAGTTTTACTACTAAAAACTACTAGAATTGAGTAGTTTTCTGTAGTTAACTACTCACAAACACTACTTGAGTAAGTAGTATACTACTGGTTCAGTAGTTAACTACTAGGTTGAAACTACTTGGAACTACTAAGTGTCCAGAAGTTTACTACTCACGCTACTACTGGTGTTAGCAGTTAACTTCTGATGAAGAAGTGAACTACTAGCTTTGAACTACTGGGCGAGTAGTTTAACTACTAAGGTCAGAAGTGTACTACTCATAACGAACTACTGAGTCAACTACTAGCTTAAGAAGTAAACTACTAAGTAAGTAGTTACCTTCAAGTCGAGAATACTTCAAATTTTGAGATCTGAGATATCCAAGAAAATACAACATTTATTTAAGTTTTATGTCTGGTTGTGAATAGAAATCATAATTTGCTGATTATTCTTTCATGTAAAGAAAGTAGGCAATAGATTTAAACTAAAAATATAATAATATTTCGCTAAATACCTATTTACGTAGGTTGGTTCAATTAATATGGGGTTAACGCACTGCACAAGCAAACGTGATGTTCAATATTAATATTGAATTATTATTATTAACAAAATACGCAACGAAATGAGAATGTTTAACCATGGTTTAACCAAGTTTAACGTTTTGAAACGAAAGTGGTTTAAAAACTCGCGCGCACTGGTTAGTCCTTGTTTTCGGCTGTGCGACCCCGTGTGAGCACATGTCAAACTGAAGCGAGACCGCTCGCGCCGGCTGCGAGTGAATTTCGTTTTTAATATTATATTTTGTGAATCACGAGTGACCTGTGCAGAAGAAAATAAGGATTAAGGAATAAAGGTGAGTTACATGGTTACATTACAATTACTCTATCTGTAATTATAGTATCGGGAAGTAACAGAAATGCATGAAAGTTTCCCTCCACGAAGGTAACCTAACCTTTGTTGGATGTACAAAAGACTTGAAGCGGAAGTAGGTAGTTTATTTGATTCATGCAGTAGGTAATACAGATACAGGTTATGAACATAGATATCAACTTGATCTCTACAACATCCTCCCCCTTTTATAAAGAATATTGAAATTTGCTAAATAAATGCACTATTTGAATGATCTAAATTCTTGTTGTCTGACATATTAATTGATCCTATCCTTCAACGTCCTATGACATGATTTAAGCAATAATAAGCAAATTAGCTACATAAATGGATAATAAGCAATAGTAAGAAACATGATTAATATTAGTCCAAGTATCTCTTCGGCACTTAACTTCACATCCGCATTTGGATCTTGCTTGTCTGGGACTAGCGGCTGACGTTGACGGCATCACTTCTTGCTCTTCGGGTGGAGTCACCGGAGTCTCTGGTGGTCGTTCGACTGGGTTGACAGTAGGGTCACCAGTGGTAGAGACGGCAAGTGGAGTGTCTGACGGTAGTATTGCTACTTCTGTGTTTCGTCTGCTTGTCTTATCCTCTCGGATGAACTTCCGATTTCTGCGATACGTCTGTCCATCGGCCTGAATCACGTATGATCTAGGTGCTAGTTTCTCAGTGATAACGCCATGTTTCCATACTTTGTTGCGGTCTTCCGGTTGTGGTTGCACTCTTACGTCCTGTCCTATCTGAAGCTCAGGTAGTTCTTTCGAATTCTTGTCATACGCACTCTTCATCTTGATTTTCTTTAAGTTTATGCTTTCTACTACTCCATCGACTACTCTTGGGCTGAGAAGCTCGGTTGTGACGGGTAGGAGTGTTCTGGTTCTTCTTGACATTAACTTCTGAACTGGACTGGATCTGGCTAATTCCAATGGGGTATTTCTCCAATCGAGAATGGCTTGCCATGGATCAGTGTTCGACTTCAAAGCTTTCTTTAGCAGTGTCTTGGCAATTTTGACAGTTGCCTCGGCTTTACCGTTGGACTGGCTATGTCAAGGAGACGACGTACAATGTGTAAATTCCCATGTCTTCGCAAATTCCATGAAGTTTCTGCTGACAAAGGGTGTGTCGTTGTCTGTCACTAGTACATCTGGAATGCCGTGTCGACTAAAGTTCTTCTTTGTTATCGCTATGAGTGATTCGGCTGTTGAATCTTGTAGTTCATCAAGTTCCCAAAAGTCCGAATAGTGATCAACGGTTACAAGATACTTCTTCTGGTGTAGAAAGAATACGTCCATCGATACTCGGGACCACGGTAAATTTGGAGTCTTCTGAGTTTGCAATGGTTCTTTCTGCTGTTTGTCTGCGAACTCGCTGCAAGCATTGCAATTACTGATGGCTTCTTTGATTTCTGCAGACATCAGTGGCCAGTACAACACGTCTCTTGCTTTTCTCAGGCAGGCCTCAGCACCAAGGTGGCTAGCATGAATTCTTACTAACATTTCCTTTCTCATGCTTTTAGGTATTATAATCTTGCTTCCTTTGAATAGCGCACCGTTCTGTAGGCTGAGTTCATCTCTCACATTCCAGTATTCACGTATACATACGGGAACATCTTCTTTCACGTCAGGCCATCCTGTCATGATGAGTGTTGTCAGAGTCTGGAGTTGGAGATCTTTGGCTGTGCACGATTGTATCTGCGCAAGTCGTTCTTTGGTCACGTTCAGGTGTTCGGTCATGTTGACTTTCTCGATTTCTTTCAACGCTTTCTTCTCAAGTTTCAGCTGGTAGATGATGTATTCCGGATCCTTGTTCTTTCTGTTATCTGGAAGTGCTGCTCTTGACAGAAGATCGGCAATCAGCATAGTTTTTCCGGGTTTGTAGGTTACTTGCAGGTTATAATGCTGAAGGCGAAGCATCATTTTCTGCAATCGTTTCGGAGCACACAACAGCGATTTTTTGAATATTGATTCCAAAGGCTTGTGATCGCTATTGATGTTGATCAAATCTTTTCCAAACAGGTATTGGTTGAAACGTTCACAAGCGAAAACAATTGCCAGGCATTCTTTTTCGATCACCGCATAGTTGCGTTCCGTCTTCGACAGGGTTCTCGATGCAAATGCTACTGGTTGTCCGTTTTGTAGAAGCGCTGCTCCAATTCCAACATCGCTGGCGTCACACTGCAGTGTTACTTCTCCGCTCACGTCGAAATATTTGAGCACTGGTGCTGTTGTTACCAGTTTCTTGATCGTTTCAAATGCTTCTTCTTGCTGCGACTGCCAAGCCCATTCAACTGATTCCTTCGTTAGTCGTCGAAGTGGCTCTGCTACGTCTGATAGTGCTGGTAGGAATTTGGCTAAGTAGTTGACAAATCCCATGAATCTCTGCACTGCGGCCACGTCCGTCGGTCGCTTCATCTCTTGCACCGCTTGGATCTTCAACGGGTCGGGTTTCACTCCATCAGCTGAAAGTAAATGACCGATGTAGGGTACTTCTGTCATTCGGAAACGGATCTTCTTCTTGTTCAGCTTTAAGTTCACCTCCCTGGCTCTGCAGAGTAGTCTCGTTAGATTCTTGTCGTGATCTTCGACTGCTTCTTCCTGACTGTCACCTTTGCCAATTATTAGTATGTCATCAGCAATGGTAATCACTCCTGGTAATCCTTCCAGAAGCTCATGGATTCTCCTTTGAAATTCTTCAGCAGCTGGAGAAATGCCAAAAGGCATTCTTAACCAACGATATCTTCCTGAAGGCGTCCAGAAAGTTGTTAGTTTCGAACTTGCTTCGTCCAATGCTACTTGAAGAAAACCATCCTTCGCGTCTACAACAGTGAAAACTTTGGCGCCTACTAACTCGGGTAGAATTTCTTCGATTTTCGGTAGTTGGTAGTGTGATCGTTTTAGAGCTTTGTTAAGGTCTCTTGGATCGATGCAAACTCGTAGTTTACTGCCTTTTTTTACAGCTACCATGCTACTTATCCAATCACTTGGTTCCGTTACCTTGCGTAGGACTCCCATTTTCTCTAGTTCTGCGATCTTCTTCTTGACTTCATCTTTCAGTGCTATCGGTACACGGCGTGGTAAATGTTGCACTGGTTTCATCTCTGGATCTACTTCGAGATGGTATTTGCCTGGAATTAGACCAAGTCCCTTGAAGACATCTTGAAACTCCGTAACGAAATGTTCCAATTTCTTAGATTTCTTCTTGACTTCCTCAACTTTGCATAATTGTGCTTTTACTTCAATTAGTCCTAACTGCCTGCAAGTTTGTGCAGATAGAAGTGGTGTTTGATTACACTCAGTAACTTGAAAGAGTACTTGCTTTGTCAACTTCTCGTAGGTACAGTCAATGAACACTCTGCCACACGGTTGAATCGATTGTCCTCCGTAACATCGTAGAGTTACTTTACTTTTTTTCAACTTGGGCTTCTCGTTGAACAGCGATGTCAAATCTTTCAGGCTTATGACGTTGCAGGTTGCTCCACTGTCGAGTTGACATTTGATCTTACCTTCGCGCTGCCCGATTTTCATTTTCAGTTTAACTAACCACTGTTTCTTCTTTTTATGTTCGATCCTGTACAGTGATTCCTCACTTACGAAGTTTGTTGACTCTTCGCTTCCGCTGTCATCACTCGATTCGTCGCTGCTATCAGAGTGCTGAACAGTGTGTACTTTCTTCTTTTTACGTTTTTCTTCCTTCTTTTGCTTTGCGCTGCATTTAGCTGGAACGTGGTTGTTTTTCCCGCAGTTGTCACACTTGGTTCCCCACGCTGGGCAATCTTCTTTCTTCTGCTTGTGCCCCTGTCCACAAAACCTGCACTCCTTCAAGAATCGCAATTTCTTCTTGTTTTTCTTGTCTTTGGCGCTTGATTCTTCTTTGTGGTGGTAGTTGACCTTTTCTTCTTCTCGGTCGAGGTTTGACAGTTGAGAATTCGTCCTTTCGCTCGCTTTGCATATATCAATGGCTATAGCCAACGTAAGTTTTCTTTCTCTCATCAGCCGTCGTCTCACACTTTTGTCTGCTATGCCCAAAACTAACCTATCTCGAAGAGCCTCTTCATGTACTCGTTCTGGTGTGTACTCACAAGTGGATGCTAGTTGTCTCAGACGATTGATGTACTGATTAACACTTTCACTCTCACCTTGTTTCGCTTCACCAAAAACTGCTCTTTCATAAATAGTGTTCTTTTCTGGGTCAAAATGTTCTTGTAGCGCCTGTAGTACTTCGTCTACCTTTTCTTTCTTTTCGTCTGACAGATCTAGGTTATGTAATATTCTGACGCAATCTCTTCCTAACGCTAACCTTAGAGTGGCTAACCTCACTTTTTCTTCCTTCGAATTTAGTGATGTTGCAACTTCGTAGTCTGACCACTCTGTTTTGAACAGGTTCCAGTTGATGGAAATGTTCTCTCTGGAATTTACTTCCATTGGTTTCGGAAAGGGAATATTACACGAAGGAACACTTGCACTTATGACATTGACAGCTGCTGAAGGTCCAGCGCCTCCTTGCACGTCTTTGTCTTTCGTCATGTTGCTCACTTCTTTTTAGAAGGCTGTGACTTGGTTTCCGGGTTTCGCCTCCGGCTCAGAAAAAATGGCTGCTACTTTTTCTTGACTAACCGCTCTTTTGTTCTCTTGTTTCTTCTCTGTTTTTCGTTGGATTCGCTATTGATTTATCACTACACTTCACTACTGTCTCCCTACCTTTCGAATTGAAGGCTTTCTGAAGCTCTGGCAGTGCTTTTTCGTAGTTTATTTTCATAAATCAACTGTCCGATGCTGACACCATGTTGGATGTACAAAAGACTTGAAGCGGAAGTAGTTTATTTGATTCATTCAGTAGGTAATACAGATACAGGTTATGAACATAGATATCAACTTGATCTCTACAACACCTTCGACGCTAGGGTAGGTTTACATGTTTTACATTCGTACTAACTTATTGAATGCTAGTCCTATCCAATGCAGAAGTACATTACTTGCACAATATAAGGCCCATATTGTTTATTCTCTTACAACATTTCGCATATACCTACCTACTTACCTAAAAATACGTGTGCTAAAACGATTATCTACCTATAGACAAGCCGGTTCGAGCCATGGTTCGGTCTGATTTTTTTTATTTATTTAGCAAATCCCTTCAAGGCTGCAAATTATGGTAGCTACCTACTAACTTGTGGTTTGTAGGAAGAGATGTTCGCTGTGAAAAATATGCAACCGAACCCGGCACCTTTCACTTCCCCGGTTCGGTTGAATATTTTTCACAACATAGGTACATCATATCATATCGTCCCGACTCCATGGAAGTTTCCACAGAAAGCTAGGTACATTTTTAACTTGTAGTTTATATTCTCTTTAGTGTCGGTGAGGCCCCTCTCAGTCTGCTGTTATCCTGGAAGCGGTGGGAATGGAAATGAACCGCGGCAATGCAACGCGTCGTGCTGGGGCCGGGGACCGCGACTGCACAACTGCCGTACCTTCGTGCCGGGGCCGGGGACTGTGACGTGACTGCACAACTGCCGTAATATAGAAGAAAGTGATGTGACAGTGGAAGTTGACGTTGACGACATTATAGTGAAAAAACTAATAGTGACCTTGTAATTGTCACTACCGGAGTTTAAAACTGTGATTTTTATTTTGAATCAATGCTGTTTATTAATAAATTTAACTGATATAATAGTGCGTTGCAGATCTTTTTTTCGATTTATAGTATCTTTTTCTAATATTGTTAATGCACAATTTTTTGTGGGGTTTAACGTTGCACTGTTCTGCAGCGAGGCTAATGGCGACGGATTAATGATTATGATGATGATTGGGAGATGATGGTGAAGAGTAGGCAAGGATGGAAGGTGGGAAGGAGGCGGCCGTGGCCTATTAGTAGTGCATGGTAATTTTATAATTTTTTATTGGCCTCTAGAATGATGTGGCCTACTAGGATAAAGGTAGTTTCATCAAGCTATTTCCTACGTTCTTAATAAGAGTTTCCGTCTCTACAGTGAAATTCAGGTAATTTGTTGACAAATTAAATAGACATTACTTTTTTTTAAACCAAATCAAATATTTAGTAGAGACCAACATGTACCTAAAATATTAATTTGAACATGTCTGTGTCCTATTTTGTTCTGTGTTGAGTATTGTCAATAGATTGCATCACTGTGATACCATGGTGATACTATTATAATTATCTTGGTTAATATATAATATATATATATATATATATATAGGTATATATATATAATAGATAAAATACTAACCTACTGATCAAATTAACGAATATACTCACATGATCCTAGATGGCATGAATGCAAAATAGGTAGTACCTACTTGAAAATACTTGAAATGTTCAATAAGATGGGTCTGATGATGACTCATCTGATTAGCCTAACAACTCTCCCATGTTTTGAATTGGTGGAGTGATAGCTGATAAATTGAGCCCAGTTAAAATGTTGGCTTTACATAGCCAGTATGCCAAATAGTAAGGCTGTGGCACCATAGCCTTGCCTCATTAGTGCCATAGCCTCAGCAGTGCTTTAGCCTCAGCAGTGCTTTAGCCTCAGCAGTCCCATAGCCACAGCAGTGCCACAAAATCAGTAGTGCCACAGTATCAGCCGTGTCTTGTCACCTTTAAAACGAGCCAGTAGTACCTACACTCAGTAGTAAGCCAAGAAGTTAACTTCCCAGTAGTTTTACTTTCTAGTAGTTTCTAGTAGTAAACTTCTTAGAAGTTAACTTCTAGCAATAAACTTCTTAGTAGTTAATAATAAGAAGTAAACTACTCATTATTAAGTAGTAAGCTTCAGTAGTAAGCTTGCGGTTCCAATATACTACTGAAAACTTCTCAGTAGTTTTTTTTAGTAGTTTTCAGTAGTAAATTTTCATAAGGGCTGGGACCTCCCCAGTCCCTCCTTCCTAAAATGATCCTAAAAGCCTCCCCACAGCTTCCTAATGGGGATCCTAAATGGCTCCCAGGTACATCCTGGCGAGGGAGGACCATCCTAAAAAAGGAAGGTCTGCCTTTTTTTTAGGAGGTATTCTGCCTTTTTTAGGAAGAATTCTGCCTTTTTTAGGATATCCATCTCCTAAATTAGGACATAATTTCCTAGATTAGGTAGACCATTTTCCACGATATTACGATGAGTGCCTTTTCAAAATGCCTTATTTAATATATTTAATACACCACAGAGCGATATAATATATAGATCGATAGATATACACTAACACTGACAGGACAGGGGTAGGCTCACTCCACCAAAAAAGTGAAGCACTTGCGGGACACCGACAACAAACACCAACATTTGACAGCGTCAGATCAGCTGCTATCATTCATTTCTTTGAAGGAATTTATTCATTTATAGTTTGAATGCATCATACCTACAAATAATATGGATCGGAGTGCAGGGGACAACTTGCAGGGGACAACTACTAAAGAGGAAATACACATTTGTCCTATCATGTAAAGCAACGTGTCTCATTTTGTTACAAATTCTTATAATTTTTGCCAGATTTTGGTAATAATAAAACTTACCTACTTAAAACAAACAATAAAGATATCTGAGTAAAAAATAAATATATATTGAAGTTGAGGAGCAGAGTGCTCTGTTGACAGCTAACGAAACCTATATAAATATTTCAATAGCGGCCATTTTTAGTGTAATATATCCTAAAAAAAGGCAATTGCCTAAAAGCCCAATCAGTCAAGTATTCATTTTACGAGTTTAATATGGGTTATACCAAAAGAGATTTCTGGAAAAAGTAAGTATGTAGGTAAGTCACGACACAAATGGATCTGTCATTCATCCAGATTATATAGATTGGAAAGTTGCAGAGAAAATCGTCTCGTGCCGTGTCGTGTATCGTGACTGGGGATGTTGCATGTTCTGTGCTCGCTCATCAACGCGTTACACTGAGCGTTTTCCTAGTATTAAAATTAATACGTATACCAACTTTATGCTTATATCTATTAACAATAACAGCAAATTATATTAGTTGATTCATATATACTTATATAATCAATTTTTCTGCTCATCATAAAAATGTATAGCAAATGAAAAGCGAAAAATATATACTATGTTATTTCATATTGTATTGGGTAGGTTTGCATTCATTCATTTGGTAATAGAGAAAACGTCTCATTTGTACCAAATTACGTGGTTTTAGGAACGTAGATGATGGCACTAGATACAGAAGCAACCATACGAGCAAGCTACCTATTCTATTTTTAATTCTGAATAAAACAAGTCCTAAAGCGAAAGACTACTGAGAAGGCCAGACAAAACACATAGACTGTGTATGAGACCGAATGCGGATAATGATACAATTTCTGCGCATATCATATCAGTTTGATAACTCCACTAGAATGATACCCGACATTTAATAGGTACCAAATTTGCCTTTGAAAAAAATATTAGAATTTGAGAGTGAAAAAGGGGTAATTAATTAAATTTTTTGCACAATGCTTTTTATTAAATAATTTAGGAAATTGAGATATTCTTCAGGGACCCGAACCTTTATGAATAAAGGTTCGGGTTCCGGTTCTGAAACAAATATTCTTAAAGGTTCGGTTCCGGTTCCTGCATAAAGGTTCCGGGTTCCGGTTCCGGTTCTAAAATTTTAAATCAAACTATATTATAAAACTTCAGTATTACCAATGTCAAATTTAATGGAATTATTGGATTTGGATTTTCCTATGAATGCAAGCACAGGTGTAGGCAGTGTCTGTATAAAATTCACATGATGGTGCGCAGAGTAAATATCAGAGGAGACAGTATAGTGGCTGCAATTTTCTCCATAAGACAACGTAAATATTCATTTTTCCTGAGCTATCATATTCAAATTGTCGGCAATGCAGTTCTCATCGCAGTAGTCAGATTCAAAAATTGAAAACTCGAGCAGCGTTTGCATAATGAAGAATTATTATTTCTCATCAAGAATTAAAAACAACTACAAAAAATACATTCTGGAAATTTTATCAAAAAATAAACTTTATACAACTTTGTGAATAATATTATATCCTAGTGATACATGATTTTTTATTAAAAGAAGGAACCTTAAAGAACCTTTGAGAACCTTTAAGAACCTAATTGATTTTAAAGGTTCTGGTTCCGGTTCTTGGGAAAAAAGTATAACGGCTCCGGTTCCGGTTCTGGTTCCGAAATTATAAAGGTTCATACCGGTTCTAGGTTCCGGTTCCGGTTCGTGTCCCTGATTCTTATTGCATTAATAGCAACAATAGAATACCTAATGTAATAATGTGTGACGGTTTGCCATTTATAGAGATATCCTAGATTATTGGAAAACATTTACCATTTATTTCTTCGTATTAAAAATAAAATAATAACTTTTCTCTTACATTATTGCGTTCACTACAATGTTCAATGAAGTACCAGCCCAACAATCAAGTCAACTATGAACATATTGTGGTGGGACATTAAGATAACATCCAAGAAATATTAATACCAATTCATATTGTGCTCTCTAATAAACAATAAATATTTTATTCTCACAACTCTTGGTCCCGAAAAAAATGCACTCCCTTCTGACTTGAGAAGCATATAGCACCGTCCCTCCTAAAACAACTTGTACTAATTTCACCCACACAACAAAATTAAATAAAAGTGAAAACGAAGAAGATTCGTCCATTCATTTGCACGTAACTCATTCCCGCGCGCGGGAAAATGTGTCGCCTCGTCTACGCTAGAGAATTTCCAGACTTGGTGCCAACGAATAGCAAGGTCTTGGCCCCCCCCTCCCCCTCCCCACACCGCCATTCATACTTGCAATCTTAGACCATTTATTCTTGCAATTGCAATGCTTCTAGGTCCCAAAGGAATATGTTTCGTCTATTGTTGTAAAAATCCTATCATTAATCATCCCGACAAATTTTATTTTGAAGTAATAATCAACAATCAACGACTAGTCCAGTAATTTTGTGATTATACCCACCACTAATTGCAACAGAAGGTTTCAATACATGAATCGATTCAGAAAAATGCCCTCTACAACATATCCAAAATCCTCCCGAATCCGAGTGCCGGAAGTACTTTTTAATCACTTTTTAAGTTAATTTCACATGTTAATTCCATCTTCGAAAAAAAAAAATTTTCATGTAACTCCGATTTTGGCGAAACTTGGCAGAATTGTTCACCATACTAATTGAACACAAATAGCTCTCTTAGCGTTTTCCTCTAAATCTCATCGTTTGGGAAATATGGCCCATTGAAAAGTAATATTTTATTCAGTTTTCGACGATATAGGCCACTTTGAGTGTAATTTGATGTTTTGCGAGGTCCATATTTCCCAAACGATGAGATTTAGAGGAAAACGCTAAGAGAGCTATTTGTGTTCTGGGATAACTGATTTCTTCTTCCATATTTGTATGACCGACTCTTCAACGGAAATAATTCATTCTTCTTACAATCAACCATCCCCAAAAGTAATCCTGTAACAAATATATACTAATAGGTAGATAGGTATAGGTAAGTAGATATTTTCCAGAAGAACCTCATTTGGTTATTTATTATTTTTGATAATATTACATTAATATTTAGAAAAACATACATTTAAGTTTAAACATACATTCACCATATCTACTGCTAATACTCATAACCGGTATTTCACTTATTCTCATTCATTTTCACTCATTTTCTATTTCTCGGAATATAGAAAAGTTCAATAGTTGCGTTTTGATCCGACGCTCGACTCATTTGAAATCATAGAGAAAGAAGCAATCAGTTTTTATCTGGTTTCAGTTCAGCCCCTCCCGTTGTCCCCACTTGTGTCCCGCATTTGAGGGACTTATTTTCAAGAAAATGAAATTATTTATTTTGGGTGTGTATAAATGGTGGGTAAGCAGAATAGATTGCCTACTGTTCAGTGGTTAATTTGTATTAGAAAAGGTGGGCAAGCCTAAGCTCTCTAGAGTAAGCCCGTTTTACATAAAGCGCGTTTCGCGTTTTTTCTTTTTTTATAACGCCTAGAAGAGACCGTCGAAAACAGAATGTTGATATAAATTTATTATTTTTGTTAGTAACAATTTGGTTGTTATTAGATATGATTAGATGGAATAATATGCACAGGTAAGTAATTATTAACATTATAGTCTTATTTTGCAGTTATTTTATAGTTTATTTTATAGTTTACGTATAGTGACGTCATTTTCGCCACGCGCGGTACTGAAAATACCTCCTGACAATCGAGATGGGGTGGCTTAAAAATAAAACGCGTGAGGCGAAATTTTCGGTGGTTTTGATGGGTTAATAAAAAAAACGCGAAACGCGCTTTATGTGAAAGCGGCTTAACCCATACATTTAGTACGTTCTACAAGGAATTTCCAACAGTGAAAAATCTATTTTCCATTTAGAATTCCTATTTTCCACACTAATTTTGGCTAGTTTTCTGACACTAAGTACCTCTTCCTCACCTCATAACAATAGATGACCAAAGAAAATTCACATTTCTGAGGTGTATACAGTATTTTATTGGCGTTTGCATTTTGGCATTTGCCCTCAGGCGCTGAAAGGTCCTTGTAGAACATACTTGTATCTTGGGGTAAGCCCACCCCACAATTGTCATGGGAAACGCGGTGTACTGGTGTACTGCCTAAAATGACCCTTGGCGTACTGCCTAAAATGGCCTAAAAATAGTGGCGTTCTGCCTAAAACGGTTCTAAACAGCCAGTACTACCACTGCCAAAAACATAATCGTGTTTTACATGGCCCCTCCTCTTCTTGGCAATGTTGTCAAGTCTACCCCTAAACAACGATAAGCTTAAAAATAATATTGAACATAATTAAACATAATAATTTCCTAAATCTGCAATTTAGAAATGTAATCGTTTTGAAAGATAGTAAAAATAGTGCAGAAAATACGACTATGAACCGGGAAACGCATTACCTTACGGAATCAATGGGGGGTCCAGGGCGCGCAGCCCCGGAAAAATTTTGAATTCTGGAATGAATTTGGTGCGTGTCTGCGCTTTTTGTAAAATATTTTAACCAATTTGTATCTCCCCGAAAAATAAGTTTGTAGAGGGCGACCAAATGTGTTGTATATTTAACAGTGTTATTAATGATAAAGAGAATATTTATATAAAAAGGTGCGTAAGCCCGGCTTACCAACCTTTTTTTGAGGGTAAGCCGGGCTTACGCCCAAATTAAAGCACTGCTACTAACCTATTAAAAAGGGGTAAACATATTTTAATTTACCTAATTTTACATTTTCAGAAAACAAGAACCCGGACAAAATGTCCAAATCTGGCACGGAAGATTTTATAACGCATACCTGTCAACAAAAATATAACCTTCCGCCGACTATCATACCTAGTTTTGTCAAAAATAGGATGAAGAAAAAACTAATTTGGTTCTCTTTTAGTACAACTATCCGTTGACGAAAAACTAATTTTCTCATGTTCATAACATTTTGTGGTTTGGTGCCGAGGTTTCCGTTTGGTCAAATATTTTACTAAAAAAAACGCCTGGAATTATGAAAATGCTAAATGTTTTGCAGTGTTGGGGAAGTTCCTCAAAAAAGGAACTTGTTCCAGTTCCAGTTCTTTTGAGCAAAAAGGAACTAGTTCCAGTTCCTAGTTCCTTTCAAATAAAGGAACTGGAAAGTTACCAGTAAGGAACGAAGTTATTTTTAAGTTACTTTGCCCTCAAAAAACCATCCGATTTTTTATTTTTAATGACCAGGGTCTCTAAATTGAGTGAGCAAAGGGAACAAATATATTTTCAGAAATCAGGTAAATTTAGGTACTAGCAAAAAATGCATCAACATTCATTATAAATTCTGTGAAACATTTCATAAGACACTATGAAAAAAATAAATGTATATTCGATAGGAACTTTAAAATAACACGAAATAAGTTCCCAAGTTCCTTACAAAAAGGAACTTTTTAGTTCTTAAGTTCCTTTAAAATTAAAGGAACTAAGTTACCCTAAAAGTTCCTCAACTAGTTCCCGGTAACTAGTTCTTAGGAACTAGTTCCTCCCCAACACTGATGTTTTGTCAATATTTGGTCAACTTGAAGCCATCGCGAATCGCGATTGACATAATTATTATTTTCTATCGAATACATATGCATCAACATTCAACTCATCAACATCAGCTCAAAATTACCGTGATGTGACACCTCGACAAAAAGTTTCCAATCAATAAGGCCATAGCTGTACGTTGCTTGCAATTCAAGTCAAATGCATTCCTTACTACAATACATTCAAAGGCCTCGATAAAAACGGCATGTTATAGTGTTAATAATGCTTCAGAGGAGAGGACAATCGAGTTTGAATTGCCTGTGGACAAATCAGAATGTTTGGTGTAGTGTAAACATTTCTTTTGTGTGGTTTTTCACCTTTGGTCTAGTCATTAAGAAAATAATCTGGAATTTGAGAGTCGCTTGCACTCCAATGTATAAATATTGTAGATAATATTTATTATTTCCTAATTTACCATTATAGTGAAGGTTGTCAAGCCCTATTTACACGGTGCAATTTCTTGAACAACTTCTGTGACACAGAGGTTCTGCTCGTGCGCAGTATCACTTTTGAGATGATAAAGGGAATATGCACATGTGCAGAACTTTTGTGACACAGAAGCTGTTCAAGAAATTGCACCGTGTAAATGGGGCTTAAGAACAAAAATAGTGCTAAATGTGATACTAAAGAAATTTTCCGCTCTTTCATAATTTCGATATCCTCAAAAAATCGGGCAGCGATTTTGGACTCCAGGGCTGTCCAAAGTGCCAAAAGGAGTGTATTTCAGTGAAATTAGAATACTTTTGTCAATTTATTGTTCTTTGCTAAAAAATAAAAGTTATAATTATTTTTATTTTTCAAAATGGGAAAATGTTTCAAAAGTTATGACTACAGGCCGTTTTACATAAAGCGCGTTTCGCGTTTTTTTATTTATCCATCAAAACCACCGAAAATGTTGCCGCACGCGTTTTATTTTTAAGCCTCCCCATCTCGATTGTAGGGAGGTTTTTTCAGTACCACGCGTGGCGAAAATGACGTCACTATACCTAAACTATAAAATAAACTATAAAATAACTATAAAAAAAAGACTATAATTTTAATAATTGCTTACCATGTGCGTATTATTCCATCAAATAATATCTAATAACACCCACATTGTTACTAACAATAATAATAAATTTATATCAACATTATGTTTTCGACGGCCTCTTCTAGGCGTTATAAAAAAAGAAAAAGACGCAAAACGCAAAACGCGTGTTATGTAAAAGCGGCTTATCAATAAGGGATCACCATGGGCGTCCAGTATTTCTGCCAGGGGAAGGGCAATAAGTTAAAGTTCAATGCCCCCCCCCCCCCCCCCCCCCCCCATTGAAATCGGGGCGCACAGCCCGGATTTGTAATTGTGCTAACTCCATTCCCAGCAATTTGGTGCGTTTTGGACATGCTCTGTATTCAAGTTTAAGCTGTATTAAACGGAAGTTAAGGCATTTAACAGGGTTTTCAATTTCTATTAGGGCAATATTTTTCAACCTTTTTAGAAACATGAACATTTTAGTGCACTTGGTCAGAAATTAAAGCTAAACAATGAGCTGAAGCGAAGTAAAATCGCTTTCCTCGAAAAGGGCAAACAAAACGGTATGTGTTTGGCGTATGTTCCTTCTTTTTTTCAAACCCGGGGGTCATGCAACCCCTCTGCATCACGGCCATATTATCCATAAGGCAGCAAAGGCAGTCTGCCCAGGGCCTACGAAGCTCTTAGGGCCTACGAAAGTGCCACTTCAATAAATAAGATAATTTTTAATTAATTTTAATTTTGAGAATTTCCTCTCTCCTTCAGCACTGGTCCCAAATATGGAGAAATATATTCTTAAAGTAATGTTGACATTCGGAAAAACTAAATAAAATTGATTTCAAAGTGTCAAAAAAACAAAATAAGCCCTGCGGGGCAGGTTTGAACATGTCTCCCACTACCTACCCCAAAGTGCCAAATTTATAAAATATTGCATATTTCAACAAAATACACCTCCTTACGTCTCAAAATTGATTTTAAAGTGTCCAAAAACCAAAAAAGCCCTGTACTCCAGTCACTTAGCTTTGGACCTCAAAGTAATTGCAACAAATGTTTTTTTTCGCTAATTATTATCGGGACCATGTATATATATGTACCAAAAAAAAGTCTACCGATTTTCGAGCCGCCATTTTTTTTTTATTAGGGGTTGATTAAAAATCTATTAATTATTTTTAATTAACGTAATTGATACATTTTCATCAGATTACAATTTTTTTATTCATAAACAATGTGTTTTACATCACATAAAAAATAATCAAGACGATCAAAGTAACCCTTCTATGTATAACAAAATGTGGGGTAATTTACCCCCAAAAATATTAAAATGGCCACAGGGGATAAACTAATTGACTTACAGACTTCGTTTTTTTACTGAAATGATCCTTTGACTGTAAGCTACAACATACTAAAAGTCTACGCACATAGATTTATTAGGACGACCGTAATTAATTAATTTAATTAATTAATAAAAAAATAATAAAAATATTATTGCATATCTTTCAAAGAGCAAGTCAACAAGGTAATTTAAAGTTAATTTAGACTTCAAATCACTCAAACTTGAGATTAAAAGTCTGATGATGAGTAGTTGTTTCTTAATAGACAACATCATAAATTATCTAGTTAGCTCTGCTTTTCAAAAAATTTCATATGCAGTACCGTGATCCAAGTATCTATTATGGTTATGATCCATTGTTGAAAAACCATAATAGATACTTGGATCACGGTACTGCATATGAAATTTTTTGAAAAGCAGAGCTAACTAGATAATTTATAATGTTGTCTATTGGAAAACAATTAAAGTGTTAATTAATCAAAATTCTCAAACATCAATATACAGTTTCCCATCGATATGGATATCAAAATACAGCTTATTACAATGGGAATAAGCAAATTATGGATCAATTATACTATTTTGCTATTTTTATAAATATTGTATCTTCTCATCTTCATTTGTTCTTTAGCTTTTGAATAAAAATCATTGAGTGTGGAGGCTGCCGTTTGTTTGAAAGTAAATACAGTCTGCTTGTCGTATATCTCTGCGACGACTAAAATATTGTCCCCGAAATGGTCTGTAATTTTGAATTTCATATGTACCTACCTGCTCTGGAGTATGGTTCAATCTAGGTTCAATGTCATCATTCAAAAAAGTCTTCATTACATAAAGCAAATGAGCCGTTGATATAATTGCTTTTGCTGCCCTTCGTGGGATACAATATTATAATCTAGTGTTTTCATGAACGCAAGAGACCTTTCTTCGCCAACTGGACGAATAGAACAAACTTTTCTCTTCTTGCATGCATTTTCACAAACACCATCTTCTGAATTAATTGTTGATCATTTTGTTCTAAATTTGACGCTGTATATCTATGTGGTATATGCAAATCAATTGCTGATACAACTCGATCTAAAACAGGCGCAGATCAAGCACCGTTTTGTTATTCATATGCTCTTTTCAAATTATTAGGTATCAAATTCTAGTGTTCTGACTGGAATTAAATTTGCAGCATCGTCTTGTTTGTCTTGCACATACAAGCAATGAGTTGACATGAAAATGTGGATGTTGATGAGCGAAGAGATCTTTTGCTGTCACAATTGTTGACAGAGATTTGTCAATTGATTTCCTCATCTTGTTCCAGAGGAGAATCTCCCTATTAATAGTGTATAGGACAATTTGTATAGGACAATGAACTATTTGTCCTAAATTAACAGAAAAGTCATCACCACGTTAATTTATAGCATCTTGCAATGTGGCGACTCCCTTAGCTTATTGCACTGTTTCACTTAAATTAATTAACAATTCGTTGCAAATAACACATGCCATCTGAGTTATTCATCTTGATAACAAACATAAAATCCCGTTTTCACTCAGGCCTTGATCCATTTATTAATTTAATATGAACTCACATCACTCGATTTACACAGTTAAAATATAAAATACACTAATGATAGTTTTGTAAAACCACGGGTATCTACCATGGAGATCAGTGGTGTCTACGCGCGATTACCTACAATCGCAACAATAAGTACTTGAGGAAGGTAATGACACTTTTTCAAAACGAGGATAAATAGACACCTATAATAAAAAAAACTACCAATGTCAAGCCCAATCGACAGAATAGAATTCTGAATCTATTCCATGAAATGAAGTTATTCTTTTACGGTACGTGCTATTATTTCGAAGCACGTACACTCGAAGAGTTTCTTGATGATAAGAACATTAATTAGTTAGTTACTTAGGTAATTAGTTTTGACTAAAATATTAGTAGGTATTCGAAATATACTTATAGTTCACAATTATAATAATTATAATAACTATAAGTTTAATATTAATCTTCACTTGGAATTCCTCAATAATGTCAAATGCCAACTGTAATATTACTTATAAATACCTACATATTTTAAATTTTAATACTCTACTTTAAGAATACTTTCCTAAATACCCTAACATATGGGGGCCTCATTATTGAGTCTCTCAAGGGTCAATACATTGTAATATGTACTATTGTAATGTGAAAAGGAAATAAAACTATGAAACTTTGTCGCCACACAAACTGCTGAGACATATAACTTCTTCACAAAACTGTAATTTCTTGTTTACGACTCATTCTGAATTTGGCTTATATGTAATTTTGAAAAACAGCACAATAATATATAATACAACCATAATTTGTTTATTCCAATTGAAATAAGCTGTATTTTGATATCCATATCGATGGGGAAACCGTAATAATGTTTGAATATAATTGATTAATTAACACATTAATTGTTATCCAATTAAGCAACAACTACTCATCATCAGACTTTTAATCTCAAGTTTGAGTGATTTGAAGTCTAAGTTAACTTTAATTATACCTTGTTGACTTGCTCTTTGAAAGATATGCAATAATATTTTTATTAATTTTTGTATTAATTATTTAAATTAATTACGGCCGTTCTAATTAATCTATGTAAGTAGACTTTTAGTATGTTGTAGCTTACTGTCAAAGGATCATTTCAGTAAAAAAACGAAGTCTGTAAGTCAATTAGTTTAGCCCCTGTGGCCATTTTAATATTTTTGGGGCTAAATTACCCCAAATTTTGTTATACATAGAAGGGTTACTTTAATCGTCTTGATTATTTTTTATATGTTGTAAAACACATTTTCCATGAATAAAAAAATTGTAATCTGATGAAAATGTATCAATTACGTTAATTAAAAATAATTAATTGATTTTCAATCAACCCCTAATAAAAACAAAATGGCGGCTCGAAAATCGGTAGACTTTTTTTTGGTACATATATACATGGTCCCGATAATAATTAGCGAAATTTTTTTTTTGTTGCAATTAGTTTGAGGTTACGCCCCTTTTCGGTCTAAAGTGACTGGAGTACTGCGGACGCCCATGCCCATTGTTTACTTCAGTTAAACACTAAAGATCATTGATCGTCTCCCCGCCTTATTTTAAAAATTGACCACTGCAAAAATTTAAACATTTCGGACAGGTGGGGGTGTGGGGGGGGGCATACGAAAAAAGTATTGCCTAGGGCCTTTGAAGGTCTTAATACGGCCCTACTCTGCATGGACGCCCATGATTATCTCCAATGTTCACCGTCGAGTGCTTAATGACTTGGTGTTGTATCAACAGCCACACAAAACACACAGTCTCAACAGTCGCTGCCTCCCGTCTCCTACGTGAAAGCCATCGACGTGTGGATGTCTTCGTGCTCCGTCTTCGTCTTTCTCTCCCTCATGGAGTTCGCCATCGTCAACAACTACATGGGGCCCGTAGCTACAAAAGCTATGAAGGGCTATTCAGACGATGATCTTAGATCACCGATGGATGAATTTAAGGTAAGTTGTAGATCGAAGTTGGAACTGCAACGTTTCAAGTCTCGATGAAAAGCGGTGTAAAGTGGAAATAAACAGGGGTGAACTGGTGGGGCTCAAATGAGCTCCCTAGCAATATTTTGCATGTTTACAAAGCCCCTAGTAAAATAAAATGTGTACGTAATTAAAATGCAATCATAGATTTGAAGAAACAGTTATTATTAGGTGATTAATGGAGAGAGGAGGCAAACAAAATCCAGAAAAATTCAACTGAATGTTCTCAAACATGCAAAATATGAAATGAAAAAATATGCCAAAAAAATACCTTGCAAATGCATAGACTTTTTTTACACTGCACTATTTACACTATTCGCTATTGTAAATAGCGAAGAAAGTGCAAAAGCCCTGATACATATGGTCAGCAATCGATTTCAGGAGAATGGGCTCTCTTTAAATGCCAGTAAATCCATAACCATAAACACAAAAGGTGGTAAACAGACAGGAAATATCTTAAAGTAGATGATAATACATAAATAAGGTGTATAGAAAGAGACGAGAAGATCAGATATCTTGGTGTAGATTTTAACGATGCCATTGTTTTTTTATTCTTCATCGGCAATCAACGCACTCAAGATTAAATAACTTAACAACATCACCTCTCCTGAAAGATGACCAGAAACTGAACATACTAAACCAATACATATGGCCTACTCTAGTTTATCCGCTGCAAACTGCTCCACTGTCAAAGCTTTCAAAAGGATTTCTTTTGGATGTATAGATAAACTAATTAAAGGAGAACAAAATAAGTTTAGTGATATTTCAGTGTCAGAATGTTGTATGTGTTCATATAACATAGACATGCTTGTTGGTTATGAAAAAAAATCGGAACACACCTTGGCAGACGTTCTTGCGCAACGCTACGAGAACGATGACGTCACTGGGGCGTCGCAAGTGTGGCTATGCATTGGTTATATGGGTGCCGCGTGAGTTCGTATGCATGCATGCAAGTCAGTCTATATTCATTCATGCACTAACTTATGATGTACAATGCAATTTAAAGATCAAATAATAGTATCATACTATTTCATAATGCCAAAGTGTTTGTTTACAGCTGTAATAGTAAGGAAAAGGCATGCATGCCTTTGCCGCGAACACCGATTCCCTAATAGAAAAAAAGCGCCGAAACGATTCACTGTTTTGAAAGCTAAATCCAAAGCTCATTCAAAGCTTCCTTCGTCTCAAAGTATTAGTGTTATACAAACTGATTGATCATATGATATAAATGATTAAATTATCACGTTCACATAGATGGGTTTATAGATACGCATTCTATTATACCGTCTTACCTCATCAATTGTCTCACTTTCCCGACGACACAAACATTCACTCAACAAACACTCATAATCACTCGACATTGGTTGCGTTATTTTAGTTTAATTATTCCATCTTCAGAATGTTTTACGAGTTAAACTATAAAAATGCTCGTAGTAATAAATTTAGATGAGATCATTATACACTTGAGAAACTTGCATGCGTAGCTCTCAGGAATTTGACGCCTCACCCAAGCAATGCACCCAAGAGGCCCTGATATGTTTATGAGTTGTAGGCGTAAGTTTTTTCGTCATATGAAAATCAGTCGAGTTCCTGCAGTCACTGAGTCAGGATGTGAAGAAAGTGTAATTCAAATATATAATATTAGTATAATTCGATTTAATAATGACTCAGTGTTCGTTTTAGGGTTTTAATAATACAGAAAAGTAAGTGCCTCGGGTATCATACCGCAACCCAAATAAAAATAGATCACCTCTACTATCGGAAAGTGAACGCAAGATTTGGATGTTTAGTTTAGACTGGACCCAGAAAAAGAAGCATCAGATAGTGAGGATTCCAAACCGACAGTGAAAATGACAGTGACAGTGATAACTACTAAACATTTATTTTATTTTGTATTTTGGTGCTATTTGTCCACCCTGTTATTGACTGTGCCGTGAATGTGGGGCTCTCGTTGTAAAAACTGAGAGGTGGAGTCGAGGGGGCTATGCTAGGGGTGACGACCACGTGTGAAGCAGGTCATAAATTACACTGGCAATCTCAGACTATGAAGGGCAATCAACCCAAAGGCATTTGTTTTTCACGCACTACTTTTGATCAACAAATTAAAATGTATTTTCAAAACGAACTTGAAAATGTGTGGATGGAACAGAAACAGTAAGTACAGTACCTACTTGCAAAATAATTAAAATAATAAAAAGGGGTTTTTAGTGACACAATCAAATTGCCGTCTAACCGTACCAATGTTTCACTTTCCTGAGAACACAAACATTCAAAATCACTCGGCATTGGTTTGCACATTCCACGTTTACACCATAAATTATTATATCTTTTCGTCCCGAATATAATCTGAACAGTGATATCGTTCTCGTCCACTAAAACAACACTGTCTAGATCAGTCTATGCATATTCTGGTTCAAACTGATGCGGTAATAAATAGTTGTCTCTACTCATTATCCTATTGTATAGTGAACGGTTCACAGCAAGAATAATGCAGTTAGCGTATTAGAAATTAGTTCACAAAATAAATGCACAATATGAGACACGGAAGTGTTTCTACGTCTCGTGTTGGACACGAACTGCATGTGCGTTGCGTAAAGAACAGATGAGTGTCACACTTGATTTTGTTTATAGCCATGTGCTGGGCCGCGCTGCGACTCATGACTCAGAACACATGGCCGCGCACCACGTACGTCACGCATGAGATGAATATTCGTTGCGCGCTACATGAAATAAATCATAAAAAAATCAGGAATTTTTTTAAAAATATGCGGTTTTCACTAAAATTCATAGAAATAAATATTACATTGCATACTTCTCGTATTTAACATATTTTGTTCTCCTTTAAGAGTGCCTCTAAAGAGATCCTACAATTACCGACTGACACTCCAGATGGAATGCTTTATTCTGCGCGGAAAGTCCGAGGTCTGGGAATATTTCGAGCAACGTGGGAAGCATTCTTGCAGCATTACAACATCTGCAATGTCTTGGAGAAAGATGGTAATCCCTATGTGACAGCAATCAGAGATACAGCTGGTGAAAAGCACGATTGTCTTCAGAATCTGCAAGTTGAAATTGGTAATGTACAGACAAAGAAGAAAGACCAGACACTTCCCTTTGACCCTGGATCAAGAAAGATTCGCGATTATCTGAGAGACAGAGAATATCAACAATGGTGCTCCTTGAAGCAGAAAGGAAAGGGTGTTGTATTATTCCAACAATACACCCCGGCTCATTCTTGGATATCTACAAGAGAAGGACTCAGTTGCTCCGAGTGGAAGGACGCCATAAAAATGAATGGATATGTGGTTTCAGTGAGAGTTTTGTATGGGCGTAGCCAAGACGGAAACCGTTGCAGACATTGCAATGAGATAGAAACTCTTGGTCACGTTCTTGGCAAATGCCCATACGGAAACCTGCTGGTCAACACACTCCATCATTCTGTAAGGTCACAGATAGCTACGGCCCTTCGAGCACAGGGAGACAAGTGGGAAGTATACGAAGAGGTCCATGGATTGTCAGCTGAAGGAAGCACGAGAAGGATAGACATTATTGCCATTGATCGGAAAAGCATCAAGGCGTACATCTGGACCCGACAATAAGATTCGAGCGGGACGCTAATCAACCCCAGGAAGTAGATGAAGAAAAGAAGGCAATCTACAACCCGACAAGAGAATACTACAAATCTCATTACTCAGTAGCTGACATCGAGGTTATAGGTCTGGTGATCGGCGCTAGAGGAACGATTCCTGATTTTTTTTAATTCTTTTTGTAAACGTTTTTATTAGAAACATTTCAATTTCTGTACTAAAATCATCAAATTGGTATAATGAGAAATCATTTTTATTCAAAGTTTAGTAGTGACTGATGATTTTGTTGAAGTATAGACAGTATTGGTTTTGGTTTTTAATTTCATTTGTTTTTTCTATTAGTCAATTAGGTAGTAATATCGTTGTTGTTGTCATTGTGGTGGTAGGATATTTTCTTAATTTTATCTTTTCAATTCATAATCATAGCTTTTAGTTTAACCAAACATTTTCTTGTTCTTTAGTATTCTGTTTTTTTTTTGCAATTTGTATAATATGCTGTACAAACAGTACAGCATCGTACAGCACGATGATACATTATCATCGTGTAAAGATGCAAAAGAAAGACTTTATAGTAGGTATACTCTATTTTCTATCATCTTTAAACTAAGTTTGAGGGGAATTAAATCTTCATCAAAAGGTACCTTATTTGAGAAAATTTTGGGCATTTTTAAAATTTTTCAAAATCGCACCTAAAAGCGAATAGGCTAATAGCTCAGAAATGAAGATTTACTGGAAAAAATGTATTTTTATGTTATGCATGCATTAAAGGAGTATCAATAAGCATTATCCTATAGGTACCTACCTAAATCAAAATTTTCAAAAGTGGATATAGGACAAAAAGTACTTAAGTACCTACTAAGCCGACGAAATGTGTAGGTACATGAAAAGCATGATGGCATTTCTCATCGAAAAGCTCCCGAACTAATGATTGATAAATATTTTCAGGAGCTGCCTCCACACTGCAGGAGTCCAATGCGACCAACACCTACAATTCCCCAATATTCAACATTCTGTCATGGGAGAGAAACGGCTCTGTTCATCGATAAGTTCTCTCGTTTCTTTTTTCCATTCTCATTTTTCATCTTGAATGTTGTCTACTGGTCGACATTTCTTTAAAACTGCATATGAATATTATTTGTAAAATAACAAGTAGGCATCCAATGTTTCCTCTTGTTTGAAATGTTGTCTGTATATCATGCACACATTAAACGGTACACTTTGAACTAGTAACACGTATCCCTATGTGTATCCTTAATCACTAGCATTGAAATAAGATTGCATAGTAATGGCGATAAAATACGAGGGTCGACTGTGAAATCACCTTAAGATTTTTTTTTCGAAAAATTCAAGTTTTCAAGTTCTATTTTCAATATCATCTAACCCTTCTAAAAAATGTGAAAATAAGATTTTTTCTTCCAGTTCCAATTCATAAAATCATTTCTTTCTTCTCAATTTGGGAGCTACATTATATTTCAGCTCTTTGTTGTCAGCACACTCACTTATGGAAACATAAATGTATTAATAATTTAATTTTTTTGCTACAATGATAAGTTTGAACGCCCTACATTAAATAATAATAAATAAGTAATATACAACACTTAAATGGTACAGGGAAAGAAAGATACAAGTCATATTTATACAATTCGAGATAAATGCATCTGAACAGTAAAAGTCCTATGCTTAAGCATTGACAGCCCATGTCTAATGCTGGCTTTCCATGCTCCGTCATCTTCCGTCAACGTCCGTCACCGTCCGACGAAAACGACCACGTGACCCGTCTCGACCAATCAGAGCCATCCCCAAAAATCTCGGACGGCGAGGGATTGGTCGAGATGGGTCACGTGGTCGTTTTCGTCGGACAGTGACGGACGTTGACGGAAGATGACGGAGCATGGAAAGCCAGCTTAAAGGTTTAAGTTTTAAGAATTGTGTCAATATTTCCTACAAACCAAGAGCATCTTTTGAAAGCTCATACAAAATCATACAAGCTTGTATCATTCTTCCTGTGTACCATTCACTTTATTACCGGTTTGCATGACATAATATTAAATTTATAAATTTCAACATGATATATAGTCTTAAGCCCCATTTACACGGTGCAATTCTTGAACAACTTCTGTGTCACATTCCTATTTTTCATACAATTTTGTATTTACACGACGCAACTTTCTGTCACAGAACTTAAAACATGTTCTAATTTCCATTCAAGAAGTGTGACACAGAAGTGTGGTACAGAAGTTGTACAAGAAATTGCACCGTGTAAATGGGGCTTTATACATAAACTCTACAATTGTATTTTTTTGCGTATTAAATGTATTACAGAAAAACAGTGAAAGATACATATTGAAATCAGGCAGGATTATCAAATCACTGTTCTCAGTTAGATCGAAGATTGTTAGACTAATGACAACGTTGAATGAAATGAGAATGATCGCCGATCGGACACAAAAACTAATAATTTCACTGTTAAATTTATGTGGAAAATTATGTGAGATGAGGCTAGTCATGCCCTTTATGTCACGGTCCTGGCAATAAGTAGCTGTCATTCTCCTTCCTTCCCTTTCCATCATATACGCTAGTTTATGCTCCTCCCCCTCGACTCTTATCATTGGAAAAGTTGTTTGAATGTGGTGGGGGGTGAAGTGGAGAATTACAGCTACTTATTGCTGCGATTGTACACTTCATTGTGTACTATGGTACTATGTTCAATCCCCTATGTCTCTATGTCTCTTAAACTTTCTTCTACACTAATTTTCAACTCTCCTTTCTTCCTGAAAATAAAATCATAGCTTCGAGTGTTAGCTCGACGCTGTCAAGCAACGTTATACCACGGAGACTTACGAGCTACCTGCCAGAGACTTATACTGCAATCCGTTAAGTGTAGTGACTTGAGTTTCTACAGTAAAAGCGGTTGCATCACCGTCCTAATGGTCGGCGCCAGATCAACCTCATCCAGCACCGACCACTCTACGCAGCATAAGCCGTTGGACTGCACTTCATTTGATTGCTACATTACCTAGGTAGTCGGTTATGAAATCATTTCATACAAATCCGACATAGGTAATAATAGAATGATTACGGTTTTTCCATAAAGGATGAGGCAGCGCAACCAATCGCGAATTCTTCATTTCTTCTAGTTTTCACTGGGATTTTTAAAAAATCTTTTAAAACTAGGTCCATTGTGCATATCAAGGGACAGCATTTTCAAAAAGATCCAGAAGTCTCTTGATTCCTTTTCTAAACAAATAATTAAGGAAATATTTGGTCATTAGATGATTATTGGATACCTTATATCAGTGGTATACTCAACCTTTTTACTTGCAGGCCAATAATACAAATTTGCTTTTGTTGGGGGAGCCGCACTTTTTAAAAAAAGTACAATAATGCTCACGTGATCCGGTAGGTTCATACCAGGCGCGAAGGAACTACTCTTATCGTGGGGGGGGGGGGGGGGGGGGGGGGCATGGCGTTATTTTAAAATTTACCAATTTAAAATTATTCTGGGGCTCTAAAATACACGAACTGAAGCAAACTACCCTCCAATAGTTGCCAGGCCGTTTTTTTTGGAATTTTAGCAATTTAAGTGATGTGTGTAATTAGGTGCAATTTCAGCTAGCACCCTGCAGCTGCTTCCTACAATCCTCCTTCATTGAGTGCCTTGTTTATTAGGAAACGAATCGAACAATGTTTCACACGCCAAAACAATACACTCTTTTACAATTTTCGGAATAGGTAACAGGCTTTATTTTCGTTGCAACAAGTATGAAGTTGCATTTAACTTTCGTTGCATTTTCAGCCTGATGCGTGCTCTCAAATTTCTCTCAAATGAAACGAGAAATCATTTTTTTTAAATGTTCTTTTCACAGTGTACGCATTTTGTGAATAAGTAGGTATTTGAAACATCAACTGGGGGACACAAAAATTAGTCCCCAGGTAGACCTGCGGGCCGCAGGTTGAGTACCACTGCCTTATATACTATACAGTAGGTATGTCTATTAATACTATTCAATAATTCAATACTTTGATATTTTACCATCAATATAACCCAGCTTAAAAATTTGTACGACCCTTTAAGATTTTGATGAAAATCAAAATCTTAAATTGTTCGCTAAAGTGAAAAAGCAAACACGAATTTTATATTATTTCTTTCATTCATATCCCCAGCAAATTTTCAGTACCTAACGGACTTTCCAAAAAATAAAAATTTGGTCAAAAGAGTTGATGGCGTTAACTTTAAAGTGTAGTAACTTCCAGGTCATTTAACATAGACCGATATTTTTAGTAAATATAGCTCTTAAAATGAGCTAGGTAGGTATTTGAAAAGATTAGTAAATCCATGTTGGATAATTTGGAGTGCCAAAAGAGCAAAATGTTAAAATTGTATTAATCACAACTTAAAAAAAGGTAAGTACCGTACCTGTAAGTACTTTTATAATGCATGTTGGTGTACCTACTCGGGAATTTAATGGATAGGGGACTCTTTAACTTGAAGTAGACTATATACTCAAGGCTAAAACCAATAAAAATTGGTACTCAAACAGAAAAGGATTGGCTGCTGGTAAGGTTCCTTGACAATCAATCCTTGTTATTATCAATGAAATAAGAGCTCACTTACTCGAGGTTTCTAGATGCGTTAACACAGCCTTCATGGGATGATGCCATCAAACCTTAATCAGCCAATCCTTTTCTTTTCGAGTACCGATTTTTATTGGTTTGAGTGTACATATGGTTATGGATATAACATGTTATGTAATAATAAACTTACTTTGTTGTTACTTTGTTTTACCTATGTTAATGTTCCTAATCAAATGAGAGACATCTGTATTATTTTATTATGTGGTTGGCCACTGACTAGCCTTTTGGCTTTTGGCCTTTTGCCATTGTTGTAGAAAGTAAGTAATTGTGTGTAGGTATACTTGCAATTACTACCAATAAAAAGGATACATTTGCTCCGAGAGCTTGTAAATGGGTTCCATTGATTTGCTGAGTTCTTCACATTTAGCCATCAACTGATACATTGACTGAAACAAAGATAGAAATCATTTCATACTATACAAGGATTACCTAGGTACACTCCTGGACACTGAAATTGGCCCGCAGTCAATGTTCAAGTGGCGCTACGGCCAGTATTTATTTATTTATTTATTTAAAGTAATTTTTCGGCCCCAAACTCACACTAGCAATCCGGTCTTTGTGCCAAAAATTACATTAAAATAAATGTTAAATACTAGCCGTCGTGCCACTTGAACATTGACCGCGGTTCAATTTGAGTGTCCAGGAGTGTATAGATTCTGATATCAGAAATATAATATTGACATTTATTTGGACATTGTAAAACATATGAATGGTTCATAAGTTATGGCAATATTTGCTGTTACAGAAGTAAGAGTGTAAGATTTGAGTTGACTGGTGATCAATACCTTGATATTAGAGTCAACAGCATCACATGTCTTACAAACAGCGTGGCAATATGTTTCCAAGCACTCCACCGTCAATGCTGACACCTATACACAAAGTAGACATTATCTCTTCAGAGTAGAGCTCCAAATGTTAAATATTGCTCACTCGCCCCAAGCCAAAAATGATTGAAAATTATTCCGGGAAATTAATCCGGGGCCATTCCCGGAAAAAATAAATGAGCGTCCATAACTCCATAAAGGAAAATTATGATATTGTAAAACTGAACATATTTTGTTAAAATCTTCGGGACAATACAGCATCTCGCTTGTAGGTTGGCAGTACAACGGAACTGGGTGTTAAAAAGTGGAACCTCCTTAGTACGTTTCTCCTTAATAGGTACGTTTTTCCCCCTACATACTAAGTTTTTTTTTCGAAGGTCCCTCAACCCATAAGAACACATGTTAATTTGTTTCTATACATAGTACTACGTTTTTCACTTTAGTAGGTACCTTCTTTTTTTATTCTGGTCCCTTCAAAAACGTACTTAAGAGGTTCCACTGTATATATTGGCATGTATGGACACACAGCCCATGCTTACTAATAAATTACAATTATTGAGCCCAAATTTGACTCAAAAGTAAAAAATATGGGGACATTTTACATGTTTGGATAACAAAATTGTAATTTAAGTTCCTAAGTGTTCTTACCTAGGTCTGAAACAAGAAACAAGAAATAGAGTGAAAAACACTACCTATTTTTCACATTTTAATGAATTTTCAATTTAATGGTTCAAAAGTTATGATGATGTTTAGGAATATTATCACAACAATTTAGGTACTAAGTCAAGTACCTAAAGGGTCTTAATTAGGTAGGTATTGTGTATACCTAGGTAATAGCTTAAAAAGTATTCACAGTTGAGATTTCATACATTATTTAAAAAAATAATAAATATAAATAAACCAAGTGTACATACACTGTGCAATATTCCCGCCAGGTTTTCTGTGAGTGTATCAACGGAAGTAGCAACTCTTCGAACTTCTAGCTCGAGATCGTTGAGGATGTTGGGATCAAGAACTGGCAACTGCGGCATCAGAGCTTGCCGATACAAACACGGTGTCGATGTACGTGTACCAGGGAATGGAGGTGTATCTGGAACTCACATTACATATTCTTCAAGAGGTATTACTAGGGATGTGAGCCGGAAATATTTCCACAGAAATATTTCCGGAAAGGAAATATTTCGGGAAATTTTCCAACCTTTATTTTTCCAATTTTTCCGAAAAAAATAGTTTTTGAATTGGAAGTACCCAAAACAGTTTTTAAACCTTCCGTGGTAGGGTGGGAAGGGTCTCGTTCGGCTTGCTCATGATCTACTATTAATAAGTTGTGGAATATAATACAAAAACCTAGTACCTACTATTTTTACATTATACCGCATAACTTCCATACCATACAAGTTACCACTCTATAACTTTGCAAGGATGTTAAGGCGATTCGACCGAAAAAAAATCAATATTAATTTTCTTCATATTTCGTAAGAGGAAGCTAGTAACATAAATGATTTCAAGTGACATTAGTCGTTTTTGGGGGCCACAAAAAAATCCGGGACGTTTTCAAACTTGTAAAATGCACGTTACTTTGGACCAAGAATAGACAAAACTGTTTATCTGAATGACACGAAACTTGCAGAGAATATTCATTAGATATATCTAGTTATGGGCTGACGGCCCCCATTTTCTAATTTTTTGTTTCAATTTTTACAAAAAAATGTTTAACGTACCAGATTTTATAGTCAAATATTACTGATTTAGTAGAAGCTACTGTCGAAATAGGAATGAAGTTATCGAAATTTGGGGGCCGTCATGACATCCGCCTATTATTTTTTAACAAAATGAGCCCTCGTGGAAGTCTGTAGTGTGAATGGTGGGGTTTGAATCGTGGCCGTAGTAAATATGTTTATTTTCAAAAATAAATAAGTCAAAATTTTACGGTACAACAATAATGTATCAAAAAAGCTACAGTGAGTTGTAGAATCACTTACTGAATGAGAAAAATGCCCTTCCGACTCTTAAAGTGCAGTAGTTTCGCCAATAACGTGATTTATATTTTTAGTCACGTGGTATCGCTCGAATCGCGTTAAATATACAAATATTAGGATACACATTTATTTTTACAAAATATTAAAAATTATTTTTTAGGGGGGGGGGGGGTCGTTTTAAGGACAAATTTGGGCATCCCCCCACCTTTTTTCATTTTTGGGCCCACATAAAATTATAATCAAATTATTAATTTTATGATCTTCATTCCTTAAAAAAAATGAAGTCTCTATCATTAATGGTAATAAATATAAAATTGTTTTAAGAAAGCAAGGCCCACCAGAAAATGACTTTTTAAGGGGCCCGTTTCTCGGACCCCGTTCAAAATATGGAAAAAAACGCCGAAAGAGACAGTGTTTATTTCGGCTTCCTAACATGTAGTAGGTATACCAATTATGAACAAAATCAGAGTCATACCCTACATAGTATTTCAATTTTTTTTTTATGCTTTGGCTTGGAATTGCCCTAGAATTACTTGAGCTTTTGCAATCAAGGGGTGTACTGTGAGGTTTGTTTCGTATCACCGTTTTTAAATCTTGTTACTGCCAAGATATCAGAATCGGTATGTTTTTGGAAAAATACAGTGAATGTTTTAGTGCCTTCCATAACATTTTGTAAACCGTGAGGTTTCATTGCTTTTAAATGGGTTTCTCACTCCGAAAACAATATTAAAGTTACTAAATTGTAGCATTGGTTTTAAAGAAAAATTTCCTTTACACTGCACATTTCCTCTTGCATACAAACTCTCAAATGTGTTGTCTAGTGAACTATAACTTATGGAAATATTTCCAGAAAATTTCCGAAATTACCGGAAATATTTCCGGAAATTTTCCAAATTTTATTTTTCCTGAAATTTTACATCCCTAGGTATTACACATTCTTCTGTTCTAGCTTGAAATGTAGCTCAAGAACAATCTATGGCTGACAGCAGTCTTAATCTTATGCATATGGAAACTAACTCACAAAATAAGAATGCCTATAAGAGACTCACATAATTTTTAGAGTAAAAATTATGGAAACGTCATGACAATAGTCTCATTCAATGCTCAAAATAAAAGCTTAATCGATTAAATATCTTGTGTGGTGCAAGTTAATTACCTCCTTTCTTGGTGACAGGACTAGATAATTTGATTTTGCTCTCTAAATCTTCAGCTACAAACAAAACCATGTCGCCTTCTTTAGTCACAGTTCCTTCTAAACAGAGGTCGCTTATAGTATTGTGATACGATTGTTCCAAGCTACCAGCATTTGAACGTAACAAGTCTAATCTATCAGGACGTCTACTGTCGCAATCAGGTAGAGCTTCATCAAAATCGTCTTCATATCTTCTCTTAGCCCCAAACGTCATGTCAGTTGAGATCGGCGATTGATCGAAAGAAAACAGGTCATCCAGTATCGGAGGCGAAGCTTGCGAATCGATTGAAATCTCGGAATAAGATGCGGTCATATCGTGTACCTAGAAATAATAATGATCACGATCTTTCTGATATAACTTTATCCATTATTCTTAATTATAACTTACTCTGTCTTCAAATGGATCAATAGTGGACAGAGGCCTTTCATTGGCAGGTGATGCAAGACCCACTTTATGCACATCTGTCGTAAATTCGGGACCAAAAGGTTCGTTTTCACTTGGCGAATCGGTTTCGAGGAGATTTCGTACGGTCGACATTTTCGAACTGTAATTAATTATCACTGAATCGAACATATACTCATAATATAACGTTATAAAATGCGTAGCCTTTCTAACGTCACGAGAGCAGCTGTCAGTGTCAACTATCTTTGGTGTCAACTGTCAAACACGAATTTCAACTTTCCAAGAAAGTGAAGTTGATTATATCCTCCATGTACTCGGTCTCATCACTTCACAGGAGTAACACACTATATTCACAGGACGATCACACTCTTCACTCGTTGGAAATGAGTAAAATACATCTTAAAATATAGTTCAGTTCAGTTCAGTTCAGTTTTATTTCCATATTCAATGAGTACATTTTAAAGAGGTACATACATTTGAAAGGACTCCTATGGTCGACACCATTCAGTGGAGTATGTGGAAAGGTTACATCGAACTAAATCTAGTAACCTAGTACATATTTAATAGCATTGCAATTAAAAAAATAAAATAAATTAACATCTACATGCTACAGTTATATTTTAAATCTAGTTACATAGTATTTTTTATTACACATTCACGAGATTCAATGTCAAAAAATGAAATTAGACAGGTACACAATAATATTAATAATTAATAATTTTAATAATAATAATAATATAATGACAATAATATTATTGTTGTTATTATTAAACATATGTTTATTTTTATTTGTCTAGCAGGAACTCATCTACCGAATAATATACCTTACTTACTAACAGTTCTTTCACTTGCTTTTTGAACAGCGAGTATTTTTGTATATCTCTTAAATTTTTAGGCAGGGCATTATACATTTTTGTTTTGAAAAATAGAGAGTTTTTTTGAGTACATGTTGACCTGTGCCTATCTACGTTACATGAAAGTTATTTTTCTGTCGGTTGTTGTATTTATGAATATCACTGTTGTTTTGTATTAATTCTTCTTGGGACCTAATTGCAAGTATCGACTCTAGAATGTATAAGCAAGGCATCGTTAAAATTTTATGTTTTACAAAATGTTGTTTGCAATCTGGCTTGATGTAAGTGTTATTTTTGTATTTGAGTCCAAATAGAGCCCGAATTGCTTTTCTTTGAAGTATAAATATTTTGGATGCATCAGTTGAGTTGCCCCAGAACTGAATCCCATACCGTATATGTGATTCGATATTTGCATAATATACTAATTTCGCCGTTTTAGTGTTTGTTAAATTTACGATGGTTTTTAAAGAGAAATATGCCGAGTTGAGTTTACTTAGCAATTTTTGGCAGTGACTTTTCCAGTTTAGGTTTTTATCGATAATGATTCCTAAAAATTTAGTTTGCTCAACTCCCCTTAGATAACTAGTTTCGTTTTTATTTGACATAACAATTTTTAATGGTGTTTCATTTATTACCTACATTTTTTAATTTGAAATGCATATAATTTGTTTTTGTTTCTTGAATTAGCAGATGATTATCATAAAACCATTTTGTTGCATTTGACAGAGTACATTTTGCATTTTCTTCAAGATTTAGCTTGGTTTTGCCTGTAATTGTAATATTTGTGTCATCTGCGTAGATTTCTGAAGCTACAATTGTGTCGGGGAGGTCATTAATGTAAATTATAAATAAAAGTGGACCTAGGATTGAACCTTGTGGAACACCATTTATTATAGGTTCTGGATTTTATAAATGTTTTATTTCCTCTCTCTTTTCATTCATATGTGTAATTTCAACTTGTTGCACCCTATCTTGCATATATGATTTGAGTAGATCTAGGGCAGGTCCTCTGACTCCGTAATATTCCAGTTTACTTAATAGTATTTTATGGTTAATACTGTCAAAGGCCTTTGCCAGGTCGCAAAAAACTCCAATGGTTTGTTCACCATCCTCTAATCCCTTTATAGTGTTTTGAATGAAGTTATCTATTGTGTTAGTCGTCGATTTATTTTTCCGAAATCCGCTCTGGCTTTCTGTAAGATGTTTTTCTCTCTCAAGGTATGTTATTATTCTAGTGTGAATTAATTTTTCAAAAATTTTTGATATACTGGGTAGAATTGATATCGGTCGATAGTTTTCCGACTTATTTCTATCCCCTTTCTTAAACAACGGTGTGATTTTACCTATTTTTAGTTTTTTTGGAAAGGTTCCCTTATCAATACAGTCGTTAAAAATATGTGCTAGCGGTAGAGAGATATTCGTAACAATTTTCTTTAATATACAAGTTGGGAGGTTGTCTACTCCAGCTGACCTTTTGTTTTTTAGCTTTGATGTAATTTGAATTATTTCTGTATCGCATGTACTGTCCATGAAAAATGAATTTACGGGTCGCTTTGCTTTAGTTAAATGCCTATTAAACGCATTTTCTGAAGAATTTACATCAAGGTTTTGGGCTATGTTAGCGAAGTCTTTATTTAAAATATTAGCAATTTTTATGGGATCTTTGATAGTTTGGTTTTCATGATTTATGACAATGTTTTTGTTTTGTTGAATCTTTGACTTATTAGTGTGCCTTTTCACTATCTCCCATATGGTTTTTGTTCTATCAATACCTGATTTCTCCTTTATTTTTTTGTTTATTATCAGTCGTTTTGCTGCTTTTATAGTTTTTTTGTAAATTTTTTTATAGAGTTTGTATTTTGTTATTAATTTTTCAGTTTTGTAGTGAAGCTGTATAGCTGATAAAGAAATTTTAGGTTCTTTGCCGAATTTTTAATTCCTGGTGAAATCCATTCTTGCTTTATAAATTTATGGTTTATTTTCACACTTTTTACTGGATAACATTGATCAAAACTTTCACTAAGGATTCTAAGGATTCACTAAGGATTCACTAACTTTTCACTACTTTCACTATCTAATCCTTTATCCGTTTATATTATAATCATAAGAGTATAACTCCGTAATATTTAGTATTAATTGCGTACAATGTCCGTTGCAGAGCATTTGATTTTCAACCAATTAGAGACTCTTTATCGATAAATTCACTAACTTTGCTATAATTAAACATGATTAAACTAATCTTTCCACTCAACATTTTAAGATCCTTAACTCTTATACCATCAACACCCTGGCTGTTTGTTTACATCCATTTTTAAAATAATCTCTTCAACTTCAATTTTGTCAATTGTTGGCATGCGCATAGACTGTATAGCTGCAGTACAAATCACATTATGAGTTGCCACCTTAAGGAGGGATGCCCAAGTAGATTTTCCGAAAATATTTTTTGTTGAAATGTACGACTTTTATAAATTTTTTCAACATTTCAACTATATTTTTATGTAAAAGTTTCATCAAATGTCTTGTAACTTGCAACTCTCCAATTATATTGAGTTTTCAATATGATGTCTTCGGAAGATTAAGAAATTTTAACACAGGAGGTATAGGAAAATTATTTAGAATTTAGCGCCTAACTTTTAAAAACGTACGGCTAGGTGTATATATAAAAATCTTAATAAATACCTTTATGTCTAATACACATAATATTAGTTTTTGGAAAAAATCTAACGGTGGAAAATAGTTTAAATCTAATATTTACTAGGAAAATAACTGTGTTTTTTCGACTTACCATGTTAAAGATAGGGCTAACTCAAATTTATAAAGTGATATATCTTGGAAATTAGTTCGGCTACCCCACTTTTTCTTGCGTGTATATGGTGCACAAGGAAATTATCTATTAAATAAGCATATTAATTCAAATATCTATCGGAGACCTCTACTTGGGCATCCCCCCTTAATACATTTATGCTGAATCCTATCAATTTCATTAACAAAAGAGTCAACAAAATTATACGCAATATTTTCCAATGTATAATCAACTCCTAAATATCTTTTAAATACTTCATCTACGGAATTCTTATTTACCTTCCCAGAAATTGAATTTATTACTTTCCATGTATCCTTCATACTTCCTCTTTCATTTTCAATCTCACTTGTGTAATAAGCTGTCTTCGCATTTCTTATTTTCTTTGTCACCAAATTCCTACTATGTAGCCTTATACTCTTTCATAAATACACTTCTTAAAGTATTATTACAACTTTTTTACTTCTGAAACAATTTCTCTCTTTTTTAATCTCTACTAACAAATCGTTAGACATCCACTTCTTCCTCAACACCTTTTTACTATGATCAACCAATTTGCATAAGTAGCAGACTCATAACATGCTTTGAACGTTTGACGCAGTGCATCATACAACTCATTGCAATCATTACATTTTAATAACTCCGACCACTCAACATGTTTAAAACTCTGTTTTAATTTTGTTTCACATATGACCTCTCTTACAATAGGCGTGTCTAATGTATCAATCTCGATTTCCTCCATTAGAATATCAACCAAAATCATATAATGATCTGTTATTTTTGTTGTAAATAAAGCTGATTTAATCTGTTGACAACTCATTCTTGTGTATATATGATCAATGCAACTTGTAGTGACCCTATCCATGACGCACTCTTCCCTTGTGATACCATCAATACATTTTAACATTCCATTAGACGGCATAATATTGTCATAAGACGATACACACATCTTCCTCATTCAATAAATTAATATTAACATCATGTACAATATATCATTAGCAACATTCTGAATAAAAAACTCATCTAATTCTTCCACAAAAGCATTTTTGTCTCTCTTATTTTTGTCTGGTGGCCGATACACCGCTAACAAAACAAAAGATTTATTATTGGGTAATGTCAACGTACCTGAAATGCCTTCCAATGATATGTTGCTTGGTTTACCCCAAACAAGCTTCTTCTAAATCGGGCCAAGACTGAAACCATCACGTTTAAACCTCGAGGCAGGCACTCTGATTCATTGTCGTCGCTCAGCTCATGCTCCAGTGTGAAGTTTTTTGGCATAATTATCGATAGGAACCTATCATGGGTCCCACATGTTGACCACCTTGTCAAATAATAACTTCAGAAATATTCATAATGCTTTGGTGAGAATACCGGATGGCGCGAAAATAACCTCCCTCTGTTTGAGAGGTCCCTACATCGAAACTATTAAAGCTAAGATTCTGAAATAGTTGGGTCGGGGGGGGGGGGGCCGGGGGGGGGGGCCAAGGCCACCACTTGCTAGGGCCAACACACTAAAATTTAATGTACAAGTTTCAAACATATTTGTAGAAAGGGGAAAAAGTTACAAATGATTGAAGATACAGTTGAAAAAACAGAATAAACTAGATTAATTGACTTGTGTGAAGAATTGATTTGGATTCTTCGTGGGAATTAGGTACATTTTTGTTGTTTGATTAACCATTGTCCTTGTGGACTATGCACAAATGATGTTTCCATTGTAATATAGATTTCTGAATCTGTGATACCGAAATTAGTGACCACGAATCTTATATATTTGTTTGCAGTGCTAGTAAAGTTCTGTTACAGTTTTATAACGCTGGTATAAACTGTTTTGAACATCTTAATTCGAATATACTATGTAACTTTTTCTCATTCATTAAAAAATTCTGAAAACTGCACACATTAAATTCTCATGTTTTCTACTATAATGTGTGAAGGTTTCAGCTATTTTATCTTTTATATTTCTGTCGGAGTGACCTCTCAAACAGGGGGATAAATAATACTTGAGTAACTGAAATGAAACTGAATCCATATTGTGTCTCATCTTTAATGAAGTATTTGCATGTAAATGAAGTATTACGTACAAAACGTACATAACGTGACATGAATAATGAAGTATTTACATTTAAATATAATATAACATGACATATGATTTACATGTAGTTGGCACAGCGATCATCTTCAGGATGTTCTCGTCTCCAATGTTTCATCAACACACAATGTCGCTTCCCTGCAACAACATTCAACCAATCACAACGCAGCAATAGGACATTCATCAGTAGGAATACATCGGAAAGTGTTCCAAGATCAACTTCAGAGGCAAAGTTTTGCTCAAAAACATTTTGCAGATACTTTTCTTGCACAAGACAAAAGGAGTATAGAATTAATTGAAATGTAATCATGATTTAGATGAAAATGCCATCTTAGGTTTCTTACACTAGTACATATAGGTACAGTTTGTTGTTCCTATGTTTGAACTCTCACCAGATGGAGCCACCGTCAGTTGTTCTGCTAGGCCGAGAAAGACTACATTCTCGGTATGGTGAGAGCACAATGAAGTATTTTTCGGCCTAGCAGAAAAACTGACAATCAGTGCATTCTGTTTGAGAGTTCAAACTTAGGAACAATGAACTGTAACTACACTCGGAACAACAAAAATTAATTGATCAGTGAACAAATTTGAATGACTGCTGGTCATGTTCTGTTTCAATCAATGCTTGTTATAATCATTGAAATGAGAGCTCACCTACTATGGTCGGTGACAGGCAAAGAAGAACCCGCTCTAGCATGGGCCGCCCTATACCTGGCAATGCTGAACTGGGTTCATCTTTGCCTGTCACCGACCTTAGAGTGAGACAAGGAGATCGCTTGGACTGACTTCTGATGGTGCAATCTAACATTATTCATTCATCAGTATTATTGAATGATCAATTTTAGTTGTGCCAAGTGTAGCTAGGGTTTTTTCTTTGTTATTAGAAATGTCTATATTATTTTCTCGCTTTTAGATTTAGATTTTTAGTTTAGTTTGATCAGTTTCTTTTATTTTAAATTACTAAGATTAAATTGATTTGTTTTTGTTTAGTGAATATTGATAAGTTTGATTGTTTATTTTATAATTAGTTTTTAGTAGGAATTTTAAGTTTGATGTTTAATTTAGATTTTGGTGTCTAACTTTTATGTACACTCCGGATAGGTAAAATCCTAACAAATACTTATAATACAAATAATACAAGAATTTTGTTAGAGTCTTTTGGTGGAAAAGAGTTTAATAAATCAAATTTTAAAGATTTACTTGTTGACCTTTTTAGAAGTAAAATTACTTGTTTTCCAGCTTGCCATATTAAAGATCGGTCTAATTCACATTTATAAAGAAAGTCACATATCTTGGAAATATTCGGGCAACCTCCTTAAAAGTATGCACTTGAAGCTAAACATTTCCTATAAAAACCCATATAGACAATATAAACCCTATAAACCCTTATAGATAAGATTTTCCCATATAACCTAAATATAGTCATAACTTTTGTACCATTCGATCTGTTGAAAAATAAAAAGCCTAGCAACCTTACCATTTAAAACACCATTACATTAAGACAATATCTGTGCAAATTTGTGTCAAAAGTTTAAAACAATAGACCTTTCAGATTTGATACAAGTAGCCAGTAGGTAAACACTACATTATACGAGTGGTTTTTTATATTGCTCGAAAATTAGCTATAAATCTAAGATATTTTTTAATTTTTTTTTAATAAGCGATATTTATTAAGAAGACTGTCGCAAAAGTAATGCAACTTCTGGCATAACTTCACTGTTAATTGAAATATATCGTTCAAATTGCACACGGTGATAGATTGACTCTTCCTCTATTCTACGCTTCCACTCAACATTATTTGAGTTAAAAGAGATGCGTTTGCACGACCGTTAAACTTAACTCTCCAATAATGATCAGGACAAGCTTGTGAAGACCGGAGTACTTTATTCATCACAGTCAAAAATTGTTTGCGTACTCAAATCACCTCCCCAAAGACTGACCTCAGTAAAACCGAAATATGAAATCAAAGGATTTCAAGTGTTATTGCCAAACAGCAGCTGATTTTGCCTGAATATTATTGGAGCATTGGGTTCAACGATCACACAAACACATCTCTTAAAACTTACACAATGTTGTTTCATACCGTTGTGTAGAGGAAGAGTTACTCCATCACCATGTGCAATTTGCACGATATTCTGGGTGGCGCAAAAAAAACCTGTTTGAGAGGTCACGACATCGAAAATATTGAAGGTAGGGTTCTGGAAGTTTTACTCATGTTAGAAAACATACCAACTAAAATTAATTGTGCAACTGTCTATTATTTTTGTTGAATAGGAAAAAATATAGAAAGGAATGAAGTCACAGTTAAAAAAACAGAATAAACCAGATAATTGACGTGTTTGAAGATATGATTTGGAGTTACCTACTTCGTGGGAATTAGGTGAATTTATGATTTACGGTCCACCATTTTCCTTGGACTATGCACAAACGATGTTTCCATTGTAGGATAGATTTCTGAATCTGTGATACCAAAATTAGTGACCACGAATCTTTTATTGTTGTTTGCAGTGCTGTTAAATTCTGTTACAGTTTTAAAACGCGGGTAAAAACTGTATTCAACATATTATTTCAAATGTATGTAACTTTTTCTAACTAATAAAAAAATTCTGAAAATTGCACAAATTAAATTTTGATATTTTTTCTATAATGTGTGAAAGTTTCAGCTTTTTATCTTTTATAGTTCTGTCAGAGTGATCTCTCAAACAGAGGAACTTTTTTGCACCACTCAGTATTTCAAATAATAAGCAAAGTTTTGCCCTAGCTTGCATAACTTTCTGTACCATTCCATTACCTTGAGCGTGTTTGAATGCCGTCTTGCTTGAGCCAGTGATATGTCGCTGACACAAGTCGCAGTAGAACGTCTTGTCTCCGGTTTGTTTCAACTTCAACTGCTCGAGCTTGTGCATCTCCATGAGTTCTCGATGTTCAGGCTGAGATGCCACGTGGACCACCGCATCGTGATGCGTCGGGAGAAATATCTCACACAACTGACACCGGATGCCTTCCGTTGCAGTAGCGACCAGCAGCGGCCGAGTCAGCGAATACTCTTCTCCTGCCGTCGAGATCAGATGGTGCATCAGTCTCGTGCGCTCGCTGCATGTAACAACACATTGACACGGTTAAGTAAGCGACCAGCAGCGGCCGAGTCAGCGAATACTCTTCTCCTGCCGTCGAGATCAGATGGTGCATCAGTCTCGTGCGCTCGCTGCATGTAACAACACATTGACACGGTTAAGTAAGCGACCAGCAGCGGCCGAGTCAGCGAATACTCTTCTCCTGCCGTCGAGATCAGATGGTGCATCAGTCTCGTGCGCTCGCTGCATGTAACAACACATTGACACGGTTAAGTAAGCGACCAGCAGCGGCCGAGTCAGCGAATACTCTTCTCCTGCCGTCGAGATCAGATGGTGCATCAGTCTCGTGCGCTCGCTGCATGTAACAACACATTGACACGGTTAAGTAAGCGACCAGCAGCGGCCGAGTCAGCGAATACTCTTCTCCTGCCGTCGAGATCAGATGGTGCATCAGTCTCGTGCACTCGCTGCATGTAACAACACATTGACACGGTTAAGTAAGCGACCAGCAGCGGCCGAGTCAGCGAATACTCTTCTCCTGCCGTCGAGATCAGATGGTGCATCAGTCTCGTGCGCTCGCTGCATGTAACAACACATTGACACGGTTAAGTAAGCGACCAGCAGCGGCCGAGTCAGCGAATACTCTTCTCCTGCCGTCGAGATCAGATGGTGCATCAGTCTCGTGCGCTCGCTGCATGTAACAACACATTGACACGGTTAAGTAAGCGACCAGCAGCGGCCGAGTCAGCGAATACTCTTCTCCTGCCGTCGAGATCAGATGGTGCATCAGTCTCGTGCGCTCGCTGCATGTAACAACACATTGACACGGTTAAGTAAGCGACCAGCAGCGGCCGAGTCAGCGAATACTCTTCTCCTGCCGTCGAGATCAGATGGTGCATCAGTCTCGTGCGCTCGCTGCATGTAACAACACATTGACACGGTTAAGTAAGCGACCAGCAGCGGCCGAGTCAGCGAATACTCTTCTCCTGCCGTCGAGATCAGATGGTGCATCAGTCTCGTGCGCTCGCTGCATGTAACAACACATTGACACGGTTAAGTAAGCGACCAGCAGCGGCCGAGTCAGCGAATACTCTTCTCCTGCCGTCGAGATCAGATGTTGCATCAGTCTCGTGCGCTCGCTGCATGTAACAACACAATGACACGGTTAAGTAAGCGACCAGCAGCGGCCGAGTCAGCGAATACTCTTCTCCTGCCGTCGAGATCAGATGGTGCATCAGTCTCGTGCGCTCGCTGCATGTAACAACACATTGACACGGTTAAGTAAGCGACCAGCAGCGGCCGAGTCAGCGAATACTCTTCTCCTGCCGTCGAGATCAGATGGTGCATCAGTCTCGTGCGCTCGCTGCATGTAACAACACATTGACACAGTTAAGTAAGCGACCAGCAGCGGCCGAGTCAGCGAATACTCTTCTCCTGCCGTCGAGATCAGATGGTGCATCAGTCTCGTGCGCTCGCTGCATGTAACAACACATTGACACGGTTAAGTAAGCGACCAGCAGCGGCCGAGTCAGCGAATACTCTTCTCCTGCCGTCGAGATCAGATGGTGCATCAGTCTCGTGCGCTCGCTGCATGTAACAACACATTGACACGGTTAAGTAAGCGACCAGCAGCGGCCGAGTCAGCGAATACTCTTCTCCTGCCGTCGAGATCAGATGTTGCATCAGTCTCGTGCGCTCGCTGCATGTAACAACACATTGACACGGTTAAGTAAGCGACCAGCAGCGGCCGAGTCAGCGAATACTCTTCTCCTGCCGTCGAGATCAGATGGTGCATCAGTCTCGTGCGCTCGCTGCATGTAACAACACATTGACACGGTTAAGTAAGCGACCAGCAGCGGCCGAGTCAGCGAATACTCTTCTCCTGCCGTCGAGATCAGATGGTGCATCAGTCTCGTGCGCTCGCTGCATGTAACAACACATTGACACAGTTAAGTAAGCGACCAGCAGCGGCCGAGTCAGCGAATACTCTTCTCCTGCCGTCGAGATCAGATGGTGCATCAGTCTCGTGCGCTCGCTGCATGTAACAACACATTGACACGGTTAAGTAAGCGACCAGCAGCGGCCGAGTCAGCGAATACTCTTCTCCTGCCGTCGAGATCAGATGGTGCATCAGTCTCGTGCGCTCGCTGCATGTAACAACACATTGACACAGTTAAGAAATCAGTTTTAGAGGAAAATACAAAATAAAAGCAAGAATGACGTGACATGTAGTGAACCTTTATTTAGAATGTCATCGCTTACCGAACCTTTATCTACAACTTCCTTGCTTACTGTCATAACTTTGCTCCTACTATGTGGTCAGCATTTGTCTTGGGTATGGTTTTTGTTCCAGACAAATGCTGACCACATAGTAGGAGCTATGGTTATGACAGTAAGCAAGGAAGTTGTAGATAAAGGTTCGGTACACGTGATGCTTTTCTTGCTTTTTCCATATTCATTATTGTTTGACAAATATCGACATTTATAATTTTCCACTGCTCCGTACCGCCCAATGACCAGTATTCTACGGGAGGGGGGACTTGCCCCTCCCGTGGAGGGGGCAAGATGGATGTCACGAAAGCATAAATGTTTGTGGTGTTTTACAAATAGTTTCATTTTGAAAACAAAAACTCAAAAAATTCATTTCAAACCCAGTGAACACTAGGACGTACCTGGGACGTCCCCAGGACAGACTACTTACTTAGGTAGGACATCCCCAGTCCGTCCTAAACACGGCCTAAAATGATCCCCAGAGTGTCCCCAGAGTGTCCTAATTACACAAGTTTTTCGATCCCAGGTACGTCCTAAATTAGGCGGACCTTCCTAAAAAAGGACGACACTGCCTAATTTAGGATATCCATTGTCCAAGTTTAGGACGTCATTTCCTAATTTAGGTCGATACTTTTCCTAAATTAAGATGAAACTGCCTAATTTAAGATATACATTGTCCTACTTTAGGACGTCATTTTCTTATTTAGGTAGATGCTATTCCTAAATTAGGATGAAAATGACAAATTTAATATATAATTTTTCATTATTATTATAATAGAATGGTATTTCCTATGGAAGATAATTTTCCCCTATTGGGATGCAATTGCCATATTTATTAGACAGGTTCTATTTGCACAGACACCAATTCGCATTATTCATTTCATTAATTCAGTTATCAATGTTTGCATCCAAAAAATATGGCTCCGACTCCAAGGTGACAACTTAGGTTCCAGTACAAAATAAAAGAAATACACATTTTTCCTATCATCCAATAGGACATGTCTCTTTTTGTTATAATATCTTATAAAGTTATAATACTTGGCAGATTTTGGAAATAATATAACTTACTTAAAAACAAACGATAAAGAGATATGATGAAATTAAAAATCTATATTGTGAAGTCGAAGGGCAGAGTACTCTGTTGACAGTTGTAGAAACTTTTAAAAATATTTCAATAGCAGCCATTTTTAGGACAATTCTTCCTAAAAAAGGCAATTGCCTAATTTAGGAAGAATTGTCCTAAAAAGGGATTTCAGTAGCAGCCATTTTTAGGACAATTCTTCCTAAAAAAGGCAATTGCCTAATTTAGGAAGAATGTTCCTAAAAAGGGATCTTCTTCCTTTATTAGGATATCCCAGGGAGGTACCCAGGACATCCTAGTAGGATGTCCTACTTTAGGCTAGGATATCCTAAAAATAGTCTGTCCCTGGGATGACCTGTGTTCACTGGGAAGTGTCAAAAAAAACAAAAAATGCCCTGCGGGGCAAGGTGGGAGTTACCCTCCACCACCCTCAAGTGTACAATTTTATGAAATATGCATCTTTCAACAAAATACACCTCATAACGTCTCAAAATTGATTTCAAAGTGTCCAAAAAGTAAAAACCAACAAACGCCCTGCATCCGCAGGGCGTCATCACGTTAACCCATACCACAGTTTAGCGTCACCACGGAACTCTTATGATGGCACTTTCTCTGTTTTTTTTGCTTGCACTGCCCAGGTAAAACGGCACAACCAATCGATCTGAAATTTTTCACACATACGTAATATGCGGTCTCTGGGATCGTTTTTGAACGGGATCCTGTCATTGGTTCAAATTTAAAAAAAAAATCTATTGATTGGTTGGTCAGATCAATTTGAAATTTTGACAAGTCATTACGACCAACATTGTCCACAATCTCACAAAGTTTCAGCCAAATCCTCCCATTGGTTAAAATTTAATTTTAAACCCATATTTAGTAGGTATATGAACTGCAAATTTAAAAGATTTGACCTCCGGTGGGACTTTCCCTGTCCGGTGGGATTTGACCTCCGGTGATCCCACCGGAGGTCAAATCTTTTAAATTTGCAGTTCATATACTAAACATCATCCCATCTGAGATTGTCAGATTATTTCTAGATTTCAAATCCATATTTCCTGTGTTTTTCGACATTTAAGCTAGAACCGATTTGACTGATCAACTTAAAACTTCGCATGGTCATTGGTACCAACATTGTTGATGTTTTTGCTAATTTCAGTATAACCTGTAGCTATTTTCAAAGGTTTTGGTCATTTTAAGGACATTTTATTCCATAATCTTGAAATATTTGCAAAATGTATAGGTACTACATTTTTATCCCTGCCTTCTTTAAGCATCTGCAGTCCACAATTTAAAGTAAAATGAAAGCATTTTTGAGCTAGCGCATATCAAATCAGAGCAGTACGAAGGCCAAATCCTCCAATTGGTTTAAGTTTAAATAAGTTTAAATTTTGCATGCAGCATGGTGATCAAGACCAACAGTAGAATCTAAAATTTTACACATTGTAAGCCCAATCAATCAAATATTAATTGTCATTTTATGAGTTTAGTATGGGTTGTCAAAAGAGATTTCTTGAAAAAGTGTGCAGGTAAGTCATGACACAATCGATATGTTATTGGAAAGTTGCAAAGAAAATCGTTTTGTGCCGTGTCGTGTATCGTGACTGGGGATGTTGCATGTTCTGTGCTCGCTCATCAACGTGTTACACTGAGCGTTTTCCCACACCCCCCTTAGCCCATGGAAAATTCTTTTGCTTCCCCCCCCCCCCCCCCTGGCAGAAATCTTGCGGACGCCCATGCCGATGACGGCAAAATAAGTATGATCACTCTTAAGGGGGCATTAAAAGCAATAGGGATCTCTCTCTAGACGTAGAATGAACTAACAGTGTTAAATATTGAAAGTAGGGATGGCACCCGGTAAAAAAGCCCCCAAAAAAACAAAAAAGTGTCTGCTGGGGTAATGAGGAATACCATCCAAATTTAAAAAAAGCAAAAAATGTAATCACAAAAATCATTATATTCTCCATTAAACCTTCATGCAACTTCCTGCTATATCAAATTTGTAGGTATCTTATTTGACCCTTTCTTTGAAAAAAAATCAGAAATATTGTAACTGCTACAATGAAAGCATGTTTTTTCTGAAGGGCTGCAAATATTTATCAAATTATAATAATACAAATAATTATCTGCATGAGATAATAACTGCATACTCTAGATAAGTGTTCAAACTACAGTGGCAATGATTTCAAAATTTTTAATTTCAACCCTGATAAGAGATAAGGCCCGTGTACCCCATTACCCCCTGTTCCCCATTACCCACATCACCCCTATATGATAAGGTATATTTTTTCCGCCACCTGGTATGGGTGGGACGTTTAAACGTTTAACCGTCAAGCTTGCGTTTAAACGTTTGTAAACGTTTAATCGTAAAAAGTGTTGACATTTGTAATACTCAAACAACAGTTGTTTTGTCTATTTATTGTCTGTCTGTTTTGTCTATTTCGTCAGAATGCTGCGATCAGCTGTGATGCTTTTACCCCTCCCCCTCACGCCCACCCCTAAGTCACTTCAAGACTGAAGCTATGACCCTTATTTTTGTTGCTAGCGACATAGCCACTGGGAATATGAAGAAAGATCATATCTTAACAATGAGTAGAGATCCGATTATATGGTGATCGTGAAATTTTTGAAGTATTGTAAATGACTCATATTTTTAAATATAAATGACAAAACACGAAATTTACCCTTAACACTGCTAAACACCACCAAACTGACTAAAACGCGAAATATACCTACAGCGAAATATCACCAAATTGAATATATTGTTATTTTGTACGTTTCGCAGTGGCTTTTCTAATTTTTCTCAGGATCACCAAGGTAAACCCCAATATTCAACCATTTTTATTTCTTAAATCAGTCAGTGACCCTCCCCTAGACAGAAGAGCTCTGACCTTGAAGAAAACTACTTGGGGTTGCTTAGTGGGAGGGATAGTGACCTCGCATTATCACGTGAAAATAAAGTTGACATAATAGGGAATTCTCCTCTAATTTTATTAAGGTAAATTCGTAAATAACAACACAAATAATAATCACAAACACTCTCATCACTTGAGAAATAGAACATTTTCATTCATAAAAATCAATTTCAAATGTCATTGTACATTTTGGCGGGAAAAACGGCATGTAATGAGAATCTGGGTTGTGATGTCATTTCTAAGTCCACAACAATGTGTTACCAAGGTGATATGCTTTGTTGCGATGGCAACATCTGAGTTATGACATCAATAACAATTTTCCTGTTTTAAAGTTAGAAGAAAAATATCAAACTTTGTAAATCAATTCCGAGAGAACTATTAACCCCACAACAAAATTAATAACATATCTGTATTCAGCAACGTCTCCCCTACCATAATAATACAATTATTTGGAAATGTAATTTAGAGGAGAATTCCCTATTATGTCTTTTACAGTCGCAATACATAAACAACAGCATGAAACAGCTTAACTAGTAAATAAATTTTTGATATTGCATTGTGAAAAACAAAGGTGGAGAGTCAAAAGCTGCACTGCCTTACCTAGAGTTTAAATTTTTTAGTGATACAATATTGACCCTCTTCATTTAGATCGCGAGAAAAATGTACCAAATGAATAATGAGTAGTAAAATAGAAAGACGGGAAATCACGCGTCATGCGTAATTGCATATATTTATAGATCAGTCGAGATGCGGGAGTGCTTGTTTCAATAAACAACAAAGTGCATGTTATGTTGAAAATTATTGCAATTTCAATTGACATGTATTTTTATTTTGATCAGTTGAAGGAAGTTTTGGCCAGTGTACAATATCACCAACAGGGCCGGTTTTAGGCAGTTTGGTGCCCTGTGCCAAGGTAACAATTGGCGCCCCCCCCCCCAAAAAAAAAACAAACTGCCGAGACGAAATTCATCGAATCGAGGTTGCCCACGATTACAATGGGGGGTCTGAGGGGAGGGCCCCCCAGCACAATGCGGGTCCGGGGCGCACAGCCCCGGAAAAATTTTGGGCTTCTAGATCGCATTTGACACCTATTTAGCATATAATTATTCTTATTGGATTACAATGGGAAATAATATAATTTATACATTTCAATGCAGGGTTATAAAACTTTTGATTACTATTTGACAAATTCAACATTGTAAGCTAAAATAGTTTGTATGTGCCCATATAGCTTCAGGTTTTGCAACAATAATATCAAACATATTTTATATTTTGGCGCCCCCTCGAGCTTGGCGCCCTGTGCCAGGGCACAGGTCGCACACCCCTATAACCGGCCCTGATCACCAAGTGTTGATAAGCACTCAAGAATGACACATGGTCTTGAAAGTGGTTGCACATGGGGGGAGGCAATCAATATCCTTTATCATTTTTATGCTCAGTAAATGTTTTAATTTTTTAACGGACATTTTGAGAGCGTTTAAACGTTAACAAAACTGCTCAGTTTTTTCCAGCCCTACCACCCGGTATTTATTAATTCGAAAGCTGCTCGAAAAGATTTGAATTCTTGCATCCGACTGTTCTGTGGCCTAACTCCGCCCACTTCCAATGTGATCTGACTTGCTCTGAGAGCAACCATTGATTACCTACCAAAAACTGTACAGGTATATGCATCTCCTATACCTGTACCATTTTATTCTGTGGACCCAGCATTGTCCCGCGATAGAACTATGACGTCATATAGTTACCATGGCAACGGCAATGATTACGTCATTTTCGCCAGTCGACACTGATGGGTGTTACTATTTCAGTTTATTTGATTTGTAATAGCCTATAAATGAGCTTTCAGCTATCATTAATCTCTTTCTAATACATCTAAAAATACTATAGGTAAGCACAAGTTCAATACATCAGTGTCTTCAGAAGAGATAAAGTAACGTATCAATTTTATCATTGCTTCAAGGTTGTCAAATTTGGTCTTGCTATTTCAGCTTATTTCCGTTACATATGTCCAGTAAATTACCTAGGTACTATTCATATTGGTCTATTCGTACGAAATGGAAGAATTTACTGATCACACGTTCAAATTATTTTGTGCCTTTGGTTAAAAGTTATGTGACGTACAGTGTGAGCCTGCTTCAGTGACTAACAAATCACCAACCTGTCAGTTACACTAACCTTGAAAGTTGAAGTCTATGATTTTGAGGTATCTTGTTTCTGTACACTACCTAGTGAAACCACTGACTCCACTGAAAATGCTTTCATTAACATTAATATCGTCTTCAATTTGATCACTAACAATTGTCTCTTCAGAAAAACTCCCACTAAATCCAGCCACTTCATCGGGGATTTCCTGTTGGATGGACGCCATCTTGGCTCGACTCAAGCGAGAGCGCTTGCGATTTTCGAGATATCTAATCGATACTAGGGTCGATACCAAGGAGGTTATAGTTATATTCTTCTGGAGGGGCCAATCGCTATATACCGGCCTACGCTACGGGCTTGAAGCCACTCCCGGCTAGCCGACACTCCGCCCAGGCGGAAAAACTCCAGGCAGAAAACGATTGCATTCGCACGCGCGATTACGAGCGCCGGTCCAAGAGTTCCAGTAATTTTTTAATTGCGCGCCAATGAATACACTTAGAGAGATGCGGTTTGTAACATTGTTTAACTGAGACTCCAAGGAATCACCTCCCATTTTTCGATTTACTTTTTACACTTTCGGTGGCACGCAATTACAATATATATGGGAACGTTTTGAAAAGAACTAAGAATGCACAAAAAGTGTTCTATTCAACTTGCTGTAACGTCGTAACTATTTGAAGTACCGATCAAGAATCGAAAAATTGGAGGTGATTCCTTAGAGTCTAAGTTAAACCATTGACGTACACTGGGGGTGGGGACATGCGACTGGCCAGTCATCTGTCGTCGATGCAGAGCGAATGGAAATCACAGCCTTGTATACCTAAGATGAATAGTGTATCCACTGAGCACAAAAACGTGTAACATTTTTTGAGAATAAAATATGACCTTGAACTGTCTCGAGAACGACGCGATCCTGGCGGCATATGGGGGAACTACATAGTGTTAAGATTTTATTATCTTATTTACCCTTTGTTATTGCATTTATTAAACCAAAGTTGTTTTATTTAAATAATAATATAATAATAATTTAAAATATGTTCCTAAAATGGCATTTTGAATGAGAAATTATATTAAAATTTCATAGTTGAATCTTTGACCGCAGCGCAGACTAGCGCTGCGATCGAGAGACAATCAAACTCGCCGCCCAAAATCATCTACATTCGGCCCAATGTTAAATACGTTCAGTGGATACACTATTCATCTTAGGTATACAAGGCTGTGTTTTCCATTCACTCTGGTCGATGTCTAGTGACAAACGGAACCGCCCCGTTCTTACGTACAGACCAAGGTCAAATTCTTCACTCGTCCGGCTGAGATCGTCTTACATTTGGAAAGATTGCACGGAAAGCTGACGCAGCACAACAATAAGCTTAATTTAGGCCTATGTTATATGAAGGCATGTTGTAGCATTGAACAAAATTAATAATAATGTCTTTATATTGCCAGAATCGTGGTTTGTAGTGCGGCCTCAGACATCGGGCGGAAGCATTCAGTGCTGCAGCTATAGCTGTCACGAGTCCCATACTGAGCGGTAGTCAAAGGTTAAACAATGTTACAAACCGCATCTCCCTAAGTGTATTCATTGGCGCGCAATTAAAATATTCCTGGAACTCTTGCAACTGCGCTCGTATGACCGCGTGCGACGTGAACCGTTGCTTGCCTGGAGTTTTTGCCGCGTGGAGTGTAATATGACTGCAGAAAGTCGGCTTCAATCCGCGCGGCGAATGGCCACTCCATGTATAGGTATAACCTCCTTGGTCGATAAGCGGCGCGTTTGATGACTACCGTTTCCGTTGACCCGAGTCTCAAGGATCACTTACCTATCCCGGGCCGTAGTATTTGCTAGTCAATGGTACAACATTCCGACGAACAAGTCTCACTAAAACAAAGTCCAGTGAAAAGCAAAGACGCTCAAGTGTTCCAAAGACACTGGCAGTTATTTCTCTCACCTGTCAGTCATGTTTGGTTTGTTGAGTCTGAGCGCTTGTTTGCATATCTTCTTTGCCGTCTTCTCCAAGCGCGCTTCCTTCCTCAACTGACTTCTCTTACGCTGCTCTATCTTGCGCTGATATTTCAAGAAGTTTTCACTGTGCCGCTTGATTCTTCCACCGACTCCCTTCGACTCCACCAAACAGTCTTCGAATCCCTCTTCAATCATGCGAGTGGAAGAACCATCTGAAGTGGAAGCCGTCTGATGATCCGATACATTTCCTGCAGGCTCGTTGCCTTCGAACTCCATCCTTATTGTCTACACAGATAAGAACAGACCTCATACAGCTTAACGTCGACTTTCTATTCGAGAACTCAATTAATTCGTACAAAAGAAGCAAGCACTATATAATATAGTTCAGAAGAAAGAGTAGGTACATAACGATGAATCATAGAAATCTAAGCTGGGGGAACATAAAAAAATTAACAAAAAGAAGTATCAGCACTAAAATTTGTCATGAGAAATCTAAGAGGGACGGACATTGAAATTAAGTAAATAGCATACCAGGCGCTAATACAGTCAATACCTGAGTACGGTGTCACTGTCTGGGACCCACACAATCCAGGATTGGTGAAGGCGGTAGAGACAGTCCAGAGATTAGTATCTTTGGGTCCAGAGGGTTGCGGCTAGAAGGTCAAGATCAGTGTTGGGTAAGTTCCTTTTGAAAAGGAACTAGTTCTAGTTCCAAGTTCCTCGCCAAAAAAAGGAACTAGTTCCAGTTCCAGTTCCTTCAATAATGAAAGGAACTATTCCGTTCCTAGTTCCTTTATAAAAGGAACTTAGTTCCTTTTAGTTCCTTCTTAAAGAGAGGTGTAATTTTAATTGGAACATTAAAAATTGCAATCTGCAAATTAAAAATTAAAAATTAAAAATCGAATCACTGTATCACAGCAGATTTGAAAAGATTATGAGAGATGTAAAGATTCGTAAAAACTAAAAATTCAGTGGCGATGTGATCGTGTCCTACACAGTGATCGGAAAGGAAATGTGAGGAAGGAAACAAAGTAAAAGCTAAAAAGACGACGATCTGAAATCTGAAATCTGTGTGGCTGCGCACTGTCATTACTAGGAATAAAGTTTGGTCTGAAGGGTTGGCCACACGACTACAGGTAGATAGATGTCCATTGATTGTGTTAGGGTAGGTGACGACTGGTTCGAGTTATTTTTAGATGCCAAATTATAATAGCTGCCTTCTGACAGAATTATACAAATATCTGGCTTCTAGAGGAGTGCAGTTTTTCGTAGTAAAAATACAGTCAAGTTCAAAAAAAGGAACTTAGCAAAAATCGTTACAGTTCCTCAAAAAAAGGAACTAAACCGTTCCATAGTTCCTCCCTAGAAAAAAGGAACTAAGACGTTCCATAGTTCCTAAGAAAAGGAACTAGTTCCTAGGAACGGAACTATTTCGTTCCGTTCCTACCCAACACTGGTCAAGATACACAGGGTAGTGAGAAACAAAGCAGGCGAGGTGGAATAAGTCTTGGAAAGACATAGTGAAATGATTAAGCAATTAGGCTGGGAAACCCTGCCTGGCTGGAGAGGAGAAAAAAGGATAAGACTAATGAACTATTACAGAGCGATGAACAAACACTTAGGATGGGAAGAGGTGAAAGAGAGGATAGGGAAGATAATGCAGAGAGGTGGGAGAGAAAAGTAGAGTGGAGAGAGTGCAGAGCAAAGTGCAGAGGTAGGGAGGAATGGGTTCACCCAAAGAACATTGAAAAATTGGAATGAACTAAGTAGTAGGTAGTACTTACCGGAGCAAGAGAATCATAACAATAAATATGGAAGATTTCAAGAGTGGAATAATTGAAGATATAAAGAAAAAATTGCCACCGCGCAAAGAAATGCAACTGCAGTGAAAGAATAATACTAATACATGCTAATACTAGCGAAAATAAACTTGCTCAAGTCCCCAAAGGCCAAAAGTCAACAAAAATTTTACAGTGACAGTGACAGCTGAGGCTGAGCGGACAGTGGACACAAAAGAAAAGCCGACCAAAGTGAAGATGGTTGCTACTTTAGTGTTGCCAACTGGTGTAGCCAAATACAGCCTACACACACAGGTGTAGCAGCGTAGCTATCTTGACTGAGTTCGAGCAAGTAGTAGATCGTATCGTATCTTTCAAATGATTTTAATTAATGCAAGTACATTCCTAATTTTATGAAGGAAAGAAAGCGAAATTATGTCTGGAGGATTGGAGTGGAATTATGACAAAGCAGAAGATGGAACACACAGTAAGTAGGGATACGAAACTATTATTTTAGGTTATAATGTTATTGTGGGCTTGACATCCAGCCCAGCCTTGTCATGACACTTACAGGGATCAATTTCCTACTAGCAAATATATCTTTGACATTACATAATGTTAAAGGGCGTCAACGGTCAGAATCTTAAAAAAGACTACACTTCCATACCGCCGTGTTAATAGGATATACATAAATTGTGTAAATGTGCCTAAGGTACACTCGGCCAAACATAAATTGATCGTTGATCAAATTTGATTGACTGATAAATGTTAGATTGCATCATCCGAAGTGAGTCCAAGCGATCTCATTGTCTCACTCTAGTAGGTGACCTCACATTTCAACGATAATAACAAGCTTTGATTGGTATGGGACATGACCATGCAGTCATTCAAATTTGATCAACGATCAATTTATGTTTGGCCGAGTGTACCTACTTACTTCAATAAATAATATTAATTTATGTAGTGGATTGCATCTAAAGCGCTGAGAATTTTCGCTTACACAACAGAGGCCGATTGTCCCGTGCAATCCTAACTAATCGCCCTTGATCCATCCTTGAAATGTGTTCATCCCAAAGAAGTCTTCTTTCCTTAATCCAATCAGCCACATCTGTAACTCTGCAGGTGTCCCTTATACTGTCATTCCGTATCTGATCCAGTCTCGTTAATTACCTAATATCCTTCTTAAGACTTTCATTTCGGTTACCTGCGACTGATGTCTTGTCTTGGATGTGTCGGGTCTTGTTTCAGCAGCATATGATATAATGGGTCTTATTACACTCTTATATATCTGCGACTTCGCATCCTGCCGCAAGAACTTGTGCCTCCATATAACATCTCTAGTGATGTAAATCCGTAAATTACGGTTCGTAAATTACCCGGTAAATTACCAATTTGTCGTAATTTACAACTTTCTTAAATTACGTAATGTAAGGCGTAATTTACAATTGTAAATTACGCGTAATTTGCTATAAAATACCGTAAATTACACAAACTCAGGCACGTAGGAAGAATAACCCTTAACTTTTTATCTTGACACTCCCAAATAATACCCCCAGATCACAGACTAGAAGGCTATAACCCTTCGAGTATGGTCCATACTCAAGGCTATAACTAGTCAGTGACCAGATATACAAATATGTTGAAAGAGATCCAAAAATGCACAGCTTTGCTCCATTATGAGGTAGAATTCTCAAAATTTGACCAAGTTTTGCAAAACTAATTGAACAGAGCTATTTAGTACAGGAGCAAATGTAATTCCGCTAATTGCCGAAATTGATTTTTTCGTAATTATCGATTGTTTACATCATTCTTAATATTACCTGACGTGCCTTCAATTTGTTTGGTGGCCATCTTGGAAAATATGGCGGAAAACGAGCGGAAAACGTAAATTTTACAAATTATTTAAGTGTTGGTAGAGGAAAGGTTGAAAAATTATGTGATAATTCACTAAAACTAACTCAAATACCTATAGGGACTTTAATAAAAAAAATTACGCCGTAAACATTTTTTAAAAAAATTATAATTTTTTATTTTTTTTTAATTTAAATTTAATTTTTTCTTAAACGCATATTGTTCACAATGAAATTGTCTACAAATTTTAATTCCACATATTTTAGTCTAAGTCCACGCCTTTCATAATAAATTGAGAGCAAAAAAACACAGAAACGTGATTGGTCAATTCCAACAATGAAAAAAAAAAATTCGTTCGCGGCGTATTTTTTTTTCAAGTCCCCATTATTTGAGTTAGTTTTAGTGAATTATTTCATAATTTTTCAACCTTTCCTTTACCATCAATTAAATACTTTGTTAAATTTACGTTTTCCGCCATATTTTCCAAGATGGCAACCAACAAAATTGAAGGCACGTCAGGTAATATTAAGAATGATGTAAACAATCGATAATTATGAAAAAATCATTTTCGGCACTCCAATCGAGCGGAAAGCATTTTTTCTACACTTGAACCTACACTATAATATTATCTAATGAGACATTATCTCATTTGTCCAACATGATCATCCTCATGAAAAAAATTTAATATTACACGTTAAACAATGATACCAAATTTCAAATTCCATTCTTTTGTATAACTCAAAAAATTCCCTGCGGGTCCAATGGGAATTCTATAAAAGCAAATAGTTACAGATTATATTACATTTGTCTAAAGTTTCTACAGAATACTTAGGTATATTGCATCACATAGTATTGTACATTTCTTTGAAAAGAATGCCAAAGTAGCTTTGATTCTTTTGTATCAAAAACTCGAAAAATTCCCTGAGGGGCCAATGGGGGTTCTATAAAAACAAATAGTTATTATATTACATTTGTCTAAAGTTTCCATAGAAAATTGCATATGACACATTGTAAATTTCTTTGAAAACAATGGCAAAATAGCTTCACATTCGATTCTTTTGTATCAAAATGTCAAAAAAGGCCCTGCGGGGCAAACTGAGGGGCGCGTCCCCAAGACCTCCTTGTATTGGCAAACTTCAAATTATCGGGATTCATTGATCCCGATAATTTCCCCCCCCCCCCCCCCCCCCCCCACTAAGTTCCTACGCGCCTGTATCTGTTAATGCTTCTTATAGCATTAGCAAATAAATATTGCATTTAAAATACTAATTCTTGTCACTGATTTTAATTAGCATTTTTCCATGGAAGAATAACTGCTCTAATATCAGGTGCAATTTTTTATTTTTAAATTACCGCACATTGGTAATTTACCCGGTAATTTACAGCGTAATTTACCAAATTATAAATTACCGGTAATTTCCCAACACTAAACATCTCCCAAACATCCTGCTATTCTGTTGGCCTTCATGATTTGTCCATTCACCTCCTTCTCTATGTGTCCAGAACTGGTGATAGTCGTTCCCAAGTACTTGTATTCTAAAACTTGCTCAATAATGTCACCATTAACCACTATTTTGCATCGAATGGGCTCTTTAGCAATCGTCATTGTCTGCGTCTTATTTGTAGAAAATAGAAATCTCCATATTATACACACTACAAGCATTATTAAATCTAAAAACCAATCTCTGTAAGTCGTCCTCGTTATCAGCTATTAATATAGTGTCGTCTGCATAACAAATAATATTTATCGTACTTCTACCCAAACTATATCCCTTCATTCCTCGAACAGACTTTATAATTTCATCCATAATCAAGTTGAAAAGAAGCGGGCTTAAAGAATCTCCTTGCCTTACACCCTTGTTCATATCAATTGGTTCAGAGAACTGTCTGTTACATTTGACCTTAATTTTACTATTGCTGTAGATATCTTGTATAACTCTAATGATAGACTGTGGAATGTTCCTTTGAATGAGGATATTGAGTATGTCTATCAGCCGGATTCGATCAAATGCCTTTGTCAAGTCAACAAAACACATGTATGCAGGGTTGTTGTATTCCAAAGATTTCTCTACAATCTGTCTTACTGCAAATATTGCATCAATGCATGATCTGCCCCTCCGAAATCCTTGCTGTGCATCTTGTAGCTAGATCAAATTGTCGAGCTTACTTGTAATGATCTTGGTTGTGAATTTGAGCATGGTGTATAACAGGTTTATTCCCCGATAATTGCCCGGCTCCATTTTATCGCCCTTCTTGAAAATGGGTATTAAAATATTTGTCCTCCACTCATTCAGGGATTTTAGAATTCTCCATGATCTTGTTTAAGAGTTTTGTTATTTCTCCAGCAAGTGCTGATCCTCCATATTTTAGAAGTTCATTAGTAGTATGTAATTCCATCTTCCCCCGGCGATTTCCTATTACCTACTTAAAACTTCTTTAATGTAATTCCCACATCAGCCTCCGACACACTCACTTCTTCTACATTCTGTCCGACATCTTTCAATTCACTCATCTCTGCTCCCTGAAATAAGTTGGTGAAGTACTGCGTCCACTTATCTATTTATATTTTTTTGGTTTCCACGAATTTTTTGATTTCTTTTTTTTGATTTTGTATTATTTTCCATACATTGCTTCTGCAGCCCAAAAAAGCCGTGTTCTATTTCCTTTGAGAACTTCTCCCAATATCCTTGTTTTATCCTTCTAATATCTGCATTCACTGCATTTCTAACCACTTTATACTCCAAGTATGACTGCTGGGTATTCTGATTGCGATGTGCCAAATATGCCTCTCTCTTCTGTTGAGAGAGTTCTTTGACTTCTTCGCAGAACCAGGGTGTTTTCCTTGTGCTACAATCATCTTTATTAGCTAACACTCTTCTTTGTCCAAGTGCTTCTTCTGCCGCTCCCATGATATTATGCTTAATCTTGTTCCAACTCTGATTTACATCGTCTTCCTCAGTGACACTTGTGAGATCAATTTTACTCTTAAGTGTGTTCATATATAAGTTTTTAGTGGAAATATCGTGTAGCGATTCAATGTTATATTTCGTCTCATACACCTTTTCTTGTTTAACGGTCTTTCTAAATTTGAGTCTCATTTTATTAAAAACTAGTCTATGATCACTTCCAATGTCAGCTGAAATTAAACTGCGAACATCCAGTATCTGGGTTGGATGTATCCCTCTATTCGTTTTTATATAATCAAGGGTGCATTTGTGACCCCTAGTATTCTCCCACGTGTACTTATGCTGGAGTTTGTGATAAAAAAATGTGTTATTTAAACGAAGTTCATTGCTTGCACAAAACATTACTAATTGTTCTCCGTTGTCGTTCAAGACATCTTCATTGAACCGGTGTTTTACTCCTGGTATTATGTCATTTGTTTATTGTTTATTGTTTATTGTTTATTTATCTTCCCGTGGATCGGTACATAGCCCTGCTGAAAAATCTTAGCAAGATCTTGCTAAGATCTTGCCAAGATCTTAGCAAGATATTGTAAACAAGATCTTGCAAGATCTTGCCAAGATCTTAGCAAGATCTTGCAAGAACTTGGCAAGATCTTGCAAGATCTTGGCAAGATCTTAGCAAGATCTTGTACATTTTGCTGCCAAAAAAACGTTAAAATTTCATAAAAAAATAAAATTTTCTATATTTATGACCTCTTCTGAAGTATTGGACAAGGTTTGATTACACATTTCAATTATAAAATCCCGTGGAACCGCCGTGTTTTGAACCTGCGATCTCGTGGTCCGTAGTCGAGCGTCTTACCGAGTAGGCCACCGGTGCAGACAAGACTTAGCTGCGCTAATAGTGATCATATTGAGTTTTCATATTTAAGTGAACATATTTATATTATTTAGTGGATCATTATATTGTTATTAACATGATAAAATAGGAGAAACGATAAATATTAAGATTTATTTATAAAGTAAATTGATCTGTGATATTTCCCCATAAAATATATCAGCTCACGCTCTGTAGTATAATTACTATAGTTTATTTTACTAGGTGATGTGGTGCAAATTTTCTAAGTCAATGAAGTAAAAATTCTGTAGTTTATATACCTTACTACTACAAATACTGTAGTAAAAAGTCAATGAAGATACTTCAGAATTTACTAAACTACAATATAAATCGGCTATAGTAAACATACTGTAGATTACACTTTTCTTTACTACAGATGAGATACTATAGATTTTCAATGAAGTATATATACTACCTATAGAACTTACTATAGCAAACTTATTCTGTCTGTAGTCAAAGTACTCTAGCTACATACTTCGAATTACTACAGTGAAGTACGTTCCCTATAACTTTACTATAGAAAACTGCAGTATATATCGCAAGTAGTAAAAACACTATATTACATACTTAGAATTATTATTATTATTTATTTATCAACAATTACTACAGTAGGTCAAGTATATTTACTCCAGAGTAAAAAACAGTCTATTTCAGCGGTAGTAAAAATACTGTAGTTTATACTTTAGTTTACCACCGATACTGTAGAATTTACTTCAGTAATCTATGGTATTATGGAGTAAGTTTTTGCATGTACTTCAAGTACTATAGCACATACTATAGTTTACTACACGTTATTACATAATACTTTGGAATACCTACTTCAAAATATACTATAGGAAATTTTCCTAAGGGCCTTAGCAAGATCTTGAAAAAAATCTTGGTAAGATCTTGGCAAGATCTTGGCAAGATCTTGGCAAGATCTTGATTAGGTCTTGTCAAGATCTTGATAAAATCTTATTAAGATATTACCAAGATCTTACCAAGATCTTACCAAGATCTTGGTAAGATCTTGGCAAGATCTTGATTAGGTCTTGTCAAGATCTTGATAAGATCTTATCAAGATATTACCAAGATCTTGGTAAGATCTTAGCAAGATCTTGTTTAATACAAGATCTTGCAAAGACCTTACCAAGATCTTGTCAAGATCTTGGTAAATCCAAGATCTTGATAAGATCTTAGCAAGATCTTGGCAAGATCTTGGTTAATACAAGATCTTAGCAAGATCTTGCAAGATCTTGCAAGATCTTGGCAAGAATTTTCAGCAGGGAGTATCAATATGGGCATCGTCAAGTATACATATATAGGTATCACAATAGTAATTATTATCTATAATTATTACCTATCTACAAAGCTACAAATATAATTATAATTACAGAATACAAAACAGTACAACAATACTTAAACTAACAATACTACTCAAAAATGGCAAGAACTGCAAGAACATAGCAAAATCAATACAATGTTGATGAATTGAATGAATCAATTACTTTGAAATAGGTATCTTCTCATTAAGAAAAAAACTCCTCAAGGTTATAGAATGATTTGTGTAGAAGATATGTTTTAAGGTTGTGTCTGAAGAACGAAGGTGTATCTGAGTTAGTAATATTTGATGGAAGATTGTTATAAATTATAGAGCATAAGTATGAGGGGCTATGTTTATAAAGGGAGTGCTTGAAAGGGACTAAAGGGAGACCTCCTAACTCACGGCAATCTTTTCCAATTTGCCGATGATACTAATCATCTCCTGACTACCCCGAACACAAATCCCTTCCAGTCCCTGATCAACACTGCCAATCATCAATCGGCAGTGATGGCCACCTACTGTGTGAACAACAAGCTCGCCCTGCAGACCTCCAAAACCGTCTTCATTCACTTCCACTCCAAGGCAAGTACCCCTTCCTTCTCGCCTCTGATCAGGGTCAATCACCAAACAATCCCTAGCACCCCATCCGTCAAGTTCCTAGGCATCCACCTCAACCCCTCTTTGGACTGGTCTCTTCATATACAGCACACTTTCTCAAAGATACAAAGCTGCTGCTTCCTTCTTCGTCGCCTCAAATCAATCGTCAGTCCCCACTCCCTATCCTTAGTTACCATGTTCATCTCCACTCACATCTTTCCTATGGTCTACTCTTCTGGGGTTCTTCCTCTGCCTCAAATCGCATTTTCATCCTTCAAAAACAGGCCATTCGTATCATGGCAGGCGTCTCCCGTCGGCAATCCGCGAAGCCTCACTTCGTTCAGCTCCGAAGTCTTACCCTAACTTCCACTCTAATCCAAATCGCAGCCACCTTTGTGCGAACACATCCCGAACAATTTCCCCTCAACTCTTCCATTCACAACCACTCCACCAGGAGCCAGAACTCTATTCGCACGCCCTCTTACTCTAAAGCTTCGTACACCGCCAGCCCACACTACCTAAGCACCGTCATCTACAATAAACTCCCTCAATCTATTTCCAATTCACCAACCCTCACCTCGTTCAACCTCAGCCTGAAAACCTACCTCACTCAAAATCCTTTCTACAACCTTAATGAGTACCTATCCTTATAATTCCATTGTAGCTCATCATCAGTTTGCTCAGTCTGTAGTAGAATAGAATAGAATAGACTTGTCTTAATCTGATTTATTCACAATTATGACCACCTTATGTTAATAACTATTATTCTAATTTTATATTGTTGTTATATTTTTAAAAAGTGATCTGTAAATATGTCCATGTAAATATTTTCATGTTTATATATATTTTTGTAAATAGCTCTGACGATGCCCATATCTGTATACTGTACTGATCTACGGGAAGATAATAAATACAATACAATACAATACAATACAATACAAGGTATGAAGATATTAGATTGAGTCCTAGTTTGGTACGAATGGTAAGTAGAGTTTTGGGGGAAAAGTTCAGGATTGGATTGAACAAACATCGCTGCATTCATAATGAGAGTGGAAGTAAGCGTCATTATTTTGAGACTAGCGAAGTGAGTTTTGCATGATTGTCGCCTTGATATTCCTGCAATAATGCGAATGGCTCTTTTTTGAATAATAAATAAACGGTCGGCATGGTGAGAGTGGCCCCAGAAAAGAATAGCATAAGAGAGAATAGAGTGGAAATAGGAGTGGTAGGAAGGAGGGTGGAGTGACTAACAATTTTTTTTAATTTTCGAAGCATGAAGCAACCACTTAGAAGGCTTGAGGCAGTTTTGTTTGTATAAAGGGACCAGTCAAGAGACTCAGTTATGTTGAGACCTAAAAACTTGACATGTGTTTCTCTGGCAATGCTCATGCTATTTAGTGTAATGAGAGGACTGAATAATGGTCTATGTTGTATGGTATGGAAATACAAATATACCGTCTTTGTTAATTGAAGGGCAAGCCGATTTTTATGGCAATAATCTGACATTAGAGAGACTTGTCGATTGGCAGCTGAAATTAGGGGTTGTACTTCAGACTTATGAGAAGATAAAAGATGGGTAGTATCATCTGCATATTGTGATATTTGGCCCTTGATTGGCCCCTCAGATGCTTCACTAATTAGAGTATTGGGTAGGTCGTTCACATATAACAGAAATAACAGAGGTCCGAGGACAGAGCCCTGAGGAACACCGTGCGAAATGGGAAGAGGGTCTGAAAGTACACAGTTGCTCTTAGAAGCTATCTTTACTGTTTGAGTTCTGTTGGATAAATAGGATGTTATTAACTTATGGACTGATCCGGTGATACCAAGTGAAGTTAGTTTGGCTAGGAGAATTTGATGATCTATTGTATCAAATTTGCTTTGCTAAGGTCGTAGAACAGTCCAAATGCGTTATCACCACTGTCCATAGCAGAATAAAGTGCTGAAAGGAAGGAATAAATGGCAGTTGTTGTGGATTTCTTACTACGAAATCCATGCTGACTGTCGACAAAAAGATTGTGTTTCTGAAGATAAGATGTAAGTCGAATGCTAATGATTGTTGCGAATACTTTAGAAAATGCTGATAAAAGTGAGATGGGTCGATAATTACTTATTACATCTTTCTTTCCTTTTTTGTAAACAGGGATAATTATCGAGTGTTTCAGCGTAGAAGGAAAGATACCTGTCTCGAATGATAAATTAACTAAATAAGCCAGTGGATGTGCAAGGAACGTAGTGGCTTTGGCTAAGATGGAGCCAGGAATTTCATCCAACCCACTAGAGAACTTAGAACCAAGTTTCCTCATAGCCTTTTTTACCTCATTATGGTTAGTAGGAGATAAATAGAAAGAGGTGCTTGGGCGATTGGGATGAGGGTCAATACTAGGCAAGTTTGGTAAAGGATGAATGAAACTCGAGTCTTTGAAGAAAACATTGAAGTGATTTGCTAAGGCAACAGGCTCTGTTACTTTTTTATCATCAACTGTTAGGGATAGGTCAGCAGATGGCTTGGGGGAAGTTGTTTCAGATTTTATGATTTGCCACGTAGCCTTAGACTTATTAGTAGAAGATGTAATAATCCGATCATGATAGAGACGTTTAGAGTTCCTTACATTACGAGCATGATATTTCTTTTTCACATTGTACAAAGCTTTTAGTTGGTGGTCATGGGGTCTGCTCTTGCACTTATAGTGTAAGTGCCGTAGATTGGCAGAATCCAAACGGATTTCAGCTGTAATCCATTTAGCTCGATAGTTTTGTTTTTTCACTGTGTGTTGTACTAAAGGAAAAGCAGTGTTAAAGATTTCTTTGAATTTGACATGGAAATTTTCAAATGCAACGTCAGCAGAAGTCACATCGTTAAGACATGTCCATGGTTCAATTGCTAGTAATGAGTTGAAATAAGAGATGTTGTCATCTGAGTACTTGCGTTTGAAAATAATGGGAAGCGGCTCAGTTGACATATATTTAAATTTTAATGACAGGGCATTGTGATCCGAAAGATTAGTGTCAATATTAGCAGTAATGAGTCTTTTTGGATCAAGAGTTGTCAATATGTTGTCAAGTAGCGTTTCACTGTGTGAAGTGACTCGAGTGGGAGTTCGAAATGCCTCGGATAGATTAAAAAATCGATATACATCTCGAAACTTTGTGCTTGCCGTGGAGGTCACGAGTAAATTGATGTTAAAGTCACCACATACACAAATGTCAGCATTAGGGTGTTGTTTTGTAATTAGTATTAGTGCAGAGTCTAGTTTATCTAGAAAAGTTGTTATGTCACCCGATGGAGACCTGTATACAGAGAGAACGACCATATCATTGGAATCATTGTTATCACCTGAGATCCACAACACTGCTACAATTCAAATATGCCATCGATACAAAGTGTATGAAGAGCTGGAATGGGTCTAATATCTAGGTGTGGCTTTGAGAGGATAGCCACACCTCCATAAGCAGACTGCCTGCTATATATGCTAGTGGTGCAATATGGTGGAATGCAGAATGCCGTAGCCTCAGCTGGTGATAGCCAGTGATAGCCAGTGATAGCCAGTGACTGGCCATTCCCACTCGAGCATTGAAGTCCCCCAGCAAAATTATCCTTTCCTCTCCAATAACACTGTCTACAGTGTCTTGAAGATGGTCAAAGAACTTGTCCTTTTCATGCACAGGCTTGTTGTTCTCTGGGGCATACACTGATATAATATTGATATTTCCTTGATCGGTCTGTAAATTTACCATAAGTATGCGTTCTGAAATGTACTTGCACTCATTTATGCAGCGTTCATATTTGTTGTGCAACAATATTCCCACTCCCTCTTTCGCTCTACAACCTTTATCCACTCCGCTGTAAATCAGAGAGTATTTTCCATATTGCATTATACCCTTCCCCTTTTTCTTTGTCTCAGAAATGGCACATATATCGATGTTAAAATTCTCAAGTTCAATAATAATTTCCTGGTCCCTGTTATTCCAAGAGCGTATATTCCAGGTACCTACCTATCCTCATGATGTTTGATTTTTTCCAAATACTCAATTTCCTTTTTCTCGCAGGGTTCATCGTAGGGTTCGACAATCCGTTCATCCGAGGCCAATTATTGGTTCTGTGAGCAAGTGTAGTTTTACATCCCCTGGTAGGTTGCTAGCCTCGCCAGAGGATGGCCCTCCTCCTTTCTCATCCGGGCTTGGGACCGGGAATGGCAGAGGATTGGTGTTGTTTTTTATAGATAAAGGTTGTCTCCTTTCTGGTTTTTCTGTTAGGGGTTTTCTTCCCTTAGTCGAGTTGTTCCGGTTAGATAGCGCCGGAGGGTCGCCATTCACCCTCTTCCGTTAGCTACGTGACGACCATCCATTGGCCGCCACGCATTGCCCGGTGGACACGTCGTGGACGTGGAAGTAGGATTTACTGGCAATACTGACTCGAGACATCGAGCTTGCCGCATGGCACAACCAGAGGGCGTTAACTAGGTTTTACCAGGATGTACCCTTTCGACATAGGTACACCCCCCTAGTACCCATACCAGCATTTGTCCACCTTCACACGAGATTCAATGTCAAAAAATGAAATTAGACAGGTACCTACTAATATTATTGTTGTTATTATTATTAAAAAAAAATATATATATATTATTAAACATATTCATGTAGGTAGGTATTAATATTTTTATTTTTATTTGTCTAGCAGGAACTCATCTACCGAATAATATACCGTACTTATTAACAGTTCTTTCACTTGCTTTTTGAACAGCGAGTATTTTTGTATATCTCTTAAATTTTTAGGCAGGGCATTACATATATATTTTTGTTTTGAAAAATAGTGAGTTTTTTTGAGTACATGTTGACCTGTGCCTATCTAGGTACATGAAAGTTATTTTTTGTCGGGTGTTGTAATTATGAATATCCAGAATATCACTGCTGTTTTGTGTTAATTCTTCTTGGGACCTAATTGCAAGTATCGACTCTTAGAATGTATAAGTAAGGCATAATTAAAATTGTATGTTTTACAAAATGTTATTTGCAATCTGGCTTGATGTAGGTAAGTGTTATTTTTGTATTTGAGTCCAAAGAGAGCCCGAATTGCTTTTCTTTGAAGTACCTACAAATATGAAATATGGTTTTTACTGATTCCCTCAGTTAGGTGAATGTTAATAAATACCAACTGCAATGTGAAAAGATTTTCCTCGAGTGGGACTCTTCAAAAATCGGTAAGTTTATATTGGAACACAGCCGCTGTAATGTGAACTGCCTCGGTAGCTCAGCTGGTAGAGCATCTACTGGATATCGGAAGGTCGTGGGTTCGAGTCCCACTCGAGGAAAATCTTTTCACATTGCAGTTGGTATTTATTACCTACAAATATTTTGGATGCATCAGTTTATTGCCCCAGAACTGTATCCCATACCGTATGGGATTCGATATTTGCATAATATACTAATTTTGCCGTTTTAGTGTTTGTTAAATTTATGATGGTTTTTAAAGAGAAATATGCCCAGTTGAGTGCAGTTTGGCAGTGACTTTTCCAGTTTAGGTTTTTATCGATAATGATTCCTAAAAGTTTTGTTTGCTCAACTCCCCTTCGATAACTAGTTTCGTTTTTATTTGACATTACAATTTTTAAAGGTGTGTCATTTATTTCATTTTTTAATTTGAAATGCATGTAGGTAGGTCTACTAATTTGTATTTGTTTCTTGAATTAGCAGATGATTATCGTAAAACCATTTTGTTGCATTTGACATAGTATATTTTGCATTTTCTTCTAGATTTAGCTTGGTTTTGCCTGTAATTGTAATATTTGTGCCATCTGCATAGATTTCTGAAGCTACAATAGTGTCGGGTAGGTCATTTATGTAATAACTCACGTTAACAAGAGCCTGAAATCATCTCTTGTTTTTACGCGCAAAGTCACGTGATGCACATGACGTCATTTACTGGGCTAACCTAAGGAAAAAAACTCTCTAGGGTAGACAAACTCGAACTTGCGAAAATTAAAGCTGGCAACTTAAAATAAATAACTCTATGGTTAGGCAGAATTAAAACTTGTTAAAATTTCAAAATAAAAAAGTACAACCAGGACCGGATTCGAACCGGGACCTACTTTCACAATTGTCCAGCGCTCTGCCTACTGAGCCAGCAGGGTTGGTTGCTTTTCGTCGTTCTTGATCGCGTCATAAATAAACACTGTGTGACCTTGAATGTGACGTTTTCGCGTGAGAGCAAGGTTTTTATTTAGGCTCACATTAACGTGAGAGCAGACACTATCATGATTGTAACCAGTGGTTAATTTGTAAAATAATAAGTTGGTGGACGCTTGGCTATTGTTAGGGAAACTTATTTGCTAACGGAAACAATGGGGGGCTTGGGGGGAGTACCCCCCAATATAATGCGGGTCCAGGGCACATCACCGGGAAAATTTTGATTTTCAGGACCAAATTTGGTGCTTTTCTACGCGATTTGTACACAGTTTTAAGCCAATTTTTACTTCTATGAAAAATAAGTGGGCAGACGGTGTCCACCCTGAAAAAAGAGTGAGGGGACCTTTGGAGGGGATGCGTCCGCCTCGTCCGCCCCCAAATTAACCACTGATTGTAGCCTACTAAGTGATCTGATCATCTGATAAGAACCGAGCTGTGACTCAATCAACTGAAGAAATACTCGTAGGTGTGTGAAAGAAACAGATTGCCATTTAAAGATTTGATAGCACCATCTAGAGAAGTCGATGCTAGTTTGTCAACTAGGCCTTTAGGCTAGTAGGTAAGCTCAGATTTCATTGATAATATGAGCAAGGATTGATTGCCAAGGAACCTGACCCACAGCCAATCCATTTCATTCTTTCGAATTGCTTAATTCTTTTGTTGTTTTTCTTCAGTCGTATTCCTAATTTTGGTAAAACTAGAGCAAACGTCCGAATGGATAAGAGCTCGCACACATAGGTATTGGTACTAGTACCCACATTTATTGGATTGTTCTCAGAAAAACCCGTAGGTACATTTTGTGTCCGAGACTTTGATACCTTTTAAAAGCTTAACAAATAGAGTTACCTAATATACTTTTTAGCAGTTCATTATGCAGCAACTAATCAATCGTAAGGTTTACAGGCCACTTTATGAGCACTTCATTGGTACCTGGGATACTCAGGAGGCCAAGTCTTGAAAATTACGCTTTCAGGTGCAAACGCTCTCGGACGTCAATATACTGTAAGACTGTAACTCGGACTGTAAGAATGATTGACATTGAAACATAAAGTCAAAGGAACCACTTTTTGATTGTCATCCAGCAATCTATTGGAAACAGTTTATCAACATTTAGTCCATCGCCTGATAAGGGTGGGAGCTCCCCCCCCCCCCCTCTCTGCAGACTTGCTGTGACTATATTTTTTTGATAGAGGGTCATATTTAAAATGAAAATTCACTTGTCTGCACTTGAACCCTGGTGGGTGTGGTGTACAGGGGGGGGGGTTAAAGTGGCATTTTTGGACTTTATGACAAGACGGTCAGTGTTGGGTCCGATACGTTTTTTATTGTATCTAGATACAGATGCAGATGCAGGTGGATATTTGTATCTAGATACAGATTTAGATACAAATTATAAATTGTATCTAGATACAGATACAAGATACAAAAATATGTATCTAGATACAACTGTAGATCCATAGATACATTTTCAAGGCAGTGTTAGGACAATGAAATTTTATATTTTCCATAATAGATATTGATGAATGATGATACTAGATTTATTTCGCTGAACTAAAAACAATTGAATTCATAATTTTTTTTCAAAAAACGTTTTCTATTTTTTTATCTTTAATTGTCTTTTAGTTTGCAACTCCAGTCTAAAAGTGAGGTTTTAATTTTTTGGTAGGGATAGTAAAATCATGTTGAATTTATTTTCTAACATTTAAAGGAGAACAAAATACGTTAAATACGAGAAGTATGCAATGTAATATTTATTTCTATGAATTTTAGTAAAAACCGCATATTTTTAAAAAAATTCCTGATTTTTTTATGATTTATTTCATGTAGCGCGCAACGAATATTCATCTCATGCGTGACGTACGTGGTGCGCGGCCATGTGTTCTGAGTCATGAGTCGCAGCGCGGCCGAGCACATGGCTATAAACAAAATCAAGTGTGACACTCATCTGTTCTTTACGCAACACACATGCAGTTCGTGTCCAACACGAGACGTAGAAACACTTCTGTGTCTAATATTGTGCATTTATTTTGTGAACTAATTTCTAATACGCTAACTGCATTATTCTTGCTGTGAACCGTTCACTATACAATAGGATAATGAGTAGAGACAACTATTTATTACCGCATCAGTTTGAACCAGAATATGCATAGACTGATCTAGACAGTGTTGATTTAGTGGACGAGAACGATATCACTGTTCAGATTATATTCGGGACGAAAAGATATAATAATTTATCGTGTAAACGTGGAATGTGCAAACCAATGCCGAGTGATTTTGAATGTTTGTGTTCTCAGGAAAGTGAAACATTGGTACGGTTAGACGGCAATTTGATTGTGTCACTAAAAACCCCTTTTTATTATTTTAATTATTTTGCAAGTAGGTACTGTACTTACTGTTTCTGTTCCATCCACACATTTTCAAGTTCGTTTTGAAAATACATTTTAATTTGTTGATCAAAAGTAGTGCGTGAAAAACAAATGCCTTTGGGTTGATTGCCCTTCATAGTCTGAGATTGCCAGTGTAATTTATGACCTGCTTCACACGTGGTCGTCACCCCTAGCATAGCCCCCTCGACTCCACCTCTCAGTTTTTACAACGAGAGCCCCACATTCACGGCACAGTCAATAACAGGGTGGACAAATAGCACCAAAATACAAAATAAAATAAATGTTTAGTAGTTATCACTGTCACTGTCATTTTCACTGTCGGTTTGGAATCCTCACTATCTGATGCTTCTTTTTCTGGGTCCAGTCTAAACTAAACATCCAAATCTTGCGTTCACTTTCCGATAGTAGAGGTGATCTATTTTTATTTGGGTTGCGGTATGATACCCGAGGCACTTACTTTTCTGTATTATTAAAACCCTAAAACGAACACTGAGTCATTATTAAATCGAATTATACTAATATTATATATTTGAATTACACTTTCTTCACATCCTGACTCAGTGACTGCAGGAACTCGACTGATTTTCATATGACGAAAAAACTTACGCCTACAACTCATAAACATATCAGGGCCTCTTGGGTGCATTGCTTGGGTGAGGCGTCAAATTCCTGAGAGCTACGCATGCAAGTTTCTCAAGTGTATAATGATCTCATCTAAATTTATTACTACGAGCATTTTTATAGTTTAACTCGTAAAACATTCTGAAGATGGAATAATGAAACTAAAATAACGCAACCAATGTCGAGTGATTATGAGTGTTTGTTGAGTGAATGTTTGTGTCGTCGGGAAAGTGAGACAATTGATGAGGTAAGACGATATAATAGAATGCGTATCTATAAACCCATCTATGTGAACGTGATAATTTAATCATTTATATCATATGATCAATCAGTTTGTATAACACTAATACTTTGAGACGAAGGAAGCTTTGAATGAGCTTTGGATTTAGCTTTCAAAACAGTGAATCGTTTCGGCGCTTTCTTTCTATTAGGGAATCGGTGTTCGCGGCAAAGGCATGCATGCCTTTTCCTTACTATTACAGCTGTAAACAAACACTTTGGCATTATGAAATAGTATGATACTATTATTTGATCTTTAAATTGCATTGTACATCATAAGTTAGTGCATGAATGAATATAGACTGACTTGCATGCATGCATACGAACTCACGCGGCACCCATATAACCAATGCATAGCCACACTTGCGACGCCCCAGTGACGTCATCGTTCTCGTAGCGTTGCGCAAGAACGTCTGCCAAGGTGTGTTCCGATTTTTTTTCATAACCAACAAGCATGTCTATGTTATATGAACACATACAACATTCTGACACTGAAATATCACTAAACTTATTTTGTTCTCCTTTAATAATAATAATAATAATAATAATAATAATAATAATAATAATAATAATTCTTTATTTAGCGCAAGCGCTATCTTTCACAAATCAGTACAATACAAAGATACATAAAGATACACAATAAAGACACAAACCAAAGAATTAACACACTAAAAACATAGAATAATCTAATTAGGATGTCAACATAAATGTTTCCGTCATTATAATTTCTAAAAGTTTGCTTTTAAATATGCTAAGACTCCTCACACTTTTAACATTAAGTGGAAGAGCATTAAAAGAACGAATCCCAAGATAAAATAAAGATTGATGATTGTTTATGAACATGGTTTAGAAAAAAATTATTATGCGCTCTCGTGGAAATTTAAAATTTCCTCATAGTACGTACGTATATCTACATGAAAAAAGTTTTTTGTTCAAATCTATCGGTACAAAAAATTAGAACTTCATTAGCTTAAAAATGTCTCGATTTTACTTGGCTGCCATAAGATAACAATATACAAAAAGGGAGACAAGAAAAATACAAACAACTACAGACCAATATCTATACTTCCAGCAATATCAAAAATTTTCGAAAAAATAATACACACAAGACTAACATCCTTCCTAGAATTTGAAAATTTGCTTACAGAAAATCAGAGTGGTTTTAGGAGAAATAAATCAACTGCTACAACAATAGAGCGCTTTGTTGCTAACACTATCCAGGGCCTAGAAGATAAAGAGCAGACCCTGGGACTATTTTGCGACCTTTCCAAGGCTTTCGACAGCATCAGTCATTTTATACTTCTAGCGAAACTTGAATTTTATGGCGTTCGGGGAGTAGCACTCCAACTCCTTGAATCATATCTAAAAAATAGAGTTCAATATGTAGAAATAACCTCAACCAATGAAAATAACATTGAAAAAAAACTACTCTCTGATCCTCTAAAAATAATCAGAGGAGTACCGCAAGGAAGTATCCTAGGGCCCCTACTATTTATAATATACATAAACGATTTACCAGACACAGTGCAACTTTCCGAGCTTTACGCAGACGACACAAATATTACTATAAAAGGAAAAACTAGGGAAAAACTTAAGCAAAACACCGAACACGTGCTTTCACAAGCAACAACATGGTTCAATGACAATTATCTACTTCTTAACTCAACAAAAACTAATTATATACACTTTCAAGTTAAAAATGATACATTGAATAATAAAAACAATGATACTCAATTCAAATTGAGCATTAAAAACCAGAATACTGAAATAGTTGAAGTAAAAGAAACAAAATTCCTAGGCATCACCATTGATGGGAACCTAAATTGGAAAAGTCACTGTAACAAATTATTAAAAAAGCTCCACTCTTCTTATTTCTCACTCAAAACCATAACATCGCTTACAAATACAACAACTGCAAAACTTGTATACTATTCAAATTTTGAATCCCACATAAGATATGGTATAAGATTCTGGGGAAACTCAACTGATGCAAACAAAATTTTCACCATGCAAAGAAAAGCAATAAGGTTATTGTTTGGTCTTAAATATAAAAATAGCAACTCCTTCAAAAAACCTGATTGCAAGAAACATTTTATCAAACATAAAATACTTACATTCCCATGCCTCTACATATTGGACTCTCTTTTAGCTCTTAAGTCAAGAAAAGAAATGACACAAAACAGTGCTGTTCACGATCATGCCACTAGACAGTCTCAAAACATACATATTGAACAATATCGCACAAAGTGTACTCAAAGAAACTCCCAATACAGTAACATAATCCTTTATAACGCACTACCTGTGGAGATGAAGAACATAGAAAAATATCAGCTCTTCAAGCATAAACTAAAACTGCACCTTGTAAATAAAGCGTATTACTCAATAGAAGAATTTCTAACTGACGGCTGGTAGTAATCTGAATTGTAACTAAATCTAATTCCCAATTTATGCATTAATTATTTTAAGTGATAGATATATTTATCAATACTTATCTTTATAAACACTACTAACTGCTAAACTAACATTGTTTACTTAACTATGATTGTGTTATAGCCTATAACTCATCTCATTATTAATTACAATTATCAATTTCATTTAAATTGTCTACTATTAGTATTAAAAATATTTACCTACATTGTATCAATGTAACTTCCAAATACCCTAAAAAAGTCAATTTTTCATTGTACTTATGGGTCAAGACTTGAGTAAACATATATGTATGTACACCATGTTATGGAAAATAAACTTGAAACTTGAAACTAGGGGAGAAAACTCAAATTATCTCAGAAACTAGACACAAGAAGTGTATAATTTTTTCAGGGATTGTGTATGGTAGGAATATCAATAAGTACACAAAAAATTATGAAGATCTGAGACTATGACTCGATCGCTCCAGCCACCTTATGAACAACAGCTAATAATTGCCATTATTTTATAATGTCTTCTGAACTGAGCATCAAATAAGTACCTACCTACCTAATAATTTACTAACTGATCAGCATACGATATTGATTGTTATTACCTAATTAGTTTGGAAATTCTTCGGAACGGAACAGCAAATGGGTACTGATAATAATTATCAACCGAAAGTATGACACTGATAATTAGTTTTGTACATTTTTCTGCACTGAACTGAAAAGCAAATGAGACAATTTAAGAATTTTTGAAAGAAATGTATCTAATGAAACTTCATTGGACTTTCACAAACTATTTTATTATTTATAAATGCAATATTTCGTCTACTTTCAGCAAACTTCATCAGGCATTTGACATAACAACAGATGGATGGTTGTTGGAAACAATTTTTACAAAAACAAAAGCTAAATTTAAGACTCTATGTATCTATTAAGAAAAATATGAAGTTTGTAAAATAATCATTTTAAAAAACTATTTAAAGAACCTTGCACTTGTAAAAAACCAAATTTTATATACAATTCCCCCTCTTTTGAACTTGATGGTTGATGGTGGTTTGAGATTTGATGGTTCCAAGCCAAATATCATCAATCTCATAGCTAGGTTGGCTTATTTCTCCCACGCCTTCTTTCTTGAGATACATCGAGTATCTCTATGTACATAGACTCTACATAGACTATGTCTATGTCTCTATGTACATAGTATCTCTATGTACATAGAGATACTCTATACTCTATACAGATACTCTATACATACTCTATACATAGATACATAGAGTTCTTAATAGATACATAGAGTCTTGAATTTAGCTTTTGTTTTTGTAAAAATTGTTTCCAACAACCATCCATCTGTTGTTATGTCAAATGCCTGATGAAGTTTGCTGAAAGTAGACGAAATATTGCATTTATAAATAATAAAATAGTTTGTGAAAGTCCAATGAAGTTTCATTAAATAATCTCCAAACTAAGAACTGGAACTTTGAGAAATGTATCTACTCATCTAGATACAAGGATACAGTCATATTTGTATCTAGATACAGATACAGATACATGAAAATAATTGTATCTAGATATAAATATAGATACACAAAACGTATCTAGATACTGTATCTAGATACATATATCTTGATACGTCCCAACACTGAAGACGGTAAGAGATAGAGTCTTTCAGAACACTATAGAAATGGGATATAAAACTACACTGCATAGTATTTTTTAAATCCCCTTCTACCGTCAAGTCAAAATTTTGACTTTTTCCAAAAAAATTAAAATGCTTAATATAATATGGTGAAAGGCCCTAATCAGTACTTGCGTAGCTCCCAAATTGGGAGCTACGCAACCCAAAAGGTCAAAAAGTAATTTTTTTAGAATACATAATGTGATCAGAAGAAAATATTGTGAGTTTTTTTTATCACATTCGTGAGTGGTACCTAGTCATTAAGAGTAAACAAATTATTTTGCATATGCCCCCAAAACCAAAACCAAAATTTCGATTTCTATATGGGGGTTTCTTAACTATGTTGGCGGAATCACCCCCACCCCATGGCGATTTTCAGCGACCAATTTTTTTGAAAGAGGGTCATATTTTAAGTGAAAATTTACTTGTCTGCACTGTGGCGCCTGGGGTGTGGGGCATAATTTGGGAAATTTTGAGACGTTGTACAAATAATTGTGACAATACGATAACGTATTTTATATATCTGATTTGATATTCGTAAATAAGATAAATAAACACCCTTCTGTATATTTTTCTAAATCATTAGACCCCCCGAGGTCAAAATTTTGACTTTTTCAAATATTTCTGAAAAGTAGTAGTTTCTACATGAAGCACATCTGAAAACAATTAAAACAGATCATATTAAGTAATATTTGTGGGTTTTCATTAGGGATGTTCACGATTACGATTTAATCGAATCGATTAATCGATTATGACATTAAAAACGATTAATCGATGTTAGTATACATAATCGAATTACATCAATTTTAATTTGCCGCCTTGAAAATGGTTGAATTTTACAACATCTAAAATGGCTGCCTTCATTCTGTCCACATTTTTCTTTGTTTGCGTAATATTTTAGTGATAAATTTATGTTTGTGTGTATTTTCCCAAGTTTCGGTGTTTATTTCTAGTTCGGCACATTACAGCATATTTGAGGTAAAAATGAATGACTTCCCGGACACATTTCATTGTTGAGGTTAATATTGCCGTAAAAGACGATATGATGACCACCCTGAACATGATGATATCAATACGATTTAATTCGATTATTAATCGATTTAAATTACGAAAATCGAATTAATAATCGATTTAAATAAAATAATCGTTGAACACCCCTAGTTTTCATGCTCTACTTCATCGATTGACGAATTTTGAAATTTTAAAAATAAATCCAAAATTACACCTAAAACCGCCCCAAAGCTACCCCAACCAACCGCAAAAGTTCAAACTAGTTACGTATTACTGAAATTATAATGCTCAATCAAAAAAATAATAGTTTTCGAAACTCCGCCTGGTGGGGTAGTTTTTGCCCACTTGACCCGTTTTGTGAGAACATCAACTTCTTAGTTTAAGGTCACACAGAAATTAATGTGAAATAAAATTTGTAGACACTTATCATAGAAGTGCATTCCTGCAAAGAGTGTTGAAAAATATTTATTCGTTCGTGAGTTATACCGTTTCTAAAATTTCCCAAAATTGGCTACTTTTGTTGTTCAAGGTCACACAAAAAAATGCAACCTACATTTTTTTGAGATTTTGTATTGTTGATTTTGGATTTGAAACCCGATTTTAAATCGTGTGCTTTCGTCAAAAGATAAGCTGGTTGGAATATTGCCTAATTTTGACTTTTTGGGCCCCCCTGACCGCACCCACCAGGCGCCAAAGTGCAGACAAGTGAAATTCTACTACAAATATAACGATCTTTCGAAAAAGTATTGTCTCCATGCTTCCGCGGGGGGTGGGGGGGGGGGAGCTCCGGCTACCTGGGCGATGGACTAATTATAAGTATTATTACAGAGATTATTCAGTCATGCAAACTTTATTCAAAATTATGCTGAACAGTCGACAGTAGATTTCAAGGTCGTCAGTCTTACAGTGTACCTAATAAGTACCTACTTATTGACGTCCAAGAGCGTTTGCGTACTGTAAGCGTATGTTTAAGAGACTTGGCCTCCAGAAGGATTGCTGGAAAGAGGGCTAAGTTTAAAGCATGTCCCAGAGCAAAAGAACCAAGTGATGTAAGATTTAAGAGGCATGGGTTTAAGATGGCTGGCATATCATAGCGGATAGCCGTCTATGTGCAACGACCTGCCTCCATTTTCAGTCTCTCAACTGCGCGCGTGGGTTATTCCATTCTCCCTCAAACACCTACCTGAGATGCATCAATGTCTCCTTAAAGTTTATTGTAAATGAATTTGATTTATTGTATAATTTGTGACATTTTATTGCTTGATTCGAGGTTTTTTCAGCAGTTGAAAAGATACAGCATTTCCTCGGTCCTTTATTTCCTTTTTCCTTTTACATGGTACCTATGCCTACAAGTCAAGTGACACCACTCATATCCCTCTCAAGCCATAATCTTAGATTGTAGTTTGTTAAATCCTGATCTACCATCAGTCTATTATTATGAATTCGGCTTGTATGTAGATGTTTGCATGTTTATATAATAGGACAGTGCCGGACTGGCTCGGCAGGGGCCTCAGCGGCTATTGTAATTATTTAAAAGTTTTTTGGAGAAAGCAGCCCACCAGCCTGCCCCGCAGGGCGATTTTTGGATTTTTATAACTTTAAAATGGAGTGTAAAAACAATTTAGTGATTTTAAAAGTTCATTTTTTCACAAGAAAAACATAACAGAAAGGCCCGCCAATTATGCCCCGCAGGGCGTTTTTTGATTTTCTGTAATTCTTAAAATGATTTTGGGATTATGAAAACTTGTATTTTTTCAGAATGTGGCTAACTGAAAGTGAAGTTAAATGTACCCAAATTCTGCCCTGCAGGGATTATTTTCAATTTCAATCACATTTAAAACGATTTTGCGATTATAAAAACAAATATTATTTTGAGCGAAGAAGCTAACAACAAATTGAAATTAAAGAATGGACCCAGCCTGCCCCGCAGGGCGATTTTTGATCATTTGTATTTATTAAAGCGATTTTGGGATCTAAAAATGTGTATTTGGCTCCAAATGTCAAACATAAACTTAATGGAAAATGAAAATAATGGAAGATGTGACAAACCTGCCCCGCAGGGCGCTTTTTGGATTTTTGTTAATTTCCAAAAGATTTTGGGATTGTAAAATCGTGAATTTTACTTCAAAATGCCCAAATATAAGAGGCCCCCGCCAGCCCGGCAGGGCGCTTTTGAACTTTTATAATTTTTAATTTGTTTTTGGGATTGTAAAAATGTTTAGGTATTTTGCTGCATAATGCCTAACACAAAGTTAATGATGACAAATTTCGTCTGCTGAACGCTTCTCATATTTTGTAGTAATTAAATAATTTTGGGATGTAAAAATGAGTATTGGTTGGGCTGCAAAATGTACAACAAAAACATAAATATAATATTAAATGAATGTCCATACTAAGAGGCCTCCAGACTGGCAAGCAGGACGTTTTTTTTTAGATTTTTATAATTTTCAATTGATTTTGGAATTGCAAAATCGTATACCTAAATGGCTTCAAAATGCTCAACATGCTGTTTTTGGAAGAAACATTTAAATAGAAGAGGCCCCCAACCTGCCCCGAAGAGTGCTTTTTGAATATTTGTAATTTTTAAATCGTTTTTGTGAATTTAAAAATGTTTATTTTGCTGCGAAATGTTCACCATAAAGTTAATGGAAGATGGGTTTACATAGAAGAGGCTCCCAACCTGCCACGCAGGGCGCATTTTTACTTCCATAGTATCTTTAAATGGATTTTTTGATGATAAAATTTAAAAATGTATGTTATACACAATCTAGGGGCCTCAATAGCCAGGGGCCAGTCCGGCCCTGTAATACGAGATTTAACCATTCCAATTGATCACTTACAGAGATAGCTGGCGAAATACAACTGAGAAACTATGGCCGCTTCTTGGATGAATATGCATTTCAGTTGCATGGAATTGAAGAGTCTCTTGAGGATTCTGCACGTGATAGCTGGGACTTGGGTCTCGACCCGATTTCTCTTCAGGTCAGTACAATGGACTCTCTACTTGTGAAGGCAGTATTTTCTTTCTAAAGAGATTTTGAAGAGATATTGTCAGAATTAGGGGTGTGCAAATCCATTCAATTTTGAATTCGGATTGGAATAAAAAAATATCAAATTTGAATCTCCCACTGTGCTGATCCCCCCATTGCCACCGCTTTCCTCGTAAATGTTAATCATTATCTCAGTTTTGTCTATTGTTTGATAATCATCAATCAAAATTGTGGTTTTCAAATTTTCTTTTGATAATTTTCTTTTTGTACTTAAACCGTGGTTTGCAGCTTCGGGTAAGGATTTAAATAAAAACTATGAATTGTCACACCCCTCCTGAGAACCCTACAGAGCAACCCCTGGGCATACTTGCACCAACAACCATCTTCCCTGACAGGGTTCTTGTTGTTCCCACAGTCGAGGGGCAAATTATTAGAAAATGTAGGGTAAAAAGTATGGAGGAAAAAGCTCCAGAGAAACTAGACCCTTAATAGAATCCTGGAAATAAGTCCTCTCAGTTTTTAATGATTAAATTTTATAATTATAAATAATTTGCACTGGCACTCTATTATTGACAATGAGTAATCCATCTACATTTAAATGTTATTACTTGTACCTATTTATTTAATAGTTTAAGTTAAGAGGGAACCGGCAAAATAAAAATGTGCACCCCGGCTGGGATTTAATTGTTGTTTTGTATAATTCCAGTTTGTGCCATATGAGAAGAGTACACTTCTAGATATTGTTGATACTGATAATAAAGTATTGAATAAAGTATTAACAACATTTGCTACACTTTGCAAAGAAATCCGTTCATTACAAAATGAAGCTGTTACTAAATATTACGATGCCATTCTCTTCTACGGAGAAGGAGGTGAGTTCAAATACTTATAATTTGTTGGTGAGTGACTGAAAAATCATTCAGAACTGGTATCAGGATGTAAGGTAGGTACACTTGACAAAATAAAAATGATCGGTAAACAGATTTAAATGACTGCTGGTCATGTTCCATAACAATCATTGCTTTTTATTATCATTGAATTGAGAGGTCACCTACTAGAGTGAGACAAGGAGATCGTTTGGACTAACTTTTGATGGTGCGATCTAGCAAGCGATCTTTTTTAGTTGTGACAAGTATTGTGTACTTCTACAGAATTTGAAAGCAACATTGTATTGTAGTACTTACTTACTTAACAGTATTTTCCCTCGAGGAAAAGGACATTACTGGGCGTAATTTTCTAGCAAATTTTGTGGTCTTGCGAGACACATGACAGCCAGAAATTATCTTTTATCAAATCGGCTGCATTATGTAAATAAAAGCGTCAAGTAACTTTTAAATGAACTTTCTGTTCCTTTGCTTAGTCAAGGAACATTTTATCTTTTACTTTCCTTTTTTCGGAAATGACCGTAATTTAACCAGTTCTTACTATTTATTTAGTAACTTACCCAGCTCTGGGAGCAGCTCACAAAAGCAATCAAATTCAATACCTACAAGATTAGATTATTATTGTTTCATGGCGCGTCGACAACTAGGTCATTTTGCGCACATTAATATTTACTTTAAACTTTGTTGATAATACGTGGAGGACATGGGGAGGAGTCGACCTAAAGGGCCTGATCCGGGGGAGTCTGAAACTGGTGGCAAAGCCAGCTCAGAATGGGGCCGGACCGGGGTGGGGGGGGGAGGCTTCGGGCTGGTGGGACCCGAATTCAGGGGATCACCATCTCGAGGGGGGAGGCCGGCCCGAGGGGAGGGCATGGGACTAGGTCGACCCTGGACTGCACTTAGTTGGGACCAGCCTGTAATGTGAGGCGGCCCCTTAAGCCCCACCACCACGTCAAGGTGGCAGTCCATTGGACCTACAATAGATAATAGATAATCTAATGATAGAGCTCTATCAGATAAGGTGCCCACATTCTGTGAAGACTAGATACTGACATCATATCATTGTGTTGACTATGTCACTGCTAGCGTTGCCAACCGTCACGCTTTTGGCGGTACAAAAATCACGCGTCACATCCTGACATCAGGTGTGACAGAAAAATCACGCTTTTCCGGTAAAATGTTATGTTTTATATACAAAAAATGGAAGAAATAATGAGAAATTACTTGAAATTACTCAGTTGAATATTAAAATGTCCACATTCAGTTTTAAATTGTGGGTACTCCTGTCCCTATTCCTGTCAGATACAAAGGGGTTGACACATTGACGAGTTGTATCACTTTTGAGTGTCAGTTTTCAGCATCAAATTGCCAAAATATCTAGTCCTAAACGCATAGAAATTGCCCAAATTGATTCTTGAACTAGGTACACATTTTTCCGGGCCTGTGTGGCCCTGACCTGCATGTGCCGCTGCCCCCCCCCCCCCCCCCTAATTCCAATACTTCTAATCAGGTGTCACACTTTCTGATTTGAAATAAGTGGCAACCCTAGTGACTGCTGTGTTTTGTGTTGAATCAGGCAATGCTGCTGGCGACGGAGCTAGTCAGATGATGTTCAGCCGCATCTTGCCTCACTTGCAACAACTCTTTTGCTTCGTCAAGCGTTGTGATCAAGTGGTGACGGAAGTACTCTTGCAACTCGCCGCCCTCTACGACACCTCCAAGGATTCCGTCAGAGTCGTCAATTTCACCGATGTTCATCTGCAGGTTGGTCATTTCACCACGCATCATTCAAAACATTTATTCAATAGAGTACATCCAAAAGACCTGGTTGCTAGGTAACAGACCCAATCTTGTTTATCTCACTGGTTCACAGGAAAATTTTCAATAGTTTGATCGTGTTTTAAACATAGTTCAGTAAGGTACATATTAAAATGAAAGACAGAAATTGTATCAAATAAATTAAGAAAATTTTATCAAGGAATATATTGATTATTTATTATTTATATACTGAAATCATCTGTGCACCAGTGAGATTTTGGTCAGCTGTGACATCATATGGAGACCAGTGTTGAGTAAGTTACTTGAGAAAAGGAACTTCGTTAAAGTTAAGTTACTTGGTCAAAAAAGGAACTAAGTTCAAGTTAAGCTACTTCATGAAAAAAGGAACTTACAAGTTACCAGTTACCCAAAAGTAACTTGCAAAGTTACTTTTAAAGTTACCGCGATGGATTTTTAGGGGAAAAACGTGAATATTGTGGCAGGGTAATAGTGGTTGCACACGTAATGTCATACATGCAGTGTAGTATTTTTGTCTGCACAAAGTATCACGGCAAATAGTTTCATTTTCACGCATTTTTATCACCATATAAATCTACAAAAGATAGAAATTCACACGTAACGAAATTACTAGAAGAGGTTATAAACAATTGTTTATAACCATTAATGCATTAATGCTCTGCACAAGTAATGGCGACGATGGTTGAAGGGAAAATGAGCTGCTACGTACGTCACACTGCAACAAGCCAAGGTCAAGTGAGGCCTGAGGGGGTGAAGGGAAAGTGATTCTCATTAGTCCTTCTACATTAGTTCTTGGTCCTCCTTCTACCCCTCCCCACACCCTTATCATCACTGGCCTGGCGAGAGCATGCACATTCCACAGCAATGACTCATGCAGCTGCACTGACTGCCAGTGGAAACTTGTTTTGATAGCAGATCGCTACTCCGGAAGTATAAGCTGGGAAATTTTGGGAAGATTGCTGAAAAAGTAGAGTCTGTTCAAACGAAAAAAGGAACATTGCAAGTAACGTAACGTAATATAGACGTTACATCAATAAAGGAACTTTATCAGTTAAAGTTCCTGACTGAAAAAAATAACTAAGTTACCACTAAAGTTCCTGAAATGTAACGCGTTACCGGTAACGCGTTACTTTCGTTAAGTTACTACTCAACACTGATGGAGACACTATACTTTTTTGAAAGTGCATAGGTAACTAATAAGTATCTAGATAATTTTAGGAAATTTAGAAAATTTGTGATGATTTCGTTGCTATGAATTTTATGTTCAACCCTATCTGCTTGACTACATAAATCAATTTTCCGGTGGAATAAAGAACCGATCTTGCTAGAAATAAATAGGTAACCGAACAGGATACCTTGTGAAAAATTTACCTGATTTGTTACATCGATTGACCTGTAGCTAGAGGAACCACACTATAAAATGAAACACAATAAAAACAGATATTTGAGCCGTAAGTTTCAAATAGAGGCTCTTGCTTAATTGTAGATAACAAAGTATTACTTCGTGGAATAATTTGTATTCCATGATGCCTTTGGATCGTGTTCAAAATAATTTTGAAACGAAGAGTTTTATTGTTATTGCAGTTACTGTATTCAAACTATAACTCAAATCATCACATTATAAAAACCTTTCTCAGTCTATTTGCAATCATTATTCATTTAAACATTAGACGTGATAAGTAAACATGTTGCAACCGACGTGGGGTTGGCCTATCCGACCGCTAAGCGCTTCATTATTTTTGTAATTATATATAGGTGTTGAGACAAAAATGTATATTTATTTGAATTTATTGTGAACTTAAGATAATCGATTATCTACTGTTCTACAGTACGTTCGACACGGAATTTGCAGCAACGAGAAATCTAGTTTTTGTTTGAAATTCCTATTTTCCACGCTAATTTTGGCTATTTTTCTGGCACTACCTCCATTCCAACTCATAACAATAGAGGAGCAAAGAAAATCCACGTTCCTGAGGTGTATACTACAGCATTTTATTGGCGATTGTATTTTGGCATTTGCCCTCAGACGCTGAAAGGTCCGGTTCGAATGGAGTTTACATAATATACTATGAAATTCAGTCCATTCGTTTAAAATCAACTGTAAACACTTGATGTCCTTGAGATAGGGGGTTCTAATCTTTAGTTAGGTACCTAGTTAAATTTTGGGCACAACATAGTTTTCCATCTGTGAAATGTATAGTACTTGTTAATGTACTTTATTAATCATTCATCTAGTGGAGCGGTCGCTCCACCCAGCCAAGTCGTACTGTACACTCACACTCACTCAACATACCGTAAATGATTAATAAAATGAGGAGCAGACCAAACACTTTTACTGTAGGCAAAAGCAGAGCAGTTAGGAGCAGGAGGCGTATTCTAGAACGTTTTCCCAATTCCATTCCTGATGGAATCCGGTCACGGCCATAAGGATTAACATTGCACCGAATCAGATTCCATCAGAATTGGGAATTAAAATGTTCTAGGATACGGCTTACATGGCATTTTCGGCCTACTGGATATCAAAATTGGAAAATCTCACATTGTTGAAAAATATCTTAATTTCGAGCTATGGCCCACCTGACAACATATTCCAAATTTGGGAACAATAGGTTATTCAATTTGCGAGCTAGAGGGCCGTGAAATCAGTGAAATTACATCACTTTCTGAAGATGATGATATCAGGCAACCCCGTTGACAGCGCCACAGCCTAAACGGCTGAACCGATTGATCTGAAATTTTTACCACATGTGCACTTTTGGCGTCTAAGGTGCCTTTTTATTAAACCAAGAGCCAAGCTTGGCCAGCTGGCTCAGGAGTCCGAGGCCCTAGCAAGTGGTGGCCTTGGCCATCTGCCGACCCAACTATGGAACCGGGTGAAGGATTATTATTATTATTAAAAAGTGTGTATTTCACATAATTTATACAATTTCAATAATACAAAGAAGAAAGTCTTGCCATTGACAGGGTAGTGTTCATGTGAACGACCAATGAACGATGTGATAAATAAAACGTCAGAAATATTCTTAACGTGCACGAACTTTAAACACTTTGGCTCCTCCCAAGTGTACTAGAGTCTTTCAATTGCAGGTAGTATGTGTTGTTCTCGCTTGACACTTCTGTTTAACTGGGTTAAATCAACAAATATCCTCACGTCACCACTCTTCTTGAGTACAACCACCAAACCAGCACACCATTCAGTAGCCTCTCATACCTTAGAGATTACCCATGATTTCTCCATCTTCTGCAGCTCTTCACGAACCTTTGGCAGAAGCGGAATCGCGACACGACGTGGTGCTGCTGTAGCGTATGTAGTGTTGGGACTTGAACATTTTCATGAAAATACTCATTTACAGAGGACCTTTCAGCATATTTGTAATTTTTTTATTTTGTCAAGTATTAATGGAGGTGTGTTACATTATTATGCATTAAATGAATTACTTTCCTTTAGACAGGACACAAACTTTATTTTTTTATATTATAAATTGCACAATATTTCGGTATTTCAATATTCAATATTTCACAATATTATGATATGATAAATAAGACTGTAATCAATCTTTCATCCAGAACACTATCAGATGAAGAGAAACGAGTTCTTTCGAAAGGTCTAGGTTTCGCTATTACTCCAAAATTTGTAGATAAACTAGATTTGGTAGCTACAATTGAAACCGGGATTTCTAAAATTCAAGATGACTTGAAGAAGGAAGTACAGAGTAAGATAAAAACATTATTAGATAAACCATACAAAATCAGGAAAAACTTGAGTTCGCATGAGACACATTTGATTGAAAACATTAAGAAAGACAAGAGTTTAATTTGCTTACCTGCGGATAAGGGTAGAGCTACCGTTATATTAAACAGGGAAGAATACAATGAAAAAATGAAGGAGATGTTTGGGAACGAAGACCAGTTTGAGAAAATGAAGAAGGATCCTACAAAGAAGATTGAAGCTAATATTAGTGAAACGCTTAAAGGAATCAAGGAGGAATTAGGGAAGGAAGTGAAGAGGGACTTGACACCGAAATATTCTAAACCACCACACGCTTTTGGTCAACCGAAAATTCATAAACCAAATAATCCTCTCCGTCCTATCATAAGTGGAAGAGGTTCACCCAGCAGTGCTATATCCAAATTCGTATTAAACAAGATTAGACCTATTGGTAAGCTACTTCCATTTAGATTGAAAGATTCAGTAGCATTTGCAGAAAAAATCAGGGAAGTGCGGCTATGTCCTGATGACAGATTGTTTAGTTTTGATGTGGTAAACATGTACCCGAATATCCCTATTCCGGAAACGTTGACTTTGGTGAAGGCTCATCTTGAAAAGCTGCAGAACTCGAGCGAGGAAAATCCTATATCTAATGATTCAATCATAAAAATGCTTGAGGTAAGCCTGATTTCAAACTATTTCCAATTTGAAGACCAGTTCTATAGGCAGAAAACAGGCTTGGCTATGGGTAGCTGTTTATCAAGTATCTTAAGTGATATATATTTGGCAGCTATGGAAGAAGAGATAATGAATGGAGACGGATTTAAACTGAAAATGTGGGTACGATACGTGGATGACGTATTCATCATATGGAATGGAGGAAAAGATACCATATTGAAGTTTCTAGACACCTGTAATAATCTAAGGCCCACGATAACATTCACAATGGAAGAGGAGATCAATGGGAGTTTACCATTTTTAGATTTTAGAGTCACTAGAGCAATGGATAAGCTTGAAACCGAAGTATATCGAAAACCCACCCATACTGATCAATATATACATTATAAGTCTAATCACCATCAAATATTCAAGTCGGGGACTATGAAATGTCTAATGAATCGGGCACATACTCACTCTTCTACAGATGCATTTAAATTAAAAGAATTAGAATATTTGCGTAAAATTTTTAAGGTGAATGGATACCCAGAGAGGTTTACGGAGAGTGTATTTTCAAGGCATGAAAGCAGGCATAGAAGAACAGAAGATCCAATTAACACAATTTCGTTTCTTTATTATCCTAAATTGTCTGAAGAAATCAAAAGAATCCTGGAAAAAGTAAATATTAGAACAACTTTCAGAGCTGGAAATACTATGAAAAGTACATTGATGGACGTCAAACCAAGGAACGATGAGCAGGAAGAAAAGGCTTGGGTGTACACGATAGAATGCGAATGTGAGGGTGTTTATGTAGGAGAAACGAAGAGACCGGTATCGATTAGAGTAAAGGAGCATAAGGCTAACTGGAAAAAGAAGAGATCAAATCCACTTGAAAGCCAGATCAGTTCGCTACTTGTTGAACATTCTTTGGAATTGTTTCACAACATAGAATGGGGAAAAATAGGAAAGATATGGAAAGAAGAAAGGTGGGCTAGGAGAAGGTTTAAGGAGGCGGCTACGATGGAGGTATTGAGAAGAGAAGGAATCAAGACAATAAGCCAACCGAGCTACGAGTTCAACGTCATTTGGACAAGAACAGTTAAAGACCAGATAATGAGAAGATGGCAAAGTGTGAAAAGTAGTTAAGTGGAAGAAAAGTAATAGAACAAACAAAATTTTGATGTCAATTTTTAGAACGTATTAGTTTAGGATTAGAAATGTCAACCTATTTATTGGCTTATCTTTTGTTTGGAAGTCTTTGGTTTTTGATAAGCCTAATGGATTGTGATTTGTTTGTCTTTTTTAATCATAATGTTTTTATACCTGTCAATTTTTCAATAATTGTTACATACACTTGAAGAAGGCCGCAGACAGTGGCCGAAATATTGTGCAATTTATAATATAAAAAAATAAAGTTTGTGTCCTGTCCAAAGGAAAGTAATTCATTTAATATAATACCAAACTTATCAGGAAGAGGAAATTTAATCAATTATTATGCATGATAGAAATACGTTTAAAAATGTCGGTGCACCTACCAGAAAAAAAAAATAAATAAAAAAAAAAATTATCTTCCTCAGGATTCAAAACATTGAAAATTTTAATGAAAAATTTGATGAAAAATTTGATGAAAATTTTCACACAAAAAATTTCATGAAAAATCCAACACTACGCATATGGCTTAGCTCCTGGCCGTAGTCGAATTTTGTACTCGCCATGCATTTCTCCTAGACTTTGAAATAATGCAGGAAAAGTCTTCTTGACTTCTTCTTGGCTCATAGGATTGATCTGCTTAAGGGGGGATGCCCAAGAAGAGGTCTCCGATAGATATCTGAATTAATATGCTTATTTAATAGATAATGTCCTTGTGCACCATATAAAAACCAGAAAAAGTGGGGTAGCCGAACTTATTTCCAAGATATATCACTTTATAAATTTGAGTTAGCCCTATATGTAACATGGCAAGTCGAAAAAACACAGTAATTTTCCTAGTAAATATTAGATTTAAACTATTTTCCGCCGATAGAATTTTTCAAAAAACTAATATTATGTGTATTGGACATAAAGGTATTTACTATTAAGATTTTTAATATACACCTAGCCGTACGTTTTTAAAAGTTAGACGCCAAATTCCAAATAATTTTCCTATACCTCCCGTGTTAAAATTTTCTCAGATTCTGAAAACATCATTTTCAAAACTCAATATAAGTCGAGAGTTGCAAGTTACAAGACATTTTGATGAAACTTTTACATAAAAATATAGTTGAAATGTTGAAAAAATTAATAAAAATTGTAGATTTCAATAAAAAATATTTTCGGAAAATCTGCTTGGGCATCCCTCCTTAAAGCGATGTTTTCGCCGCAATGTTGCTTTGCGGCATGATTTTTCAGTCACCGTCTTCCATGGTCGCGATGATTTCGCCGTCGCGTCATGTATTTCCGACTCCCTGTCCAGAGGTGGTTCAGCGGTAACCGCGCATGCGCGCAACGCTGCGATAGAAAATCGTTGCGTTGGTTATTGAAGTTGGCTCTACTTTCAGCGACGATTCGCGTGACGTCATGCGATGCTGCGATTCGAGCGCTGATTGGCTGAGAGACCACGATGCGGCTGCGAATTCGCATTGCAATGAAAAAACGCAATCATGGAAGACGGGCTTAACTGTATTGATCAGCTTTACCAAATTCAGACTTCTAATTGCTGGTCTGCCTAGTAACGAATTGCCAACATTACTGACAGAGACATTACTCTTTACACGAAAACTCGCTTGAAATTGACCTTTACAATCCAAGGTTGAACGTCCTGGACCTAACAGTGTCTTCGTAGGTGGACTTAACACTTGCCTTGGAAACTTGGAAGTGAATTCTTCCTCTGAGATTACTGTGACATCGGCGCCAGTGTCTATCTTGAATTGAATTGGCTTACCCTTCACTTTAACTGTCACAATCCATGGGTCATCTGAATGATCCGCTTCTACTGCCCCTAGATACGCTTCAGGTTGCTCGGATTTGGCTTCCACCTCGTATAGAGTTGACGTCATCTTCCTACTGCGACAATGCTTCTCAAAGTGTCCTACAACATTGCAGGCTCAACATTCAACATCTTTTGCCGGACAAACTCGTATTGGATGTGATGGTGTACGACCACATCGGGAACATCGATCTGACGCTTTGCTACTCCCACTATAGTTGTTGTTCTTGCTCGACGGCTGGAAACGTTGGTGTTGACGGATACCAGAGGATTGATGATAATTAGACTTGCTTGACTTGACAGCGTCAATATTCACATCACTACTTAAACCACGCAAAACCTTTTGCTGACTCTTGATATCCTCATTAACACGAACTTTATTAATGGCCTTTTGTAATGTTAAATCAGCAACCATTTGCAAATGTTCAGATAATTTAGTATCTTTGAGTCCAACTACTAATCTGTCTCTTATTAGTTCCTCTTGCATAACACCGTAAGCACAATGCTTGACAAAGTGTAGAGTGAAGTGATTAAATCCGCTGCTGACTCGCCTTCCTCTTGTATACGACGGTGAATTTTCGAAAATTACATTTTTTCTCTTGATAAAATGAAAATTTAATTTTTCTACTACAGTAATATATTCTTCTTCCTCGACAGCTGTTAAAGTTTGTTCACGATTAGAATAGCAGGCCCGTGTACTACTGTAGTCAAGCGAGCATTTGTAAACCTACACATGTAAATATCAATTATCAAAGAATATGTACAAGACGACTGTAGATAAAGATAAACCAATTTTATTGAAGTTTTCTAATATTTTCTACTAATAAAAAGTGTGTATTTCACATACTTTATACAATTTCAATAACACAAAGAAGATAGTCTTGTTATTGACAGGGCAGTGTTCATGTGACCGACCAATGAAGGACGTTTTCGACTTGCTATTCTAATCGTGAATGAACTTTAATTGCATTGACAATATAATGTCTTCTGCTTCATCACCCATACAATAGATTAGATGATAGATGACAATACAATAGATAATAGACTTGCCTGGATTGACTTGATTGATCCAATGGTCCTGATTTATCAGGACCAATATCCTGATGATATTCTGAATCTCTAATACCGTCAAATCCATCGTATCCAACCTAGTGGATCTGCGAAATTGAATCTCGGCACTTGTTGTAGATGAGAACTTTCAGACCAAACGTGTGGTATACTACCAGGTACATCAGCATTGCTGTCGGTAGTGTTGGGAAATTACCGGTAATTTATAATTTGGTAAATTACGCTGTAAATTACCGGGTAAATTACCAATGTGCGGTAATTTAAAAATTAAAAAATGCACCTGATATTAGAGCAGTAATTCTTCCATGGAAAAATGCTAATTAAAATCAGTGACAAGAATTACTGAATTAGTACATTTAAATGCTATATTTATATGCTAATGCTATAAGATAGCATTAACAGATACAGGCGCGTAGGAACTTAGTGTGGGGGGGGGGGGTCAAAATTATCGGGATCAATGAATCCCGATAATTTGAAGTTTGCTAATACAAGGAGGTCTTGAGAGGTGCCCCTAAGTTTGCCCCGCAGTGCCTTTTATGAATTTTTGATACAAAAGAATCAAATGTGAAGCTATTTTGCCATAATTTCAAAGAAATTTACAATGTGTCATATGCAATTTTCTATGGAAACTTTAAACAAATGTAATGTAATAACTATTTGTTATTATAGAACCCCCAATGGCCCCGCAGGGAATTTTTTGAGTTTTTGATACAAAAGAATCAAAGCTGCTTTGGCATTCTTTTCAAAGAAATGTACAATACTATGTGATGCAATATAAGTATTCTGTAGAAACTTTCGACAAATGTAATATAATCTGTAACTATTTGTTTTTATAGAATACCCATTAGACCCGCAGGGAATTTTTTGAGTTATACAAAAGAATCGAATTTGAAATTTGGTATCATACTTTAACGTGTACATAATATTAAATTTTATTCATGAGGATGATCATGTTGGACAAATGAGATAATGTCTCAATAAATAATATTAGTTCAATTAGTTTTGCAAAACTTAGGCAAATTTTGAGAATTCTACCTCATAATGGAGCAAATCTGTGCATTTTTGGATCTCTTAGGTATCAACATATTTGTATATCTGGGCACTGACTAGTTATAGCCTTGAGTATGGACCATACTCAAGGGTTATAGCTTTCTAGTCTGTGATCTGGGGGTGTTATTTGGGAGTGAAAAGTTGAGGGTTATTCTTTCTACGCGCCTGAGTTTGTGTAATTTACGGTATTTTATAGCAAATTACGCGTAATTTACAATTGTAAATTACGCCTTACATTACGTAATTTAAGAAAATTGTAAATTACGACAAATTGGTAATTTACCGGGTAATTTACGGCCCGTAATTTACGGATTTACATCACTAGCTGTCGGGCATTTTTCTTCACCACAAATAACTATTGGCGTTGAAAATACATTAAATTACTATTTCTTTTCACTCACCGCTTGCCACCATGTGAAATGTAATTTGTTAATCATTCATACATCTTTACATGTCATTTTATCAAGACAACAAACACTAGACTCCATCCAATGGTCTACTGTTTTCACGGCATCCTTGATCGTCAGTCTACAACTGATGCCAACCTTACACTATCTTCCTTTGCTTTTGAGAGCAATGGTTTATTCTACTTTGTTTTTTGTTCCAGGAAGTATTTGAGCACCTGGGAGCTCTGCTCGTGATCTTAGTGACTCTGGACGAAGCGCTGAATAATCAGGGCACCCTCCATGATCATTGGACCACATTCAAAAACACTGTCAAGTCTGTCCATCATTATCCAACAAAGTTCGGAGTCAACGGCGACCAACTGCCAACGTTTGAGAAGTTTCTCTTAGAGCTGGAAGTACATCTTTTGACGGGAAAAGTATTTCAGGTAGGAGCAAGTACCTTACTGGCTAAGCAGATTGTCAAAACTTTCCATGTTATATTGGTTTTTAGTTTTCTAATATATTTCTTACTTCTATTACAGAGTACTGTTGAGCAATCTTTAGACAGTCGAAGAGGTCATATAAAGAAAACTACTTCATTAGGAGATGAATTTAGTTATTATTTGAAGAATTCAATTACAGATTTAGACTTGAGATCTAGCGATTTATTTGCAGAACATTATACACAATGGGTAAAATTCTGTGCAATCTACGTACTAGACTTCCACCTTTTCGGAACCGTCGACAAGAAAATGTTCAAACAATTGTGGGAAGTCGGCCGCAAAATCCCTGCCGTTACTTTGGTTGGGAATGTGATGTGGTTCCATGAGCGGTTTCTTAGAGCGCATTTGCCACACTTCTACACTCTAGTCGACAAACGGTCCGTTCAATTGGTCGAAAGTAATCGACATGTTTACCTTCACACAAAAACGCAGTCACTACCAAAAGAAACATTGACGTTATCACTCCAGATTTGTTCGTGGATGGTTCATATGGAGACAAGTTTGAAAAGAGAATCAACACATCTTAAAATAGATGACCTTGTTATTAGGTGCAATTTATTCCTTCAGGTGAGTGAACATTGCTTATTTATGAGAGGGCATCTGATTCTGATTAATTATATGAAATGATTTATTGCTTGGTTATCTGTTCTGGACAGGTACACTCCCCCAAATAATAAACGGTACTTGGTACAAAACGTATTGGCTGTTGGGCCGGTTCCTTGACAATCAATCCTTGTTATTATCAATGCAATCAGAGCTCACCTAAAAGAGTTAGATAATGCGTTAGCACTGACTTCATGGGATGATGCCATCAAACCTTAATCAGTCAATTCATTTTCTTTCGAGTACCGTTTATTATTTGGGGGAGTGTACATAAGAGGCCTGGGTAAGGTACGCACGATTTTCAAAGTGAATTTTTAAATTTTTTCTTCACAGTAACAGAATTTTAAAACATCTGATATTAGAGACCCTTTCAAGTGGACCAAATGATGGTACACACTGGAATACATTTTGACCTCTGGTACGACCTCAAGGTGATACAATATTTGTAAAAATAATCGTATTTAACACTTTGAGGTCATACAAGAGGTCGTAATCTACTCCATTGCGTGGCATTATTTAGCCTATTAAGCTTGAAAGTGTGGCTTATATCTGATTTTTTTAAATTCTGATACCTACTTTGAAGACAAAATTTAAAAAAACACTTGTTGAAGAACAGTGTGTTTTCCCTTTACACATGCCTCTTAACTCTGCAAATAAAACGACAAATGTAGGAAACAGTATTCTCACGAAATATGACAAAATTTTGTTAAGATCCAGTAGGCCACAAATACCATTAAATGCCTAGCGTGAAACTGCAAAAGTATTGCAGCTTTTTTCTATTACAGTTAGGAATTTTAACAGTGTGGCATGTGAGTGTGTTCTATCATGTGTAATTGTTCTATAAACACTCTTAACACTCCTCAATAATTTACTCAGGGGAGTTTAAGCCAGAAGCCAGAGTCAGGAGAGGTACTATAAGATTCTGCGAGCAGTATAAATATTTGTGTAGCCTAATATCACAGGATGGAACATGTGACAAGGATATATGGAAAAGAGTAACACAGGGAAGGACAGCGATCCAGAAATTGAATTCCTTTCTTTGGTCCACGAAAATAAAAATGAATACAAAAATGACAATCTACAAGGCCATTGTAGAGCCAATAGCAATGTACGGGTCGGAGTGTTGGCAGCTGAATGAGAGGAATAGGGACAGATTGGCTGCTTTGGAGATGGACTACCTACGGAGATCGTGTAGATTCTCGAGGAAAGAGGAAAGAGCAGGCGTTGAGACTTCAATTTTAATAGATAAGAAACAGCTGGTATGGGATGGACATGTGATGCGGATGACGGATGAAAGATGGCCATATAAGATTTTCAACTACAGAATTCCAAATAGGCAGAAAAGAGGAAGACCTGGCTGGAAGGAATAGAGGTTGCCATGCATGCAAGATGACTGCAAGATGGACAATGGCAGGACAGAGACGAGTGGGATTGGGATGCGGAAAGCGGCGTCAGCCGTAGGAACTTTGCTATTTATATGTATAGAGTTTAAGCATTTCATAATTCATTTTATAAAAACATAAAGCAAATTTTAGGATTCTTGGATTTGTCCACATTGCCCAGCCCCTTGGATCCACTTCTGCTTCCACCCTAGCAAGAGTTGGAAGTGTCTGAATTAATGTTTGTCAAGCTGGCAACCCAAGAACACAAGTGTAGTGTATCTTTCTCTTGTTCAGGGTCTGCATTACGCTTGCAGCATCAGTCTTCTCCTGAAGAACATGATGAATCTGCATGTTGCCATTTCCAAGCCGTTGACTAAAGGCGGTGTGTTGGCCTTGTGCAAGTTGGTGGAGCTGTTGAAATGCTTGGAGCAGTTGTATCACCGACACAGCATGATGATCGCGGAGTCCATCAACCATGTGGGGCAGCATCTGGCATTCCAGGCATTGTCCATCATTGCATCAGCAAAGGTTTGGAACTACTATTCATTGTTTGGCTCTTGATTACATTCTTTTTTCTTTTTAATTGACACATAAATAGGTACTTACAGAAAAGATAATACACCGCGAAGGCTCTTCTGTGGAGCACTTATGTTTTACAATACATGACTACCTAACTGATTTAGAAGCAACATAATATGTAGATTGGACTATCTTTTGGGTCGAAAGGCTATGGACATCCTGAATTATGAATTCATGAATTTCACTATAGTTGACAGCATTTTTCACTTCAGACTTTTTGCTATTGCTAGAGCTTATTTCCTGATTCTAATGATAACTCAAAAGTGGACTTCCGGCCTTCTACCTCTGAGGTAAGGAAATAATGTTACCTACGTTCAGTGGTTAATTTGTATTAGAAAAGCTGGGTAAGCCCAAGATCTCTAGAGTAACCCATATATTCTACCTATCTTGGGGTAAGCCCACCCCACAATTGTCATGGGAAACGCATTACCGTACGAAATCATCAGGGGGGGGGGAGGACCCCCCAGAAGAACGCGGGTCCGGGGCACAAGCCCCGGAAAAATTTTTAATTTCTGGAATGAATTTGCTGCGTTTTTGCGCTTTTTGTAAAATATTTGAGCCAATTTTTATCTCCACGAAAAATAAGTTTGTAGTAGAGGGTTGTATTTAACAGTGTTATTAATAATAAAGAGAATATTTATATAAAAAGGTGCGTAAGTCCGGCTTACCCTCCAAAAGAGGTGGGTAACAAATGTGTTGTATTTAACAGTGTTAATAATAATAATAATAATAATGTAATTTATTGAGCACATAAAATAGGTACATAATTGGTCTGTATTCAACAATCGAGTCGTTGATCTTCCATACATCCATTTAATAATAAAGAGAATATTTATATAAAAAGGTGCGTAAGTCTGGCTTACCCCCTAACTCCAAAAGAGGTGGGTAACAAATGTGTTGTATTTAACAGTGTTATTAATAATAAAGAGAATATTTATATAAAAAGGTGCGTAAGTCCAGCTTACCCTTCCAAAGAGGTGGGTAAGCCGGGCTTACCCGGGCTTACGCCCAAATTAAGCACTGCCTACGTTACAGCCTCTGGTACATCCTCAAGACTTTGACTCTTAAGATAAATCTTGGGACCCTACCCTCAAATTCATCTGACCACAATTATGTAGTGTAACAGACTATTTGTAACAGTACATGAGTCGTTCATAACAAAATTGTCAGCGTCTGAGTTGATAGTGGCATTTTGAAGATGAAAATGCACATGTCTAGATTAAAGCACAATAAGACAAGAATATAGCTTCTTAATGTTTCAGAACACATCATTAATATATAAAATAAACTAATACTTTCTGATTCTATGTGTAATTGTTGTTTTTTATAAGTCTCTATGATGTTATCTGTTTTGTTTTCTCTTTTTAAAATGTTACATTTCCGAGCCTGATGAGGGGTGACACAGTTCACTTGAAACGTCGCTCCAATTAAAAACCTAGAATTCATACCGTATTAGTTTATTTTATATAAGACAAGAATGTTATCTCACACTGTCGCCATCAGTTAAGAAATAATACAGTCTCTAATTATTTACTCCCATGGTCAAGTTATTTAGGCAATTAGATATTTTTAGACTTTATGTACCTATTATATATATATATGTATGTAGTATGTATATATAATATATGTAGTATCTATCTACATAATATATGTAGTATGTACCTACTATACCGGGTGGCGCAAAAAAAAATCCCCCTGATTGAGAGGTCACTATATCGAAACTATTAAAGATAGGATTCTGACATTTGTACACATATTAGAAAACATACCAAAATTTAATATGTGCAAGTTTCAAAAACATTACTATTATAGGAAAAAGTTACAGCTGTTCAAATTTGGTTGTCAAAAAATTGATTATACGGAGCTCAAATAGCGCGCGTCGAGAAAACTTCCGATGGCCGGGATGCTGTTTCTTCAAAACTATGTACGATATCAAGCTGAAAATTTCAAATTATATTCAAGATATATTAAGATCGATTGTGTAAAAATTTCAGTCAATTTGAATGAATGGAACGAAAATTATGGAACCTTGAAGTTGAGCGTAAAATCAGAAAATGAAGAATATTTCTAAACTTTTATTACACACGTTATAAAAGTGATTCTTTTCCCACTATTCTGTTTTCAAGCTCAACTTCAAGATTCCATAATTTTCGTTCCATTCATTCAAATTGATTGAAATTTTTACACAATCGATCTTAATCTATTTTGAATATAATTTGAAATTTTCAGCTTGATATCGTACGTAGTTTTGAAGAAACAGCGTCCTGGCCATTGGAAGTTTTCACGGCGCGCGCTATTTGAGCTCCGTTTAATCAATTGTTTGACAACCAAATTTGAGCAGCTGTAACTTTTTTCCTACAATAGTAGTGTTTTTTAAACTTGCACATATTCAATTTTGGTATGTTTTCTAATATGTGTACAAATTTCAGAATCCTATCTATAATAGTTTCGATCTAGTGACTTCCCATTAAGGGTTTTTTTTTGCGCCACCCGGTATATGTACCCATTGGAATTTTTCTATATGTGTACACTTAGTATAACACAGCAATTGTTAAACAATTCTTTTTTAAATTATATAATTTTGATAAGGAAATTCATAAAATTAGGTACAATAAAATAATCAATCATGTGCAGCTTGCTTAAATATTGTCATTTGTCATAAGAATAGTAATTTCAGTTGCATTAATTTTTGTGTGCCAACATAAGAATATTTTCAGTTTGCATTTCTGCTTCCAGGCCTTTCGATGTTTATATCTTTATTGTGGATGGATTAGCTTAAATTGTGTGCAAGCGCTCGATTTTATAATCATTCAAATGTTATTATAAGTAAAAACCCTAAAAACCCTAAAAACTCTATAAGTAAAAACCCTATAAGTAACGCTAAGAAAAGAAAATTTATTGAGTCAGCATTCATTACATGTGTGGACGAAGTTATTAGTCAGTCATCGTGTCATTTTGATGACGTATGGGTGGCTATGCTTCGTCCAGTGGTGAAGTCTAAATTCAATTCGGTGCGAAAATCGGTTGGGTAGACGGCAGGCCATATATGGTCATGGTATGTCGGCTTCTCGCGTGAGTCATCGGGTCTCATGGTGGGGGGCTGACGGCAGAGAAGGCAGCAGTGGTAACGGAACTCGTCAGTCTTGCTTGACAAAGTCGATCGAACGCATCGACGAAATATTGCAGACTCTTTTTATTTTATATTTGACAATACCAGTGTTTCTGTTCAAAATATTTGTGACTTACTAGTTGGTTCCTGGTATATTATCTTCTTCTTTCTTTTATTAAGTAAAAACCCGTTTAATGAACGTCGAGTATCCCATTTCCTCTTAATGTTGATTTAATCTGTTTCAGAAAGGACTTGTTCAAGACCGCCACTACAGTGAAAAACACTTGGATGTTCTGTCTTCGTTGGTTCTTGCCGAGAACGCCCTCAACGGCCCGGGAACAAAAGATCGCCGCGTAGTGACACGATTGGCCATCTCCATCGCTCATCAGATGAAGGTCTTCCGAGAAGACGATCTCGGTGTGATTCTGCGTAAGCTCGACACCATCTGTGATATCCAGGAGAAACTGGCGACTGCTTGCAACTGTGCTTTCCTCTACTGGCATCGGGTCATCTTTCCAACCTACTTCGCTAGCTTGTTCGAAAGCAAAACGGATCTAAATCGGATATCGGTAAGCCATGAGTGTAGTGTGTATAAGTATGAGGTCGGATCAAAAAGTATCTGACCTTATTTCTTGTTCTCTGAAACTTGTTTGAGCCGAGAGTTGAACTGTGGTGGTGATTTTGCTGCACTTTTCCTCGCCTCATAAGCCATGCAGCTGGAGTGTGCTGTTGCCATTTCTATTGTACACTCGGCCAAACAAAACTTGAACGTTAACCAAATTTGAATGACTGCTTGTCATGTCCCATAACCAATCAAAGCTTGTTATTATCATTGAAATGTGAGGTCACCTACTAGAGTGAGACAAGGAGATCGCTTAGACTGACTTCTGATGGTGCGATCTTACATTTATCAGCCTATCAGATTTATTGAACGTTCAAGTTTTGTTTGGCCAAGTGTACCTATTGTATTTATTATTTTCCCATTACTGGTACATAATACATGTATGGGCATCGTTCGGTTGCAATTCATAGTATGTATGACTTAATTAACAATTACATACATTTATGTACGAGAGCCATACCGAAAGTAACTAAAAAGTGGGTACTATAACTTCTTGTTAATTGACACAGACTTCAAATTGCACATTGTGATAGAGTAACTCTTCCTCTATAAAACGGTATGAAACAACATTATCTAAGTCTCAAGAGATGCATTGCATTCTTTGGAAGTTTGTTAACGGACATCTTTGAAACACCACTTTGAAATTTGTGTGAAAACCTATATTAATTTTAGACTTAATATTCTTTAAAATAACAAGATTGGATGATTAGATATGGCATATCAATAATTCTTATTTCTTAGCCATCAATACTATGGCATATCAATAATTCTTATTTTTTAGACATCTTCATTTCTTACTAGGTACTAGGTAGGTACGATTTTTTTCTGTGTGCTCAGGAAAATACCTATCCAAAAAGTCTGGAATGAAATATAAAGCCACCTCTACTAAGTAGTAAGTGCTGATTGACTATGTCTTGATTCACAGTACATGTTCTCTGCATTCCGGGACTGTATTGTTGCCATTGATCGAACCAAACACAATTCATCCACCGACGAACTACAGAACTCATTTGACAAGGAAATCTGCACTGCGCTCAAAGAACAGGTAAACACCATCGATGATATTCACTCACCCAGCTATAGCAATCATGTTTAAAGGTGTACTTATCTCAAATTACATGCATTTAATAACAATTCAAATTTCCTAGCAATAAGAAGTGAATCTGTTGAATCATATTAACCCATTTGAATGTACATATGTTGTGATTGGAAATATTCCAAACCCAAATCAATAAGCAATCTAAAGGATCGTGAAGTAAATAATTTCTATAAGAATTAGTGATTGATATTATATAAGATAATAGATAATAATCACCCTATACAAAACATTTAAATATGAGACATATGCACATAGAAAGGGTTTTGGGTAAGGTAGGTTTTCAGGCTGAGAGAGAAAGAAGTGAGGGTCGGTGATTCTACTATGGGTCGAGGAAGTTTGTTGAAGATGATGGTGCAAAGGTAGTGGGGGCTGCCAGTATACGAGGCTCGTGAATAGGAAGGGGTGCGAATGGCATTCTGGCTCCTGGTGGAGTGATGATGCACGGAGGAGTTAAGTGGGAACTTCTCTGGATGAGTTCGGACATGAGTGGCTGCAATTTGAATTAGAGTGGAGGTAAGAGTGAGAATACGAAGCTGGACAAAGTGAGGCCTTGCAGATTGTCGACGAGAGACGCCTGCAATGATACGTATGGCTTGTTTCTGGAGGATGAAAATACGTTTAGAGGCGGAGGAAGAACCCCAGAAGAGCAAACATAGGAAAGATGTGAGTGAAGATGAGCGTGGTAAACTAAAGATAATGATTGGGGATTGACGATGGATTTGAGGCGACGAAGAAGGAAGCAGCAGCTTTGGATCTTGGAGAAAGTGTGTTGAATGTGGATTGACCAGTCCAAGGATGGGGTGAGATGAATGCCTAAGAACTTGGTGGATGGAGTGCTTGGTATTGTTCGGTGGGTGACTGTTATGAGGGGTGAGAAGGAAGGAATGCTAGTTTTGGAGTGAAAATGAATGAGGACTGTTTTGGAGGCCTGAAGGACCAGCTTGTTGTTGATGCAGTAGGTAGCCATTACAGAAGTTTGCTGATTGGCGGTGTCGATGAGGGACTGGAAATAGTGAGTGTTAGAAGAAGTGAGGAGATGATTGGTGTCATCAGCGAATTGGAAAAGATGACCATGAGTTAGGAGGTCAGGGAGATCATTAACGTAGAGAGAGAATAAGAGGGGAGCCCCACAACGCACCATCCTGGGAGAGGAAAAGGACGGGCCAGAAGAGCTAGTATTGGATGAGGGGATGGACACAGTTTGGGAGCGGTTTGACAGGAAAGAAGAAATCCAATCATTTGCTGTGCTTTCTATGCCATAAAGGTGAAGTTTGTGAAGAAGTAGGCGGTGGTCGATGGTATCAAAAGCCTTCGTAAGGTCGTAGAAGATACCTTGGGCATGATCGTTGTTGTCGAGGGACGTGTGTAGAGTAGTGAGGAAGTTGAGGATGTTGACATTCGGTGATGATAGAGTTGGAGGAAAGGTGGAGGGTTAGGCGGAGTAAAATGATTTTTTCAAACAATTTAGAAAAGAATGATAAGAGGGAGATAGGCCTGTAGTTGTTAACATCGTGCTTCTTGCCCTTTTTATGTAAGGGAATGACAACTGATGTTTTCAAGAGCTGTGGGAAGATACCAGTGGAGAGCGATTTGTCCATGACCATGGATAGTGGAGCAATGTATGAGGGAGATACAGCGTGCAAGGATGGATCCAGGGACTCCGTCGGAACCACTTGAAGTTTTGTTACGCAGATGCTTTGCGGCTTCAAGGATCTCTTTGTAATTAGTTGGGAGTAGGATGAAAGGAGAGATGGTTGGCTGAACAGGAGGATGTTGATGTCTTGACGAGGATTGTAGCAAAGGAGGGGCCACATCACCGGAGCTGACGAAGAAGTCATTGAAGTGGTTTGCCAGAATGAAGGAGTCAGATATGGCACCGTCGATTCGCAGCGAGACGTTGATAGATTGTTGCTTGGGGGTAGAATGGTGTTTGATTATCTGCCATGAGGTTTTGGATCTGTTGTTGGAAGAAGAGATTAGGCCGTCGAAGGTGAGCCGCTTGGCTTGGCGGATGGTTTTGCCATGAGCTCTTTTGAGGACACTGTAGCGCTTCTTCAAGACTCTTCTCTGGGGGTTGGACTTGGAAATGGAGTGGAGGTTACGGAGGTTGACTCCAGCTTCTCTTATTTCGGAAATAACCCATTTGCTAGAGGAGTTGGAAGATGGTTTTCTCAGTTTGAGTGGGAATGCTTGGTTGAAGTGGGTGAGGAATGTTTCAATGAAGGTGTTGTATAGACCAGCGGTCGCCAACCTTTTGAACCTTGCGGACCACTTATGACAATTTTATATCTCGCGGACCACTCAGGTGCGTAAAATACGTATGCCGGGAAATATGATTGGTGAGGGAGACAACGGGGGGTCTGGGGGGAGGGCCCCCCAATACCAAGCGGGTCCGGGGCGCTTAGCCCCGGAAAAATTTTGTTTTCAGGAAGTCATTTGGCGCGTTTTTACGCGTTTTCAGCCAACTTTTATTTCGAGAAAAGCGTTTAAAATGACTCTTAGGTTTTGGAAAAATACTCGGTAACTGATAATATTTTCATTATAGTGCTAGTGAACTATTAAAAGGCACATTTACGTATTAAAACATATCCGAATTCAGTACATTTGTATTGGATTTACATTTTTCTAAATTAAATAAATTGCATGGAAACTTTAAAGTAAACTTCCAAATTTCTCTGCGGACCACCAAGATTTTCTCGCGGACCACCGGTTGGCGACCGCTGGTATAGACCATCAGTGTTGTCGGCAGGATTGAGATGTTCCCAGCTCTCATTTTGGAGAAGGGAGTGGAATAAGCGTGTATTGGCCTCGGAAAAAGAATGCTTGAGGCAAATACAGTACTAGACTAATACGAATTACTCCGCTAGAATAGCATTGCAGAAGATGCGACATGAAAAACAGCTCTGCCTGGCGGCGTGGCCTGAATTAAAACCCGCCTATTCAAATAGTTACCGTGTTGTTTGGCGTTTTGATTGAGTTTGAACAGTAAATAGCAACCGTCAAGTATTATTACGTGTTACATACTGCATAAATAAATAGTAATTGATAGAGATCCGATTATATGGTTTTAAAAACTTCAAAATTTCGTTTATGGAATTGGAAATTTCGCGTTTTGTGGTTTTAAGAATTGTCAATTTCGCGTTTTATGTTTTTAAAAAATATAGATAAATTTCAGATTATGATATTAGAATTTCCATTGAAGAATAATAAAAATTAAATAGTGTACCAACAAGTGCTGGGACTTTCATAATATTATCACCATTTACTCTTCTATTCATATACCAGGGCAATGTTGTTAGGTATGTAAATTTCCTTTCGATCTAAATGAAGAGGGTCTATCTAAATGAAAAGAATTCTAACTCATAAATCACTTCAACTTAGGTAAGCCAGTGCAGCATGTGACTGTCCACCTTGGTTTTTACAATGCTAAATCAAAAATAAAATTATTATAAGCTGTTTCATGCTGTTTGTTTATGTATTGCGACTGTAAAAGACATATGTCAACTTTATTTTCACGTGATTATGCGAGGTCACTGTCCCTGTCACTAAGCAACCCCAAGTAGTTTTCTACAAGGTCAGAGCTCTTCTGTCATTTACGTGAATAGGGGAGGGTCACTGAATGTATTTAGAAATATAATAGGTTAAATATTGGGTTTTACCTTGGTGATTTTGAGAAAAATTAGAAAAGCAACTGCGAAATTTACAAATTTACAGGAAATATATTCAATTTGGTGGTATTTCGCGATATATTTCGCGATTTAGGCAGTTTGGTGGTGTTTAGCGGTGTTAAGGGTAAATTTCGCGTTTTGTCGCGATTAGATTCCAGTGTTTTTGGGTCAGAAACATATGGAAACGCATTTATATTGAGAAATATGAGTCATTTACAACACTTCGAAAATTTCGCGATCACCATATAATCGGATCTCTAGTAATTGAGTGATCCACTACGTTTGGCTCATTTGGCAACACGTTTTTTTTGTAAATTTGTTTATTTTATCCGTACCTCTCTCTATACAGATCGCAATTTCTCCGATCGAGCTGAAATTTGGCACACATGTACGGACCATCTCTGTGGTTTGCAGACCATATTTTTTATTGAAATACGTTGATTGGTTCAAATTTAGCAAAACCTATCTTCCGATTGGTTGGTCCGATAAATATATAATTTTGTAAAGTCATTGCGAACTACATTTTCTCAAATATTACAAAGTTTCAGCATAATCCTCTAATTGGTTTCAGTTTAAATAATATCTCTGATTATTCGAAAATCTAAATGTTTACAATTTTTCATGATGCTCAAGACCAACATTTTGGCATGGGGATCAAGTCCAATAGTATCTCTTATTTAAAAAAATGTCAACTCAATTGGTCCAGTATACAAACATGTTGCCATTTAAGAGATTTTGAGAGTAATGTCAAGAGTTAAGATATTTTTTGAAAAAGTATGTATACTAAGTCACTACATACATGTAGTGACTTGTATACAAGTCACTCTAATAACTATAACAACTATAACAACATAACAACTATCTAATAACAACATTATAATTAAAAATGTTTGAAGATTGTAAGTATATTAAATTAATTGTGTCAGAGGCAACTCGGCGTGTAGATAATACTAGAGGAGTAGGTACAAGTAGGTATTTACATTAATACCTTGTGGAAATCGATAAAATGCCCTTAATTTGTTCGGAAAGTCGTAATAACAACTGAATACTGCACAAACTTCACCATCTCGACCGCCGGGTGACCGGGTTCAAATCATTCACGGCAAGTGTAACTCAGGCCGCGCTGTCCAGGAGCGCCACTTACTTCCGTCGCACTGCCGGAGCTAGAGTAATTCGTATTAGTCTAGTACTGTATTTGCTTTAGGGTTTTGGGAGCTGAAGGAGTGGGGGAATGAGGGATGAAGGATAGCATGAGTGCCTGGTGATCTGAGAGGCTGCTTTCAAAGATGGATGAGTGGAAGAGATTGGCATCGAGGGTGGTGAAGATGTTATCTATCAGAGATGAAGAGTTTGGAGTGATGCGGGTTGGAGAGAAGATAGTTTGCCGTAGGTTGAACGAGTGGAGAAGGTCGAGGAATTGGATAGTGCGGTTAGAGATCTGAAGAAGATCTACGTTAAAGTCCCCACAGACAGCTAGATAAGCCGAGGGAAACTTTTTAGTGACGTAGATGAGGGATTGCTCTAGAGACTCAAGAAAAGGCTGGAAGCCGGCAGAGGGGGAACGGTAAACCGAAAGGATTATGATGGAAATTGAGGGAGAATATTTCCACAGAGCTGCAACACATTCAAACACTTTATCGGTGCAGAAAGTGAGGATGTCAATGTAGCCTATGTTAGCAGAAGGTTTGGAAGAGATAGCTACGCCGCCATGAGCAGAGGAGCGACGGTGGTACATGCTGACTGTGCTGTAGTTGGGAATGTTGAAAGTGAGGTCAGTGGAAGGGAGCCAATGTTCGGAAAGGCATAGAAGATGCGGCGATTGATTGATGGTTAGCAGCTCTAACTCTTCGATTTTAATGCGACAAGATTGAATGTTAAGGGAGATGATGGCTTTTTGATTTGACTTGTGGGCGCAGTCAACTGAAAATTTCTGGGCTGTAGAACTTTGTGATTAACCTTGGAAGTTCGGGAGGACTGTTCCCTTGAAGAGGTGGAAGGGATGGCCGGTGTGCCACGAGATGAAGGCCAATGGAAGTGATCTCTTTTTTTGAGTAGGCTGGAAAGGGACATGAGGATTATTTGCAGTTACAGTTGGGGGAGCTCTTTTAGAAAAAGCGGAGTTGGTTTTGCGACTTAGGGCAGCAGGCACCGGTGTCGCCGCGACAGGGCCGGTGACAACGATGTTTGCAGCAGGATCCGGTGTCACAGCGGCAGGGCTGGAGACTACGATGTTGGCAGGATTCATTGCATTATCTTCCCATTGTATTCTAGAGGCCCGGGTTCGATTCCCGCGGCCGTCCTTCCTGACTGGGGTTTTTTCGTGGTATTCCCTCAGTCAACAGGTAAATGCTGGGAAGGTACCCTACTTATAGGCCACGACCGCCTCCTTCCCACCTTCCATCCTTACCTACTCTTTACCGTCATCTCCCAATCATCATCATAATAATTCATCCGTCGCCATTAGCCTCGCTGCAGAACAGTACAACGTTAAGTACCAAACAAAAAATGATCTTCCCATACAAATTAAAATGATTGATTAGTTGATGAAAACACATAAAATAGACCATTATTCATCCAATTTTCCCAAAGGTGTGTGCCCTGGACCCAACGTCTATACAATATTCCCTTCTAAAGGTTGAACCAATCGAGGGATTTCAGTACTCGGAAGTATTCGGCTTTTCCCACTTCGTGACGTCATGGAGTAGGACAGTTTCTATCTAAATCACACGCCAGCGCATACAGACTAACAAGCAGTTGCCGGCTGTGTCCTACTCCATGACGTCACGAAGTGGGAAAAACCGAATACTTCCGAGTACTGAAATACCTTGTTCGGCTGATCCTTTGGAAGTGAATATTGTATAGACGTTGCCCTGGACCCACATTTTACTGGGGTCCTCCCCATACACCATTAATTTTAATTTTCCCTTGTTAAATCACTTTATTTTCTTGTAGGTTCTGACTCCGCTCTGTCATGGAATAGAAACTAATTTAAGACTTCATGCTCATTCTCATCTCCAACTGGATGACAAAAATCCATTCCGTTTAGGAGTTGTCAACTACACATCTCTGCTTCGATTAAGGCCAGCGCGGTTCTTCAACCGTTTCATCAATATCAAAGGTATAGTCATTTATTCAATGTTATAGACATGGACATTAGTGCTCAAAAACTAGCTCGTCTGCATTTGGTCAATCTTATTTGTAATGCTGGTCATTTTAAAAAAGAATACTTTGTTATAACTAGAGTCTGGATTTCAGGCAATTGCCTATTTCTGAATATGCTCCTGAGGACTGGAAAAATCAGGGATAAATACGTTTCATGCTGCTGATTCCAAATATACCCAATTGTCATTTTTTGCCTTTTTGAAGGTTTTGGGTTGATTGTGCCTTTTTTGACATTTTGAGATATATTACTGCCGTTCTTGGCATTTTGGACTCATTTTGCCGAAATTGCTAATTAATACTGTTGTTTCCACTATTCAAACTCACTTATCATTGGTACTCGGTGCCTGACTGACAGTGGTCCAGGAACGCATCTCCTATGTTAGATTCATTGTATAATACCATATTTGTCATGGCAGTGAATGTGAATACAAAGTTATTTGTTTTATGAAAATCACATGGAAGTGACATGAGATTTCTAACTTATCCCAACTCATCACATTTTTTTCACATTTTTCATGGCGATGGTGTAGTTGCATATTTTGTCGATGATACTGCCTTTTTTAAATTCTGATACAACCTATTATGAGGGTTTTATACTGCCTTTTAGACATTTCATTTCGCCTTTTTAGGGGTTCATACTGCCTGAAAATCCTGACTCTAATAACAGTATCGTGAACTTTTAGTCTATTTGCAATAATTGACAGAACTTGATTACATGATTCCAAACGAGTGCAACGCAAAATCAAGAAAATTGACTTCTAGCCTTCAGCTTCCAGGGCCTGGATTCACGAAGTCGAAAAGTACTATCTGCTAATATGTATATATCTTTTGATTCAATACCAAAAACTCCATGTTAAATAAAAGATAATACCAAAGATAGTATTAGTACAAGAGAGGAACTGAAAAAAAGGCCGAAAGTCGGACAAATTGCAACAGAATTTTTTCTTTTTGGATAATACTCAGAAAAATGTGCTTATTAACATACTAAAAGTCGTCGAAGATCGGACCATGGGGTATGACCTTAAATTGACCTTAATTAAAATAATTATGCTAATTAATATATTTTTTTTGGCTACTAAATATTAAAATTTTTCTGATTTTTTTTCGCCTATAATACAACTTGTTATGTATATTACTTTACAAAATTATTGAAACATCCATACTTTAAAGCAATTGATTAAAAATTAATTAAAAATTAATTAAAAATTAAAAATCGACTTGATTTGATGTTATCGTGTATGATCTAGGCTGTGGGGTACAAAAATTAACATTTTCGTTTTTTTCTTTTTGCATTGTACTCACAGACCCTTGGTTATTTACAGGAAAAAAGTCGCCGACGATTGAACAACTCCTATGACCTGTAATTGACCCTAATTAATTGAATTCATAACACTACAATATTATATTTCTTTCATTCAATAGTAACATATGTTATAGCCCATTCATCACTATAACCGAATTCTATTGAGACAATAGTATACTCAGCATTTTATTTTTTCAAAGATAATTGAATTAATTAAAATGCAGGGTAATTAATTAATAAAAAATTGATTTATTTTTAGAGATACCCTAAATATAGGTTGTGAGGTATCAAATTAAAGCTGGTGAAACGGAGATTACGAAAAAAATATTTGATACTATACATGATGGTCGATTTGTAAGCTTTTGGAGTCAATCAAGGTCACTTGGGGTGTCTGACACCTAATGATTAATGAACAAAGCGGATCCTGGAAGATCCGTGCCAGTGGAGACTGCGGCGCTTCATTCATACTTCTTGACTTCTTGATAAGAACTGCAAAACACCAGTTTATTCAGTGTATCGATAAGAAATCGGTAAGCCAAGTGGTGATGCATCTGTATGGAAAGTCCACTTAACTAATTGTGACAAAAGTCAGTGCAGCCAATTCGGTTCCAAAGCGCGATAGAACCGTTTGATTCGTTTGATTCACCGTTTGACATGGTACAAATGGTACCATGGTACCATTTGTACAAAATGAATACAAAACACGCATTCAGTCTTGAAATCAAACGGTTCTATCGCGCTTTGGAACCAAATTGGCTGCACTGACTTTTGTCACAATTAGTTAAGTGGACTTTCCATACAGATGCATCACCACTTGGCTTACCGATTTCTTATCGATACACTGAATAAACTGGTGTTTTGCAGTTCTTATCAAGAAGTCAAGAAGTATGAATGAAGCGCCGCAGTTTCCACTGGCACGGATCTTCCAGGATCCGCTTTGTTCATTAATCATTAGGTGTCAGACACCCCAAGTGACCTTGATTGACTCCAAAAGCTTACAAATCGACCATCATGTATAGTATCAAATATTTTTTTCGTAATCTCCGTTTCACCAGCTTTAATTTGATACCTCACAACCTATATTTAGGGTATCTCTAAAAATAAATAAATTTTTTATTAATTAATTACCCTGCATTTTAATTAATTCAATTATCTTTGAGAAAATAAAATGTTGAGTATACTATTGTCTCAATATAATTCGGTTATAGTGATGAATGGGCTATAACATATGTTACTATTGAATGAAAGAAATATAATATTGTAGTGTTATGAATTCAATTAATTAGGGTCAATTACAGGTCATAGGAGTTGTTCAATCGTCGGCGACTTTTTTCCTGTAAATAACCAAGGGTCTGTGAGTACAATGCAAAAAGAAAAAAACGAAAATGTTAATTTTTGTACCCCACAGCCTAGATCATACACGATAACATCAAATCAAGTCGATTTTTAATTTTTAATTAATTTTTAATCAATTGCTTTAAAGTATGGATGTTTCAATAATTTTGTAAAGTAATATACATAACAAGTTGTATTATAGGCGAAAAAAAATCAGAAAAATGTTAATATTTAGTAGCCAAAAAAAATATATTTATTAGCATAATTATTTTAATTAAGGTCAATTTAAGATCATACCCCATGGTCCGATCTTCGACGACTTTTAGTATGTTAATAAGCACATTTTTCTGAGTATTATCCAAAAAGAAAAAATTCTGTTGCAATTTGTCCGACTCAAAACAGTTCCTCTCTTGTACTATATGTATTAGGAGATAATACTTTTTGTGAATCTGGCCCCAGAGTACAAATTAGTCTGACTAAAATGCATCTTTCTTGAACTGTATTACCTAAGTGTCATTATTGCTTATCCCAAAATGATTTGGTTTATTCAGCAGGTTTTAATTAGAAGATATCTGTTCTCCAGAGGTAGAAGGCCCAATATCAACTTTTATTGATTTTGAGTTGATTTGGAATTGGGAATTAAAGCTCTAGCCATTGCAACAAGTCTGAAGTGAAAGAAATGCAGCTAATTATAGTGAAAAGCCCTCTTTCATAAAGATTGAAGTACATATCCTTTAGATTCAAAAAGAAGGAAGTCCTACCCAAGTATTTTTGTTGTTCATATATTTTATTGTAAAATATACATAGAGACTTTATCATTTCGTGTTCATTTGCAAAAACCCCGAAACTAGTAGATGCAGTAATGTGTAGTAGTAGTATTTTACTTTTGACAGAGTCTTATGACATATTTCCAGGCTATGTTGAACACTACATGGATGAGACTTTCTACAACTTAACTACAGTTGCCCTTCATGATTGGAAAACCTACGGAGAAATGCGGAGTCTAGCTGAACACAAGTACAGTTTGATGACCGTCGAAGACCATCTGCCCAGCCAGACACTCGAACAGGTAAACTCAACCAACTTATTTTTCTAATGTTATGACTTATAAAGAAGGATCCTCTTCTACGCCGTCCTTTTTTCAGATTCGGACCATCTTACTGACGTTGGACAATATTTTGTAATGATAAGTTGTAGTAAATAAAGTACTTTTTGAAATCCGTTACACACTTGATTCAAATATTTGTTCTTAAAGTTCTGATATCATGATATGTTGTATGAAAGTAATTAGATTTGGCTGGAATTTGAGGATTGAGGTTTGGATTGAATTTGGCTAGCAACAAGCGGGCCCGGGGGCACACAGCCTCTGAAAGCTTTTGAATATGATAATTTCTTTTGGCTTATTATTAGGGGTGTTCAACGATTATTTAATTTAAATCGATTATTAATTCGATTTTTTTAATTTAAATCGATTAAATAATAATAATAATAATAATAATTATTATTAATAATAATAATTATAAGTATTATAATAATTATAATAATTATAAGTATTATTATTATTAATAATTATAATAATTATTATAAGAAACAGTCATTTCTTAATGCAAAAACTCAGGTGAAGAGTGAAATGACGGAGAAATTTCATACACGATTGAAGAAAGTGCTTAAATCCGGACTTAATGGCAAGAATATTATAGCTGCAATTAATGGATGGTGTATTCCGCTTGTTCTCTACACATTCGGTGTTCTTAAGTGGAGTAACACAGAGCTGGAGCACATGGATCGACAGATAAGAGTAAAGTTGACAGAATTCAGATGTCACCATCCAAAAGCAGCGAAGGAGAGATTATATCTGAAGCGAAATCTAGGGGGACGAGGACTCTTAAATTTACAGCAACTGTATGGCAGACAGATAGATAATCTACGTAAATATTTTCATGACATGCAAGCTTCATCGTTGATACACAGAGCAATTGTGAAGATAGATGTAAATCTATCTCCTCTTTGCTTGGCAGACAGAAATTTTATAGTTAAGAAGATTAGTGATGAAGAACTAGCCTCAAATTGGAAAGAAAAGATTATGCACGGTAGGTTTCCAAAAGCTTTGGAAAATGCTGATCATATGGCCTCAATGCAGTGGTTGAAAGACGGATCTCTCTACCCTGAAACGGAAGGATTTATGTTGGCGATTCAAGACGAAGTAATTGCAACAAGGAACCAGCAAAAATACATTCAAAAATTAAACATTCCAAATGAATTATGTAGGCTTTGCAATTTCAAATCTGAAGACATACATCACTTAACTTCTGGGTGCTCTCAACTTGCCAATTCCGAATATTTACATCGACATAACTTATCATGTAAAATAGTTCATCAATATTTGGCTCTTACCAATAAACTAATTGATCATGAAGAGATGTATTTCCAGTATGAGCCACGACCAGTACTTGAAAATGCACTAGTGAAATTATATTATGACGTATCAGTCATCACAGACAAGACTATCATGCACAATAGACCTGACATCATCATCGTGAACAAAGATACTCGAATTGCTTATCTTCTAGACGTAACACATCCCAACGACCATAATCTGCGTCAGGCATTCACCACAAAGAAGACCAAATATCGAGACCTGGCTGAAGAAATCAGATTAATGTGGAAGTTATTGAAAGTAGACATCATCCCCATTGTGATATCAGTAAATGGGCTAGTACACCAAAATCAAGCCGACGAATTCAAGAAAATAGATATTCCTCAAAAGATAATACATAATATTCAAAGATCTGTTATATTAGAAACCTGTAGAATTGTTAGAAAGGTTTTGAATTGTTAATTCGCATGTTACTTGTAAAATCCCCTACGTTTGCATTTCTGCCCGTAGTGGATTATGTATTTACCAATTGTAATTGAGATTAAAATAAAGGAAAATAATAATAATAATCTTTCTCCCGGTTCCAAGAGTTGGGTCGGGGGGTGGCGAGGCCACCATTTACTAGGGCCCGGACTCCTAAGCTAGCTGGCCAGGCTTGGCTCTTCCTCTTCATTCTTCTTCTCTACCAGTTTTTTCCACTTCTTTCTGTCTTCCCACCACCTTCCTTCTTCCACTTCTTCCCACTTCTCCAGTCTCTCTTGTACATCTTCTGCTACCAGCTCTCTCCACTTTTCCCTTGGTCTTCCCACTCTCCTTTTATCACTTCTCGCAGCTTCGAACTCCCGACGCGGTATTCTCTCTGCATTATCTTCATGTGGCCAAACCACCGTAGCCGCTCTCTCCCCATTTTAAATGCCAACTTCTCTACCTTCAAATCTCCTCTAATCTTTTCACTCCTGATCTTGTCCATCTTAGTTACTCCTTGTATGCTTCGTAAAAACTTAATTTCTGCTGCCTGCAACTGGCTCTCCTCCTTTCCTCCAATCGCCCACGTTTCGGAACCGTAGGTGAGTATTGGCAGGAAATAGCTTTTGAAAAGGAGTATCTTGCATTTCTGGGGGAACTGCTCATTCCAAAGAAGTTTCCTGACTAACTGGAAAAATGTGTTGTACTCTTGATGTTATCTCTCTTCCTATTTTTCCATCCTTAGTTAGCCAGCTCCCCAGATACTTAAACTCTCCTCTCTCCGCCAGTTCCAAGCCCCGTAGCCTGATCTTCACATTTCTTGTTGCCTTCCTCTCCATTACTAGTGTCTCCCTCTTTTCCTGACTTATTTGCATACCGTATTCTTCAGTCATCTGGCTCCATCTATCAATCTTTTCTTGAACACATTCGCTGGTTCCTCCCTGAATTAAATCGTATTGATATATAACTATATGTCATCATGTTCAGGTGGTCATCATATCATCGTTTACGGCAATATTAACCTCAACAATAAAATGTGTCCTGGAAGTCATTCATTTTTACTTCAAAGACGCTGTAATGTGCTGTAATTCAATCATCACTTGTATTGTAATGTGAATGAGAAATACACCCTGACACTTGGGATATTGCACACAAACATGAATTTATCACTAAAATATTACGCACACAAAGAAAAATGTTGACAGAATGAAGGCAGCCATTTTCGATGTTGTAAAGTGCAACCATTTTCAAGGCGGAAAATTCAAATTAATATAATTCGATTATTTTTTCTAACATCGATTAATCGTTTTAAATGTCATAATCGATTACACAATTCAATTAAATCGTAATCTTGAACACCTTATTATTTATTATGGATTTTGGGTAGAGTTTTGATCGACTTGATCTTCTAAATATAGTCAAATATTTCAACATCTAGTAAAAAATATACTTAAAATTGTGAGCTTATTCAAATTATCAAAGTTAAATTATTGTACCTAATCAAGGTTGATCAATGTTCCCTTTGTAAGTTCAAAATCGACCTGGGGAAGCAACTCAGCTTATGAGTTTTCGGGGCTCGTAGCCCTAGGACACTTTGTAAATTTCAACTGATTCTGAAGCATTTTGGTGCATTTTGGGCATCCTTTATAAACATGTTCCTTGGAACAAACAAAATGTAGCTTCAAAATTTGTTTACCGATTTCAGCCGTATTCCTTGCATGTATTGAATTATGAACAAAAATATAATATATGAAAAACTCTTGGGCATTGGATGTTATTTAGCTACTCCGAAATTTTTCTCTAACGTTGAGTCGTGGCTTTGTGAATGTAAGTACTAAGTAGTATGGTTGAAATCTGTTTGCAGGGTTTGGATGTGCTAGAAATCATGCGCAACATTCACATCTTTGTGTCACGGTATCTCTACAACTTGAACAATCAAATCTTCATCGAACAATCGAGTAACAACAAGCACTTGAATACGATCAACATCCGTCACATTGCTAACTCGATTCGAACGCACGGCACTGGCATTATGAACACAACGGTCAGTACTGGAGAGAAATTTGTATTTGTAGTAGTATTTATTATCATCCTGTATGTAAGGAATGGGTATCGTCAAGTGTAATGGAAGATTTGCAAGCGGCGAATTGCCAATATTTAAATGTAGTTTTTCAATATTATTGAATCTGATGGGGAATTTACATTTTTCTCTCAAACTTTTCTGGCAACAATGCTATCTTGAAGTAGGTGTGCAATCAATCATTAACTAGAATTGGATTGAAGTAGTTATTTAAGTAGGTACCTATCACTCTAACTCTTAACAGAAATAAAAAAGGTATGGTAGTTATAGTTATAGATTCGTTCCATTTAAAATCGTCCAATTTACGAAAAAATCGTTGCGGCATGAATTTTGATAATTTTCAAAATTTGCTAAGATATAACTTGATCCTAGGCGAGTTTAAATTAATTTTTTTCAGATTTTTCAGATTCACCCTTCTCAAGTTACATGACCTTGAACATTGGCCTGAGTGGTAAAAATAGCTCAAGTAAGCTCTTTCAAAACTCGCTGTAATTTCCAAACGAATCAAGATAACGGGTTCCAGTAAATTTTGTACTCTTCAACATATTTCCGTCTATCATTGTGGTTCTCATAATGTTTGTCGTATACCCTCTGCGTGACCTTCAAATCAGGGGTTGAATATCGAGTATAATTTTGCAAATTTTACTGTATTTGACGCTCGATTTACTACCCAAGGGTTGTAAATATCAAGTCAATTATTTTTGTGGATATTCTACGTATATATGGCTTAGTTACTAACCTTCATTTGTTTAGTTAATTTTAAGTCTTCGTACATAAAATAAAGCTTCAAAAACTGAATTATTGACAAATTGTCAATTTTCGTTTGGAAATTACAGCGAGTTTTGAAAGAGCTTACTGGAGCTATTTTTACCACTCAGGCTAATGTCCAAGGTCATGTAACTTGAGAAGGGTGAATCTGAAAAATCTGAAAAAATTAATTTTAGCTCAACTAGTATCAAGTTACAACTTAGCAAATTTTAAAAATTATCAAAAATCATGCCGCAACGACCATTGGACGTTTTTCCGCGGAACGACCCTATAGTAATAATTTACTTCCAGATTTTTAGATTCCACATGTTCGTATCGGACAATTTTGAATCTTGAAATGACAAATTCCCTCCATTTTGAATTGAATAAAAGAAAATGCAAAAATTAAAGCTCTTATTGATAATGATAATCCTTCTCCCAGTTCCAAAAGTTGGGTTGGGTTTAGGTCTAGGTTGGGTCTAAGCTGCCACTCTCAGTCTTTCAGTCTTTGGTCTCAATTCTACCAATTTTTCAAACATTTTGGCACATCATAGCTTTGAATATTAAATCATTGCTCGTAAGGATTTAATATTCAAAGATCATAGTACCTATATAATCCCCCTATAATTGTTGCACCTCTTTCTGTCACCCTTTTTGTATAACTTCCTCCAGTCCTCCGGTCTGTTTCATCACTCGAAACAACCATCTCCTTCCGATCCTCCCAGCAGCTCTGATCATCTCCCCCGTTAGTTCATCTACTCCTGGTGATCAACCATTCCTCATCTCCTGATGTAGATGTCATTCCTCATCTCCTGATGTAGATGTCATTCCTCATCTCCTGATGTAGATGTCATTCCTCATCTCCTGATGTAGATGTCATTCATCATCTCCTGATGTAGATGTCATTCCTCATCTCCTGATGTAGATGTCATTCCTCATCTCCTGATGTAGATGTCATTCCTCATCTCCTGATGTAGATGTCATTCCTCATCTCCTGATGTAGATGTCATTCATCATCTCCTGATGTAGATGTCATTCCTCATCTCCTGATGTAGATGTCATTCCTCATCTCCTGATGTAGATGTCATTCCTCATCTCCTGATGTAGATGTCATTCCTCATCTCCTGATGTAGATGTCATTCTTCACAGATGACAATTGGTAATGTTCACAGGTGAACTTCACATATCAATTTCTGCGGCGCAAGTTCTACATTTTATCCCAGTTCATGTACGACGAACACATCAAGTCTCGGCTGATGAAAGACCTCCGCTTCTTCCGCGAGAGCAAGACAGAGCTTGATCAGCGGTACTCATTCGATCGAGCAGACCGGTTCAACAAGGGTATACGCAAACTGGGTGCGTTCACCTGTATTTCAACTTAGTGATTTATAAAGATCCGTGAGATTAGCAAAATATTGACAAAATTACATATTGCCTGAAAAGAAGTCACCCTCCAGTTATGCTCACCATGAGCTCCCACATTTGAGGAAAAGATCCTTAATCTTCTGACAATGCAAGAAGTAGCTCCGAAGTCGCTTACATTGCAACTGTAAAGAAATTGTAATGTTAGCACATTTGGTTTGCCTAAATGCAAAGATTATTTCATAATAGTACCTCTTAAAATTGCTGAAAGATTATTTGTGTGAGATAATATGTTAAGGTGGTGCAAGCGCTCGGCCGTTTTAGAAAATTAAGGGAAAAAATTATTTCATAAGTGGGTGTAACTTCGATAGGCTGTTCACATGATCAGTCTGATTACACATTAGTAGCACTTTTCATTTCTGCCTCGTGCCTTGTTAATTAGGCGCCGGTTATTCAACAAATCCGCTCAAAACTATGAAATTTCTGATACGATTGGAGACCAAACCCATGAACCAATTGATCTCAAATTTTAATCAAGATTAGACAAAAGACAAACTTAGAATTCACTTGGCACATTTTTAAAATTGCATTTCCTACGGCACCCATTGAGATAAGAAAATATAATTTTTTTTACCAAAAATAAACTAATTATTAGGTACTAATTAACAAATCAAAAAATTAAAAATGTACCGAGTGATAACCAGATAAGTTTGTCTTTTATCTAATAATGATTAACATTTCAAATAATTTCGTCAACCCATTTTGTCTCCAATCGTATCCAAAAAAGTGCCTGCAACAAGTTGAAAAATCGCTCGCGCTTACACCACCTTAAGCTATTTCATTTGATCATTTCAAATGAACATTTGAACATTTCAAACACACAGAGGCTCATTGCATCATGAGAAAGTCCATATCAGGTCGATGTATGTCAGCTGTCAAGCGTGGATGTTTTCCACAGTCTTCTGGCATCATCACTTCCTGAGCTTGTACAAGTCATATGGATTATAAAATCTGCAAATTTGAAGGATTCTCCGTAGCTCAGTTGGTAGAGCATTAGACCGGTAATCTAAAGGTCATGGGCGCAAATCCCACCGGAGGTCAAATCTTTTAAATTTGCAGTTTATATACTAAACATCATCCCATCTGAGATTGTCAGATTATTTCTACATTTTAAATCATTTCTATAGTCCCTATATGCTTTGTATAGTGGGCTCTTTACCATGATGTTTAATAAATCCCCTTTTTCCTTACATTGTCTTGTATGTATCTCGTTCAGGTCTGACGGCCACGGGAGCGAGCTATCTGGACCAGTTCCGTCTTCTGATCAGCCACATCGGCAACGCGATGGGCTACGTGCGTATGATCCGGTCCGGAGGGCTCCACTGCTGCTCCAACGCCATCTGCTTCCTGCCCGATCTCGACGACATCACGTCATTCGAGGACCTCTGTCACCAGCAAGGACTGTCGGAGAGTTGCATCGACGCAGCCAAACGCTTGGATCACGTCACAGAGAATCTCGCGAGAAACTTCTCTGAGGGAACGGAATATTTCAAGGTTGGTTTCAGAAAGAATTACACTCCACAGAGGCCCGGGTTCGGTCCCTGCTGGCTTCATGACTGGGATTTTTATTTTATTTTTTTTTATTTTTTGTGGTTAGAACTATGTAGTGCAATGTGCCACCAAGGGTAAATAACACCTTCATTCTCACCCCTTTGAGTGCAGTAGTTTTGATCTGAGTATTGTGTTCCAGCTGCTGGTGAATGTGTTCAAACCTGTCTTCCGTGATCCGAAGAACATCCACTTGCGCAACTTCCACATGATCGTTCCTCCGCTGACGATCAACTTTGTGGAGCATTCCATCACAGCCAAGGAGAAACTCTCCAAGAAGAACAAACTGGGTGCGGCATTCACCGATGATGGATTTGCAATGGGTGTGTGAACTTTGATCTTTATTCTTTCTTTCGTGGAAGAGTACTCACGAGGTTGTACAGGACGTCAAAGTCATAGAGATGACTGATGAGATTAAGACCAGTCCATTCATGTCAATAGTCAAATGGTTGCAAATTTTGTGATCTTATGAAATTTTATTGCGTTAAATTTTGTAAATATCAACACAAATAAAATAATAAACGCATTCACCCGAGAAATGTAATATTTTCATTTATAAAAATCAATTTAAAATGTCATGGGATATTTTGGCAGGAAAAACAACAAATGTAACTAGAATCAGGATTGTGATGTCATTTCTAAATTCCCAACAATGTTTTAACCATGGTGAATACTAGTTTTTTGCCATGCCAATATAACTAATTGTGATGTCATTGTCAATTTTCCTATTGTAAAATTCAAAATTGTATGAAATTGAAATGTATCAAACTTTGTTAATTAATTCCTTTAAAACTATCATCCCACAGCAATAGTAATAGCATATCTGTGTAGCAGCAGCATCTCAACTTTCATAATATAACTACGTACCTACTACATATTCTGAAATCTAATTTTCCCGAAACTTTCCCATTATGTCACAATTTTAACCCCCCCCCCCCCCCCACCACCATTTGATGTCAATCATCATATTCTCGAGTTAAGACTGATGTAGACTTACGTATCGTGCAGGTATTGCATACATCCTGAAACTCTTGGACCAATATTCCGAGTTCGACAGTCTGCATTGGTTTGAATCCGTGCAAGAGAAGTACAAACGCGATCGCCTGACGCTTGGACAACAGAAGTCGGTTGCTTCAAGAGAAGATGAGAAACTGCAACAAACCATGTCGTTGACAGCCAAGCGGCTAGACATGTATAGCCAGGTACTTGCACATTCTATTTACCTTCCTATGCTCCAAATTATCAAAGAGTTACTAGGTAGAAAAGTAAATAAATACAATTACAACAATGATTTATTTTTTTATTTAATGAATTCTTGTGTTTGTTATTGTTTGATCTAAGATACTGCCTAGAATTAAAGTGCCTGTTGGGGATATGACTCTCACAGTTTTCTTTTGGAAATCTGTGATACAAACCTCAAACCGCACCAATCCCAGCCGCCAGCCCAGTATTTTGACCAATCAGCGAGACGCGTTGTCAGCTGTTGATATTGACCTAGTCATGAGCAGTATTCAAGATGAATGACGCATAGCCATCTCTTCAATGTTTCCGAGGAAAATAGTGTCTTTGTTAACATTTCTGGCCAAAGTGAAGAAGAAAGTACAATAAGCAGGTATTTGTTCACCCTCCCCTTTTTATAACATCAACTTTGACAACACAGCACAGCACAATTCTTCACAGTATGCATGTAACAGGTGGGAGTTGGTCTATTTTTAGCCATGATTTACCATATGTTTTACTGCTCATAACACCTCGTATTCTTTGAAAAGATACAACATAATATACATTTGGCAACTCGCTAAACTGTCAGGAAGATGATAGAAATAGAATATTATCTTGAACAACAATCCAGTGTCTCTGTGTGACGTAAGTTCAAAGTACCGAACGGATATTTGCCTAGTTCATACTTTTCTTGTAAACTACGCTCTTGCTACGAGTACAGTGAGATTCAGAAGAAAGCGGTCGTAGTGCCCCTGTGCCAGGCAGTGTGCACAGGGGCACTCCAAACACTTTCTTCTGAATCTCACTGTACATTTGGAACTTGCGCACAAAACTATCGAAACAAATATTGTCAAATAAAACTACTGGCAATCCTTTGAATGATCCTGAAGATACTACGATAGCACACATCACATGACAACTTCAACAGACGAAAGTTCGCAAATACGAATACGCAAATTTTTCCGTCTCCTCACTCAAAGAAATAGGGCGCATGTTGATTCTGCGTAGTTCACAGAAATCCCGCTTGGCGCTCTGCCCCCAACCGGCATACACATGGTAAAACTGTTCCTCACTGAATAACGTGGGTGACGTCACAATGTAGCGTATCCCCCCAGTAATCGGCCTAGGTACAGCTTACGCGTGATCTGGAATGATGACACCATCTAATAATAATAATAATAATAATGATGTCGTGGACGTTTTCGGAACCATCTTGTAATGACATGGCAGTGGTGACGGTTTGTTCCGTTTGAGGTGCTGGTGGCCCTGATAAGGGCCGTTCGCGACGTTTCGAAGGATGTACTTCCTTCATCTTCTGACAGTGACTGCCCTTACGGCCCTTATACCGAACGGCCTTATACGGCCCTTATACGGCCCTTAGCGAATGGCCCTTATCAGGGCCACCAGCACCTCAAACGGAACAAACCGTCACCACTGCCATGTCAATAATAATAATGTTTTTTATTTCCATAATTGATCAGTACAATGATATAGGAAACGTCAGCATAGGAAAAAGACACAGCAATAGACTAGAATAAAGTAACAATTACAGAACCAATAACTTAATCGTCAAAAAACTCATTAAGAGAGTAGTAACATTTGTTTAAAAGAAAAGCCTTGAGAGAGTACTTAAAATTCATGCCACCCATTCTCCTCAAGTTAGTGGGTAACATGTTGAACAGTTTGACCCCATGCATAAGCAGGCCCTTTAGCAAAACAAGAAAGGGTATGTTGTTGTACAGGGAGTTTATAGCTCCTGCTACACTGATTGGCACCGACAGGAGCTAGGTCATTGTCAAGAACATAATTAATAGTATTATAAATATACATACAAGTCACAGTTAAAATTTTATATTTACGAAAGAGTGTTCTGCATGTGTCCTTGAAATAAAATTCAGCGCATGGATCAGAGCTGGCCTCAGCCATATATCTGAGAGCTCTCTTTTGCAAAATTAAAAGACTCTTACAAGTATAAGAATGGCCCCATAAAATAATACCATAATTAAGATGTGAATGAATGTGAGCATAGTACACCAATTTGGTAGTAGCTAAGTCACATAAATTTCGAATATGTTTCACTAAAAAACAACCAGTGGCTATTTTCGACCTAACATGCTGAATATGGCCGTCCCATTTTAGGTAATTTATTGTCAACTCGAATACCCAGATAAGTAGTCGTGTCATGTTCACGAATACTCTTACCATCCAGATACACCAAGGAACTATAACTATTGTCTAAGCAAGGTCTAGGTTGAAATTTCAACATAACAGTTTTAGATTTGTTTAAAAATAAGTAATTTTTCAGTACAATCTATTGTACATCTTGTGTAGTAGTACTACAAAATCTGCCGTCTCAGTGTAAAAAGCTAATCTAGTTTAAAGGTAATTTTCAAAAATTAGGTATGCCTAGTACTTAGGCGGTGTTACAAAACATTGATTGATTATCATCTTATCTATACTTTACTGTTATTAATTGTTAATGTCTAAATAGATCCATAAAAAATACCTGAAAAAAGTGTATTCTCTCAAGTATTAGGTCTGACGGAAGATATTTTGAAAAGTAATGAGTGACCAACCAGTAGAAAACTTGACAAAGATTAACGACATAAAATGTATTCCTATTTTCTGCCAAGTAATGACTACCCCATAAAAAACACTCCGTGTAAAAATACCAGCCAAGTCTCTTCAACTAAAAAAAATAGGAGAAATCTAAAAATTCAGCACTGAAAAGTAGTGATATCAAAAAATTGGCCAAGTCAAAACTTTTCAAAAAATACTTGGCGCATCGTGCATATAAATAGTATAGAAGTAGGCAGGAAATGAAATGTACTCAGCTTTACATGTCCTAAAAAAACGATGCGCCAATTATTTTTTTAAAAGTTTTGACTTGGCCAATTTTTTGATATCACTACTTTTCAGTGCTGAATTTTTAGATTTCTCCTATTTTTTTTTAGTTGAAGAGACTTGGCTGGTATTTTTACACGGAGTGTTTTTTATGGGGATATCACTCCTTTTTTCAGTTTATTCTTACAGCTTGTAACATTATATTGTGGCACCAAAGACTATTATTCCTTTAAAAAAATACGCCTTTGTGATTTGGTTGCTAAGAAAAGTTGTGCTTGTTGCTATTTAAATGCTATAAATAATATTCTATGAAGTATAGCGAAAGTTTAGCTCCAATCGGTCCAGCCGTTCTCGAGTTATGGCATCACTTCCGGTTTTCAAAATGGCGGCTGACATCACTGCCACCTAATATTTGTATCTATAAATGTTATGTAAAATTAAGCCTTATGAATATGTAGTTATTGTTATAAGAGATGATTTTAGTCAGATTTGGCATTTTAATTACGTCATTTCCGGTTTTGGTAATAGTGCATTTCTATTTCGACTATCTAGTGGAGCGGTCGCTCCACTCAGCCAAATCGTACCGTATACTCACAGTCACTCAACATATCGTAAATGCCTATATAAACTGAGGAGCAGACCAACTACTTTTACTGTAAGCAACAACATAGCATTTTCGGCCTACTGGATCCAACAATGGAAAATCTCTCATTATTGTGAAATGTCTTAATTTTGAGCTATGTCCCACCTGACAACATATACATCACGCGACAAAAACCAGTCATGCCGTTTACGACCTAGAGGACAGTGAAAATCGTGCAATTACACCGCTTTCATCTTCTTCTTCCTCTTCTTCTTCTTCAGATGATTCCCGAAAAAGTTGCTATCACTGCCACAGCCTAAACGGCTTAACCGATCAACCTGAAATTTTTACCACATATGCACTTTTGGCGTCTGAGGGCTCCCATCCGTACCGTTTTTGACGGGACAGTCCCTTCTTTTGAGGTAGTGTCCCGTTGTCCCCACAACATTTTAAAAACCCTGTATTTGTCCAGCTTTTCTAACAAGTCAAAAATCCTGCTCATTTTCATTCAAATGCACTCTGCATCGATAATAAATATAATAATAAGTATTATCTAAATCATGATTGTCATTGACTTCCTTTGGTTTATCCCTCATCTTTTATACAAAACAAACGTAACCTCTTTGGAGACATTTAAAATAGGTAGGTAATAGGTACATGATAATAATTAGTAGGGGTGTTCACGATTACGATTTAATCGAATCGATTAATCGATTATGACATACAAAACGATTAATCGATTGAACTTTAAAACGAAAATGAATTTCATCTTTATTACCAATATGTTTTGCTCACACTAATGAATAATGTAAATAATCAAATTAAAATGATAAAATAAAGTTGCATCATAAGAAACAGGCAAGTGAATTGGCGTGAGCCATCATTAGAACAGTCAGCTGTCTAACTGACTGGGGGTGTGGTGTGGGTGGGCCCTTCATGGGCATGAAAAGGAGGGGTAAATAGAGAGCCTAAATATATAGGCTCTCTAGAGGTAAAAAGGGGTAGGTAGTTGGCCAAAGTGCAAGGTTGCCATGTTTCCACCATCAGCCAGAAGCATCGTCTTAAAGCAGTCACTGACTGGTTATGTTCAGGTGGTTTTCTGATTGGGGGGGGGGGGGGGGGGTAAAATTTAGCAGGTATGTTTGCAACCTTGTTTTCCAGCTAATCAAAGAATGGATTCTCACCATTCTTAGAAGCAACAAGTGCTAGATTAAATAAAAATTTTATAGTACCTAAAAGTTAAAAAAAAAAAATTTTTTTTTTTTTTTTTTTTTTTTTTTTAGTGAAAAATCACTGATTTCGTGGTAATTTCGCGATTTAGGTCAATTTCGCGAATTAAAGTGTATTTCGTTTTATTTCGCGATTGGAAAATGACAGTTTTGGGGTTTAAATTCCATGAACCATGCACATTTCACACTAAAACCTGTTTATTTAAAATTTCGTTTTATTTTCAATCACCATATAATCTTGGCTCTACCAATAACTCTTGAATTTCGTTACAGACTTGTATAAAAATCTAAAAAAATACCTAAAATATTGGTCCCAATAAACTTGCAAAGTTTTAAATTGATCAGTCTAACGGTTCTAGTTTAAATGTAAAAAATCACTGGAAAGATGGTTTTAAATTTTAACCAATGGGACGATTTGGCTGAAACTTTGCAAGATTGGGGGCAATGTTGTTCGTAATGACTTGTCAAAATTTCAAATTGATCGAAACAACCCATTGAAAGATATTTTTTTTTAAATTTGAACCAATCACAGGACCCCGTTCAAAAACAATCCCAGGGACCGCATAGATTACTTTAGTATGTGTGCAAAATTTCAGATCTATTGGTTGTGCGGTTTGACCTGGGCAGTGAACACAAAAAAAACAAACAAAAAAACAAAAAAATAAACAAACACACGGAGAAAGTGCCATAAGAGTACCGTGGTGACGCTCGTTTTTTTATTTGTGATATTGGCTCCTTCACGAAAAAGGTTGCCGACCCCTGTCCTAGAAGGTTTTCAAATAAAAAGTGCACTAATGCTTCTATAATGGGGAAAAATAGGACACGTTTTGCAACTTTTTTGCGATTTTAGTATACTACCTATTTCCTACTTTTTTCTGCCCCTTTCCTCAGTGGCATCCCTGAATAAGTCAAACCATGGCATGCAAACCTTGAAAATGACTGCGAATGTTTGTAAATGATGAATGTTGAACTGTGAACAAGGCTATGGGAGTGTTGATTGTTTGTGTTTTCCCCCAGGAATTTGATCTTCTCTACTACAGCCTCAGCAGTGCCCGAATATTCTTCCAGAAGGACACAGCCATCCAGGAAAAAGATGAGCCCCCGCCTGCGGAAAACAATGCAGTTCCGTTAGTTCAGTGAGGTTTCCATTCCAGATACTTTTTCCAGGAATTGAAAAAATATTCATTCCAGCTGATGTGGATCTTTTTCTTGAATCAATATTCTATTTTGTTATTGTCAGATGTGCTAAGTATGAAACATTTTCAGATATTTCATTGTAATTACAAGACTAACATACTTGACAAAATACACAATATGATCCTTAATCCAAGCCCGGTGAGGAATGATGTACAACTCAAAAGATGCTTGATTATGAAATGTATTATTTGGAAAGGTTCTACAAAAGAGATCAATTTAAAAATATTAAAAAATGATAGTACTAAATGTTTGTTTTATATTTAAATTTTGGTATATACAAATGATCCATCATACAATCTTCTGTATCATATCACATTTCATGAAATATGGGTTTCAAATTTGATAAACAAACTGCTTTTTTGAAATATGGTATACATTACATATAGTACCTGTTTGAGTGTATGCATGATGTAATTAAGCCTGCCATTAACATTAAAATTGTGTGTGCACTGTGCTTAGATGAGTACTGTACATGTTGACATTCAGAACAAATGTTGGGCACACTCATATCTTGTCACACTGACTATAGTTTTATGTTTTTTGTTATATTTTGTTAAATGTTTTATTGTGTAAAGCCAGATTCTAATTAATAATGAATATCCACGCCACGATGAGCTATTATTTATTTGCTCATTTCTCCTTTGAATAAGTAACTATTGCTTTGTATTATCTTATCAATACATACTCAATTAATATGGAGTTTAACAAACTCAATGATAAAGGAATGTCATCTTACAGTTGAATTGTTCACTTTTGTATATCTTAATGATTAATTGATATCTCCAATGTCTCCAAATACAAATGTTTTGTTATCATAATAAAATTATAATTGGTATTTTGAAAAGTAATCTAATTTTGATATCTTACTTTATTAATTATTAGATCATCCTGTCTCAGAACTATATGTACCTGTCGACCTACACATGCCCTCACTTGAACTCGAACCGACCTCCCCCCTCGAGATGGACATCTCACTAAATGGGGTACAACCGGCCGAACCCTCCTGCCCCCCCGGTCCGGCCTGGCCTTCCCACCCATGTTGGACTCTCCCGGATCGGGCCCCTTTGGTCAGCTTTCCCCATGACCTCCCTTATTATTCAACAAAGTAACAAAAATCTTAATATGCGCAAAATGACCTCGCTGTCAACGCGCCGTTAAACACTATTATACTACTGCTAACCTTCAGAAAGATGTCTGTACTATACTGCAGTAATGTACAGTACTGTACTGTAATGTACATGTATTAAAGATGGATTGCCCGCTCTCAACACCTGCATGGTTGGATGCGTCCAGCAGAAGAGCTGCAGAGTGGCTCCGAGGAAGGATGGAAGGTGTGGAATCGTCTGCGCGGAGGGGTTGCAAGATCCAAAGATAATCTACGTAAGTGGGGGATCCTCAAGGAAGAAGAAGACATCCCCTGCGACTGCGGAGACGACCAAACTACAGCCCACTTCATAACTGCGCTGTTGAAGATCTGGTAGCGGAAAATGACAAAGCTGTTGATGTGACTCGTTTTTGGGCTGAATTTTTATAGACATTTTAGTTGCTTATTATTGATGGGGCTCGTTTTTAGCTAAGTTTGTTTATCAATATTAGTTATTTTTAATTGTTGTGAGAGTGAAAGCAGTATGTTGGTGTTTCTGATACTAATAAATTAATTAATTGGCTTTGGAGCGAACATGCACATTGCACACCTCGGATTGTTTCAGATTAACCATATTGCTTCCTTATTTCATTACAATGATAGGTCAAGCTCAATTAATATTCAATGCATTTTTTTAATAGACTATGAAAGGTTTATGTAACTGAAAAAACATAATTTGACCGGGGTCACAATCAATTGACTTATCAAAGTGCCATCCCTAGCAGTAAATATGTAGTTGTTTCTGGTTTTAGCATGTAATATTTATAAGGATGACAAAGTTGAAAAGAGTCAATGGCTCATTAGTCATTGGAGTTCCTCTCTGTTCAATTAGTTTTGCCCATGTTAAATAGTTTGAGAATTTAATCTCTTATGGGAGCAAATCTGCGCATTTTTGCATCATTTATGCAACTTTTTTATATCTAAGGGGTATCAAGATGAAAAGTGGTGTAGTGGTGGGATCATAGACCCCCACTGCCCCTCCCCTTCCTTCGCACCATCTTGCCCCCCCCCCCCCCCCCCCCCCCCCCACCGAGTCAAAATGCGTTAGTCTATGTTATAATTACGATTTGTGTCTTGTGACATTTTAGAGCACACAATTGGAAGAAATATGCTGTTGTTTCCTTTATTTGATTGAATTATATTTTAAAATTGATACCAATCCATTCCATTTTTCATTTGCAATCTTAATAGAACCATAACTTGACTGAAATATGACACGATTTATAATTTAATGTGACAAGTATGTGACTTGTGACAAACAAACGCTGCTATTTTAACATGAGAATAACAAAAGTCAAAACTCAGTCATATGATCATCTTCTCCTTCATTTATCAGCTAATGTTAAATTGCAGAGATTCTTTTTAGTCTTGTGACTTTTAAATTTACAACGTAAAAATATTTGTTTGTGTGAAGACTATACTCTGTTCCTAAGGCAGACACACTCATTGTTCTCGTTTTATAAGGTATCGTAAAATCATTTGCTCTCATTGTATGCTCAACTATTTATTGCACATCCCTTGTTCGAGGTCGTTTACAACCTTGTAGCTCTTAGCTCGCTTAGGGGGTGGAGTATTATTCCACAATGGTGTATATATTTATGAGGTATGTTTTGACACTTTTAGGTTTTTACGATAGGGTCAGGTCCATTGTAAGTGTCACTAATACATCATAAAACGAGAACAATGAGTGTGTCTGCCTTAGGAACAGAGTATAAATATATATATTTGATATTTTGAAGATTTACAGAAGTAGTATTTTATATAAAAAATATAACAATAAAAAAAATTAGAAATGATTTGTTTTCAATGTCCAGATAATGATATATCAAACATTTTGAGTAACAATTACCCAATTAATTATTATTTTTTTTTTTGAAAAGGTGAAAAAATTAGTCTCTTGTGGACGTTCCCATTTATGTTTGTCCCTCAACCTTTTGCTTTGCCCCTTTTCTGCCCCCTAGCAATTTTGTTTGGCATCGCCACTGCAGGACAAGTGGAAAAAACTTACAGGGGATGCCCGAATCTAGTGGAGCGGTCGCTCCACGCCAGCCAAGTCGTACGGCGCGCGCACACTCTCATTTAAAAAGGCTGGAGCAACCCACTTTTACTGTAAGCATCAAAGTGGCATTTTCGGCCTACTGGATCTTAAAATTGGGAAATCTCACATTGTTGCGAAATATCTTAATTTCGAGCTATGGCCCACCCCACCACATGTACCAAATTTGGGAACAATGGGTTATTCCGTTTGCGAGCGGGAGGACCGTGAATATCGTGAAATTCGACGGCTTTCTTCAGATAATAATAATAATTATGATGATTCATCTTCCAATAAATTCCGCGGTCTCCGCCACAGCCTAAACGGCTGGGTTGATTGACCCGAAATTTTCACCACATATACAGCTCGTCTGCCTGATGATACCTTGCCCTTATGAATTTTTTGTGCCGCCATTTTGAAACCGGAAGTGACGTCATATCTCAAAAACGGCTAAACCGAACGGAACGAAATTTGCGCCAATCGATTCAGACGGTCCTTTATATGAAACAACAACAGTGAAATTAAAGTTTTCTAATTACTGAAACCGGAAATGACGCCCTGTGCCCCCCTCATGGTTGGTGGCGCCCTGTGCTGCCCCCTCATGGTTGGTGGCGCCCTGTTCTGCCCCCTCATGTTTGGTGGCGCCCTGTGCTGCCCCCTCATGTTTGGTGGCGCCCTGTTCTGCCCTTCCTCATGGTTGGTGGCGCCCTGTGCTGCCCCCTCATGGTTGGTGGCGCCCTGTGCTGCCCCCTCATGTTTGGTGGCGCACTGTGCTGCCCCCTCATGGTTGGTGGCGCCCTGTGCTGCCCCCTCATGTTTGGTGGCGCCCTGTGCTGCCCCCTCATGTTTGGTGGCGCCCTGTGCTGCCCCCTCATGTTTGGTGGCGCCCTGTGCTGCCCCCTCATGTTTGGTGGCGCCTTGTGCTGCCCCCCCTAATGGTTGGTGGCGCCCTGTGCTGCCCCCTCATGTTTGGTGGCGCCCTGTGCTGCCCCCCCTAATGTTTGGTGGCGCCCTGTGCTGCCCCCCCTCATGTTTGGTGGCGCCCTGTGCTGCCCCCTCATGTTTGGTGGCGCCCTGTGCTGCCCCCTCATGGTTGGTGGCGCCCTGTGCTGCCCCCTCATGTTTGGTGGCGCCCTGTGCTGCCCCCTCATGTTTGGTGGCGCTCTGTGCTGCCCCCCCTAATGGTTGGTGGCGCCCTGTGCTGCCCCCTCATGTTTGGTGGCGCCCTGTGCTGCCCCCCCTAATGTTTGGTGGCGCCCTGTGCTGCCCCCCCTCATGTTTGGTGGCGCCCTGTGCTGCCCCCTCATGTTTGGTGGCGCCCTGTGCTGCCCCCTCATGGTTGGTGGCGCCCTGTGCTGCCCCCTCATGTTTGGTGGCGCCCTGTGCTGCCCCCTCATGTTTGGTGGCGCCCTGTGCTGCCCCCCCTAATGTTTGGTGGCGCCCTGTGCTGCCCCCCCTAATGTTTGGTGGCGCCCTGTGCTGCCCCCCCTCATGTTTGGTGGCGCCCTGTGCTGCCCCCTCATGGTTGGTGGCGCCCTGTGCTGCCCCCTCATGTTTGGTGGCGCCCTGTGCTGCCCCCTCATGGTTGGTGGCGCCCTGTGCTGCCCCCTCATGTTTGGTGGCGCCCTGTGCTGCCCCCTCATGGTTGGTGGCGCCCTGTGCTGCCCCCTCATGTTTGGTGGCGCCCTGTGCTGCCCCCTCATGTTTGGTGGCGCCCTGTGCTGCCCCCCCTAATGTTTGGTGGCGCCCTGTGCTGCCCCCCCTAATGTTTGGTGGCGCCCTGTGCTGCCCCCCCTCATGTTTGGTGGCGCCCTGTGCTGCCCCCTCATGGTTGGTGGCGCCCTGTGCTGCCCCCTCATGGTTGGTGGCGCCCTGTGCTGCCCCCTCATGGTTGGTGGCGCCCTGTGCTGCCCCCTCATGGTTGGTGGCGCCCTGTGCTGCCCCCTCATGGTTGGTGGCGCCCTGTGCTGCCCCCTCATGTTTGGTGGCGCCCTGTGCTGCCCCCTCATGTTTGGTGGCGCCCTGTGCTGCCCCCCCTAATGTTTGGTGGCGCCCTGTGCTGCCCCCCCTAATGTTTGGTGGCGCCCTGTGCTGCCCCCCCTCATGTTTGGTGGCGCCCTGTGCTGCCCCCTCATGGTTGGTGGCGCCCTGTGCTGCCCCCTCATGGTTGGTGGCGCCCTGTGCTGCCCCCTCATGGTTGGTGGCGCCCTGTGCTGCCCCCTCATGGTTGGTGGCGCCCTGTGCTGCCCCCTCATGGTTGGTGGCGCCCTGTGCTGCCCCCTCATGGTTGGTGGCGCCCTGTGCTGCCCCCTCATGTTTGGTGGCGCCCTGTGCTGCCCCCTCATGTTTGGTGGCGCCCTGTGCTGCCCCCCCTAATGTTTGGTGGCGCCCTGTGCTGCCCCCCCTAATGTTTGGTGGCGCCCTGTGCTGCCCCCCCTCATGTTTGGTGGCGCCCTGTGCTGCCCCCTCATGGTTGGTGGCGCCCTGTGCTGCCCCCTCATGGTTGGTGGGGCCCTGTGCTGCCCCCTCATGTTTGGTGGCGCCCTGTGCTGCCCTTCCTCATGGTTGGTGGCGCCCTGTGCTGCCCCCTCATGTTTGGTGGCGCCCTGTGCTGCCCTTCCTCATGGTTGGTGGCGCCCTGTGCTGCCCCCTCATGTTTGGTGGCGCCCTGTGCTGCCCCCTCATGGTTGGTGGCGCCCTGTGCTGCCCCACCCAGAAGGTATCCGCTCGCATACCCCTTCCCTTGTTTAATAGAACAAATCTTTTGAAAATGCATTTCCTTTTTTACTACAATATAGAATTTGATGCTTTTTAAAGGCTGTCTGACTCCCTTCTCGTTTTTTGAGTTGTTTACTTGTGTTTACATATCAAGTCTTTGCAATTGAGATTCTGCAGCAATCTCGCGGAGTGCGGACAATGTGCTGCATGTTGAGACTGAGAGCTGGAAGCCGCTCGTCCATGAAATGCAACTGTTACCGCCCATCCTGATTGTTGTTCGCGTTTTCCCATAGAAACAGTTGTCTCGTCTCGTCCATCAGTCTGCGTCTCGATCAGTTCTAGTTGCTTACTTTATGGTTCTAGACTTACATAGTCACGTCTCAACATTGTTATTCTGTAATCCTGACCAGACTACCCGCTGAACCCAAGATACTACCTGAGATTGAGAACCTTAGAGGAGTCAGTGCCCGAACCTATACCTACCTAATATTGTCTACAAGTAGGTAAATTGTGGCCAAAACGTTATTTTATTTTGATAAGTGGTTGGATTATTATTTATTACCCCAGTTTTCTCATAAACCGGCATAATTTTCTAGTGTGTACATCCAAAACTAATAATAGATAGTGGTTATGTATTTTGAAAATACAGTGAAGAGCAAGGGCATCGAACCCTTGACTCTTAACACTTAGCGCATGCGCAGTAACTACCTCGTTCTCAAACAATACCGCATTTTATTTTAGTTGGGTTGGTTGGCTTACATTTGAAACGGTGACAGGTGTATAAACGTGGAATTTCTCTCGTGTTACAATATTGACAGACTGCAGTCGATATGCAAGGTCTTAAATGACGAGGTGTTCGTGTGTTAATAAATAAGTGGAAGTGTGGAATGGGAGTAGATACACCGCCAAAAGAAGGAAGTTTTACCTGCATGACACCTGAGTCGACCGCCGACTGAAAATCAACATGGCCACTCGGCTTCATACAACAAACTAAAGAGTCAATAATGAGTACTAAAATTCGTAATAGGGTGATGCTACTTAGGGGGGATGTGAAACAAATTCTTATTTACGGGGAAATCAACTTTGAGTGGAAAATTATGTCATAATGCTGAAAACTGGCCAAAAGAGGCCGAATAGTCCAAATAAGCAAAGAGCCGATGGTGAGCTAGAATTAGATCATTGGCGGCAGGGTGCAATAGAAACTGTCATTACTGCCAAACCTGACGGAGCGTTAAACTTTTCAGTTCGTGGTGGCTCTGATATCGGTGAATTTGCAACTATCAGTGAAATAGTGCAAGCGAATGTGAATTACGTGAGTGGTACTCTGAGAGAGGACGATGTTGTTTTAGAGATCCAGGGCCAGAAAGTAGCGGGTTACACACAACGTGATGTGGTTGCGTGGTTAAATCACTGCTGCAGAAATGGGAATCCAGTTGTTTTGAAGACGATTCAATCTGGTAAGTGCAGATTCTAATAAAAGCGTACAAGTTCTATGTAATAGCTATCATCCTAGGTTCTAGAGAGCACTGCACAAGTATGAATCAGTGGCGTAGGTAGCCTAGTACTTACTGTGATTTTATGAATGATACTGATAGCAAGCTATAGTGGCCTCTTGGCTGCAGTTCGTCTCTCTTCCGAATCGTTTGTATGAAATATCGGTGAATTAGGTAAATAATTCATTGGTTCCATTGGTTTTACATTTTTTCTGTGCCCTACTATGATATTTTTTTTACGCCGAACGGCGCCATTGTAAGGGGCCTATGATCTATCTGTCCCGAGAATTATTTTCATAATTTGTTTGTGCATGCATGATTCATAAGAGAACTGAACTAAGAAGTGGGCGTGGCGTGGTTTGATCGCCCCCCACCTGTAGTCCTGTACACCACTTCGAAATAGTTTTAAAACTTTTCACTGATGGTAGGTACAAAAGATTTATTTCCCAGTTGATCGGCTTCTTGTATTTATTTATTTATTTATTAAGCCTTTATTTGTATCGGACAACTAATGTCCACAAGTACAAATATAATATAACATTTAAAAATACACTTAAAAAGTTTGACAATAAATAAATAACATACAACAAACATAATATCACAGTTCAATTATAAAATCACAGACCAGAGTCAAATCTACAAGTCAAAATATCACAGATCTGAGATTAAATTTGAACCAAGTCAATGAATTAAAACTAATGTCAAGGCTATTACTTAAGTTAAAAAGGTCATTAAAAGATGATTGACACGTTAGACACGTTAGTTAGAAGTAGGTAGGTAGGTACAACAGAGTTGTAACAGGAGTCAGGGCAAATGAACTGAACTACAAGTAAAACAAATGTACCTACTGGTATCAGGCAAAGAAGGTACCTACATGGTTCAATGATGGGCAAAGGAAGTCTTATGTCAACATTAGGAAATAATAATGAATGAATGACTAGAAATCATAAACTTAGGAAACTTACTAAGTAGGTAGGTACCTACTAAGATGGAGATTGTATAGGAAATCACCGTATCACGTTTCTTGGAATTATCAGTGATCATAACTTGACTCTTTAAAAAAAAAAAAAGTTTTTAAGCTATAGGTAATTAGCTTTCTAGGTAATAGCATAGACATTGTATTATAGCCTTATGTATCCTGCAAAATTAGACAGAAGGTTCGATTTCTTGCCCGAGTGGGTCATTTTTACACCACGGAGTAGAACCTTTGAATATTAAAGAGGTAAAGTTGGTAAACATTGGTAAAGTTACAAAAAGCTATAATAGTAGGTACATTATAAAAAAAATTAAATTATAAAAGTTAGGATGTGTTACCTAGTGTTACCTATACCTGAACATTATTTTGTTGTGGAATGGATACTTTGTCAATTTCAAGGAATCGCTTTACAAAGCATCAATGATAATAATATGATGTAATCACCATGGTGTCACCACATTGTTGGATAACTGAATCATGTAGGTAAACTCCGTGTTCTCACAGTCACTATGAAATACGTCACTAGCCATTTTTCCCGCCAAAATGTCATGAAATTTGATTTTCGAAATGAGAAAAAGTGAGAGATTGAAATTTGCGAAATTTTGTGATGAATTGAAGATTTTTAAAACAATTTCCCTTCATTATTTTCACAAAAAAATAATTCGTAAAATTTTGCCACTGTAGGTACTACCCCAGTCTCCCCCCTGAAATTTGAGACGTTCCATTTTGCAACCTAGAACTGAAAAATTGTCACACTTTGACTGAGGGTCTGAGAGCTATCGTAATTTTCACCTGGTGGCTTTACGGTACGCTCTAGTAGGTTTATGTTATGTATGGCCCTGAAAAGGGCCATTTGTCACTTTGTTTCGGCACTAATTGTCACACTGTGTCCCGGCCGGGCCTCCCTTTACGACGTCCCTTCCAGTTTAATCATGGAGGCCGAGAACCAGGGGCGTAACTTTCAGTATAGAATTTAGTGCTTAACAAGATTTAAACACACATTTTGGACGATTGATCGTCTAAATACTCCTCTCCTAGGTAGTACTTAATTACTAGGTACCTACTATTCCCATTACTATCGATTACTTTTGCTAAATATGGTATTCATTCGATCCAAATTTTTGGGCCCCCCCTTAGCCCTGCTGCCTCCCCCCGCTACCGAAGTTACGCCAGTGCCGAGGAAACCGTATATCATCGGTTGTGGCAAGTACACCAGCTTTGGCCACATATATTTTCAAAAGCCCACCGTCCCGTCCTAATATGTTGGCAACATACCATACTAATACACACCCGAGTACACACCTACCCTTGCAACACACCTATAATCTGTCCTTTCCGGCAACACCACTCTTGGTTTATATGTACCAGATGACCCATATTCCATTACTGGCCAGGTGTATGGGAATCCTTGCTGAAAAATCCTGCCTGGATTTTAGCAATCTTGTCAAATATTGAAAATTTTATTGTCTAGATCCTAAAGACATCTTGTACACAAGATCTGACCAAGATTGGCAAGATCTTGTTATCCTTTGAAAGATTTTGGTAATTTTGAAAAGAGCTTGCATATGTAATTTTTTTTAAATGAGATTCAACCATTCTGAAAAATATAATCAAGATGTAAGCAAGATCTTGGGGCGCAACAAAATATGTAGGTACACGTACCTAATACAAATTATTTTAGAATCTGAAAATTAACACCTGGAATAACTTTTCCACTTATGATGTTTCGGGTGGAGAGGGGTGGGGGAGGGGCAGGTACACACGGGTTCGCGGCGCCAGACCCGGGAAAAGTTTGAACTGCTCAGAATGGCGCCATTTAATGATATTTAATTGTTTTACTCCCTTTTCGAAACTACCTACCAACTTTCGAAATAAATGTTTGTTTGCCATTGAAACGCTTTGTATTAGTTTCACGTAATGATTACACAATTTAAACAATTTATATATTTTTGCCTAATTTTAAAATTTCTATCAAGTGCGGAAGAAAACAGTCAAGTTGATTCTGCTTCTGCCCTGTTGGGTTATCGACGATAAACCGAAGTGTGGGGGGAGGGCATTCCGTGAAACTCCTAGTTCCTACAATATCTTCATGCCCAATCTCAGTCTTTCTCCACTCCCAGCTCTTTTCTTATCTTTTCTGAGTCATTCCCCCCCTCCCCCCCCCCCTCTCAAATACTTGATCTGACCTCTGCCCCATACGGATTGGGACATTGACAAGTTTCAATTATTGAGCGAGCGTAGCAAGCGTCACCACGGTACTCTTATAGCACTTTCTCTGTGTGTGTGTTTTTTGTTTTTTTGTTTGTTTTTTTGTGGTCACACCCCAGATCAAACCGCTCAAGCAATCAATCTGAAATTTTGTACACATACTTACGTACTCTATGCGGTCCCTGGGATCGTTTTTGAACGGGATCCCGTGATTGGTTCAAATTTAAAAAAATTATCTTTCGATTGGTTTGTTTGATCAATTAGAAATTTTGACAAGTCATTACCACTAACATTTTACCCAATCATACAAAGTTTCAGCCAAATCCTCCCATTGGTTAAAATTTAAAATTATCTTTACTGTGATTTTTGAAATTTAAACTAGAATTGTTTGACCGATCAACTTAAAACTTTGCATGGTCATTGGGATCAACATTATCTGTGTTTTTGACAATTTTCAGACACATCTGTGTTTAAATCCAAAAGTTATTGACATTTTACGGACATTTTGCTTGTTGCTATGGATCGCAACATTGACGCCTCAGTTCCAATGTTCCAAGGTAGTTAGAACAGAAACTTTCAAACGCATATTTATAACACTAATAATCAACAGATTGATCTGATATTGTGTCAACACACTTGTGGCCCCAGGTATAGTTTTTGAACAAGATCCTGTGATTTTTAAAATTAACAAGGAACCATTCAATCATAAAGGTTCAGGTTCAATCGATCTTACTTAAAACTTTACATGCTTATTGGGACCAATATTTTTGGAATTTTTGAAGATTTTCATACCAGTCTGTGACGAAATTAAAGAATTATTGGCTTTTAATTAAATTTTCAATAGACAGAATTTTGGTTCGATGTGTTGCGCATATCCGTGCTCGCTCATTAACGCGTTACACAGAGCGTTTTCCTAGGTTATTAATATTGCTCATATTAGCAGATACTAGAGAACCATAATAATTTGTATTAGGGTAATATTAGGGCTGGGAGGACCGGTTCGAAACCCGAACCCAAAACGAGACGCGCAAAAGACGCGCGTGTGTGTGACACAGAAGCCAAGGAAGAAATAATGCAAAATTGTTAGGTATACTGTTAATTAATAATTTTATTTTAATTTCACTTGTCTTACCTTTTCTTCGTGATGTGAATTAATTAATTTTATCAAAAATAGAATACACTACAAAGATGGGCATAGGTAAATGAGTTAATTTTACTTGATAACAGGCGCGTAGGAACTTCATTTTGAGTGGGGGGGTCAAAATTATCGGGATCAATGAATGTGAGGAAAAGTAGACGCCGTTACAAGGGGGTCTGGAGGGCCCGCAACCCAAATTGCCCCGCAGGGCCTTTTTTGAATTTTTGATACAAAAGAATCGAATTTGAAGCTATTTTCGCATACTTTTCAAAGAAATGTACAATGTGTGAAATGCAATATTCTGTGGAAACTTTAGACAAATGTAATATATTTTGTAGCTATTTGTTTTTAGAGAATACCCATTGGCCCCGCAGGGAATTTTTTTGGGTTTTTGATACAAAAGAATCCACCTTAAAGCTATTTTGGCATACTTTTCAAAGAAATTTAAAATGTATGAAATGCAATATTCTGTGGAAACTTTAGACAAATGTATTATAATCTGTAGTTCTATTTGTTTTTATAGAATCCCCTATGGCCCCGCAGGGAATTTTTTGAGTTTTTGATACAAAAGAATCGAATTTGAAGCTATTTTGGCATCCTTTTCAAAGAAATTAAAAATGTGTGATGCAATATTCTTGGGAAACTTTAGACAAAATGCATTATAATCTGTAAATTTTGTTATTCGATAAAATCCCTAAAGAGAATCGATTATGAATCGATTTTGGAATTCCTTTGTATTGTATTTTATTTTATTTTATTATCATCCCGTGGACAAGTACATAATACATGTATGGGTATCGTCAAGTGTTGAGTAAAATGTAAGAATGTATGTACAAGTTATGAGAAAACGGTTGCAATAACCAATAAGCAATAAGGAAAATCTGTAAGTACCTGTAAGTATGTTTTGGTATCATAGTGTAACGTGTAATTATTAAATTGTATTCATGAGGATGATCATGTTGGACAAACGAGTTATTGTCTCATTGGATAATACCTCTGTTCAATTAGTTTTGCAAAACTTGGGAAAATTTTGAGAATTCAACCTCATAATGGAGCAAATCTGTGAATTTTTGGATCTCTTCATCAACATTTTTGTATATCTGGGGGTTATATCTGGGGGTGTCAAGATGAAAAGTGGGGGGGGGGGGGGTCATTGACCCCCACTCCCCCCCCCCCCCCCCCCCCCTTCCTACGTGCCTGCTTGATAATTACCTATGAGAGCGATCATGAGTAGTAGTAGTAGTAATTCTTTACCCCATAAAAAAACACTCCGTGTAAAAATACCAGCCAAGTCTCTTCAACTATAAAAAAAAATAGAATAAATCTAAAAATTCAGCACTGAAAAGTAGTGATATCAAAAAATGAGCCAAGTCAAAACTTAATTTTAAAAACCAAAATATACTTGGCGCATCGTGTATATAAATAGTATAGAAGCATATGCCAAAAATCAAATGTACCTACCTAAATATATATAATATACCTATAATGCCCTTAAAAACGATGCGCCAAGTATATTTTGGTTTTTAAAATTAAGTTTTGACTTGGCTCATTTTTTGATATCACTACTTTTCAGTGCTGAATTTTTAGATTTATTCTATTTTTTTTTATAGTTGAAGAGACTTGGCTGGTATTTTTACACGGAGTGTTTTTTTATGGTGATATCACTTATTTTTTTAGTTTATTTACACAACTTGTAACACACATTGGAGCAACAATGACTAAATACTTTAAAAAAATACGCCATTTCCGAATTGGTTAATACGAAAAATTGTGTTTGGTGCTCAATATACCTAAGCTTAAAGTGATATTCCATGAAGAATTGCGAAAGCTTCGTTCCAATCAGTCCAGCCGTTTTCGAGATATGGTATCACTTCCGGTTTTCAAAATGGCGACTGAAATAACTGCCACCTAGAATTTATTTCTATAAATGTTATGTATCATTATAAGCCTTCTGAATATGTAGTTATTGTAGTAAGAGGTCATTAAAATCTAGATCTTAATTTTCATGACGTCATTTCCGGTTAAACACATCTCTACTTTAACTATTGATATTCCATATAGACGACCGTCTGAATCATTTGGCGCTAGTTTCATTCCGATCGGTTTAGCCGTTTTCGAGATATGACGTCACTTCCGGTTTCAAAATGGCGACTACTGGTTGGTTTTCTAAAAAGGCACCTCAGACGCCAAAAGTGCACATGTGGTAAAAATTTCAGGTCGATCGGCTAAGCCGTTTAGGTTGTGGCGGTGATTGCGGTATTTCCTGACCCTCTGAATCATCATCATCATCATCTAAAGAAGATGAAAGTGATGTAATTTCACTGTTTTCACGGCCCTCTAGCTCGCAAATGGTATAGCCTATTGTTCCTAAATTTGGTATATGTGGTGGGGTGGGCCATAGCTCAAAATTAAGATATTTCACAACAATGTGAGATTTTCCAATTTTATGATCCAGTAGGCCGAAAATGCCATGTTGTTGCTTACAGTAAAAGTAGTTGGTCTGCTCCTCATTTTATTAGGCATTTACGGTATGTTGAGTGAGTGTGAGTGTACAGTACGACTTGGCTGGGTGGAGCGACCGCTCCACTAGATTTAGCTATTTTTACATGTTTACATAGGTATACACTCATTATTATAAGGTTTTTTGTCAAATAATTAATTTTAACAATTATAACACAATTAAGAGATAAATAAGAGATAAACAATTTGACCTAATCCAAAAACCTTGACTTAGGGCCTATCCCAAAAGCCTACATTTATATTTGCTTGGGTCTGAAAGCCAATTTCCTTTTTTTATTACCTCAACGCACATCTTTCTAAATTTTTCTGTAGGTACTCTTTTCATTTCTTATTATCTCTGGGATGCGATTATACAATTTTAAGCCTTCAAACCCAATTGTTTCCAAATTTTGTTTTACATCTAGATACATGCAAGTTATTTGAATGTCTAGTTCTATACAATGGAGTTTCTTTAGCAACCTTATCAGTTAAGTAACTCGGCGCTACCCCTTTCGATATTTTATGAATAAATGTCATTGTATTTAGAACTATTCTATGTATGTTTGACTGTGACTTGTGAGTCAACACATAGCGTTGCTCATTTTCAAAACACTGGTAGATTTATCCACCCATAAAATACTTCGCATTACCTTATTTTGAAGTTTTTGCAGTTTGCTTATGTAATTTTGTGAAAGAAGAAACAATATTGAACTGCAGACACCGAACCGAAATGTGGTGTAATTATAGCTTGGCATATGAATTTTACTAATAATCGGTAAACTTGTGCAATGTCTCTGAAACAATCCCACTTTCCGTGATACTTTTTTATTATATAGTCACTACTATGACAAACCGTGACAAACAATGTTGATGTTATGATGTTTGATGTTTGATGTTTTTGTGTGTCATGCTCATGACTATTAAAACTACTGGAGATAAAAAATACCATAGGTTCGGTTCGGTTCGGTCAAATATTTAAAAGTATGGTTCCGTCACTATTTCTTCCGTCTACCTTCATGTCACGTGCACGTGGTACTCACTGATCCCCTGGCGAGAAAAATCTCCCGCTTGTAGGAAGTATAAAAATAATACACCAGCAAAAAAGCAGAAGAAGTTAACACTTTGTATGGCAGTGGAGTGTGTGGGTTCGAATCCCGTTGTCAATACATTTAGTATGCCACAGTTTACTTGGTCTCAATAATAGGTGGTATAGTCATTTCAATACCTACCTACACATTCCACACATTTATTTAAAATAAAAACGATTAAGTTTATCCACGATTTAATCAGTTACAATTTCCTGACAGTACGAAAGAATTCATAAAAATTCAATTGTAATACAATGTCATTCAGCCATCGAGATTTGACCTGCTTTCTTCTTGATATAAAAAATAAAACAGCAAAGCTACGATGAGTGAGTATCTTGGCAACAGTGCAGTGCCATCTGGTTTCCATCTGCCTAGTGCCTATGCGGCTGTAGCGACTAGCGAGACCGAGACAGTGCGGGCGGCATGTGAGCGAGCAAGACGGAGCTAGCGCTGAAGACGTGAGAGAGAAAGAGCGCGAATGATGGGATGGGCTACCAAACAAGACTGTCTAGCTAGTGGCTCGCCAACCAAACCTGCGTCTAGAACCAGCAACAACATCATTTCTACAAACAACTCGCCGAACACCACAGTGAAATGTAGTGCCGCTAATACTTGATTATTTGTTCAATCCCCTTATTTTTAACGTAGTGTTTTGTGTTGTGAAATAATGTGCAGTGTTGAAAACCCAGACACAAGTTGGGAGACCGCTGATAACTTTCACAATTCGAAAAGAGACGACCCAAAGGATTTAAGCTTGGATACAAACGACACAAATGGTGAGAGGGAATGTACCAATTACGGTACATTTTTCTTGCATATATCAGCGTATTATAGAGGCGTTGCTTGATACGCGGTAACTGTCATCTACTGTAGGTGCCTAGTAGTATTATTGTAGTCTTATTGTACTGTTATTTATATTTTTTGGTTCTTTGCGTCATTTTGACACTGTTGTAAAGTGCCTCGACGGCAGTTCTTGCCTAGCCCACATTTAATATTGTCATTCCGTTAGAAGTCAGTTACCGAACTTCTCAATTTAAAATGTTGCTAAAAGTATTATGTGCTCCATACATAGCAATTTAGTGAATGTAACATTATCTGGCAAATACCTTTTGTACATACATGTACTAATACAATATACATAATAGTGGCAGGTATTTTAGTGGGCCATCTATTCTCGAAGCAGTTACTTATCCATTCAATTGGAAAGTAGACAAATTACATGTTGTTTTTCAGCATACAACTCGCATGATCCAACTTTCCACTGGCCGTTCATTTCTTGCACCTTGCAGCAGGGCCGTAAGAGTTGTCAGTAGCAGGGGGTGGTAAGCGGTGCCAAACGGCTGGATGGCTTTGAAACCTACAATTTTAGTGAATAGTGAATCAATGATTGATATCTCGTAAGATATCTATGAGTTCACAAGATGTATTGTAGATACGTTGTTGGTTAATTTCAAGTATTTCATGTTATTTTGGTATTAGTTCTTATTGAGAGCTCTGTTTTCGATGGCATATCTCTATTTTTAACTAGGGGATCCTCGAGGGGATCCTAGAAGAATCCTAGGCCTAGGGGATCAAATTCAATTTATTCAATTTAACTCAATTTAATTTAATTCAACTCAATGTATTAAAATATTTTAGAAGACGTGCCGTGGATAATTTATTTTACTAGGTGCATGAATTATCAAATTGTACCATGAGCAGTTCCCATAAAGTTGGTACCTTCCTTTATGTGTGTCCATAGTTACACAGGGTGCCGTAAGTGGGACGTCAATGTCGGATAAAAAATAAAAAATATAATTGATGCTATATTCTTTCTTACAATGAAACTAGGTACCTACTATGTCTTGCACATCATGTAGACATGAAATACAAATTTGAACCAATTCCTCGATGATTTCTATTAGCTTCCATCCATGGGAGTTCACGATGACCTACCCAGAGATTATGTCTATGAGAACATAACGTTTTGCTTTTTGGCGCCACTGCCTTGCAAGTTGCAACTTAATTATTCTTCACGTTGTTGAAAAGGTTGTAACTTGCAGGGACCTCAGCCCATCCCTTCTAGTAAAAACAGCCAATTCCAAACCGGACGCATGGCACCACAACACAACATGGTTCACCTGTGAAAAGTCGTTGGAGATGACAGGTGGAATAGAATTAGGAAGGGCGTTGAGGACTGCGAGGATTCATATTCAAACACTCATCATTTCTCTGGTCGCTCTCCGCTCCCTGGCACATGTCCTGGCACATGTCCTGGGACAAATCACAGCTTCTGCCTACTACAGAGAGTTGATAGTTTATGTTGATAGTGTTGTGTTCACAATTTGGCAGATCATAGGGTCGAACGGCAAGAATGGATGAATAACTGTGACCGGAAAAGTTATTCAAAATTATAGTGCCTTGAGGATCATCGTATCGCCACATACCAAATCAGACCAAGAGTTTTTGGTAAAATGAATTCAGAATTCTATTGGCACTATACATACGACACGGTGATCAAAACCAACAAATTCTCACCGGAAGTCGATAAATCACCAACATCAATACACATCAATATCCATTAGGTACCTAAATGCAATCAAAGAGCACGAATATTGCCCACGGTCAAATTATTTCTCCAGTGATACCGATGATGAGCAATCAATTAACTGCACTCGGTGGATTCTGTGGTACCTACTGTTCTACCCTGCTGAAAATTCTTGCCAAGATCTTGCAAGAACTTGCAAAATCTTGCTAAGATCTTGTATTAACCAAGATCTTGCCAAGATCTTGCTAAGATCTTATCAAGATCTTGGATTTACCAAGATCTTGACAAGATCTTGGTAAGGTCTTTGCAAGATCTTGTATTAAACAAGATCTTGCTAAGATCTTACCAAGATCTTGGTAATATCTTGATAAGATCTTATCAAGATCTTGACAAGACCTAATCAAGATTTTGCTAAGATCTTACCAAGATCTTACCAAGATCTTGGTAATATCTTGATAAGATCTTATCAAGATCTTGACAAGACCTAATCAAGATCTTGCCAAAATCTTACCAAGATCTTGGTAAGATCTTGGTAAGATCTTGGTAATATCTTAATAAGATTTTATCAAGATCTTGACAAGACCTAATCAAGATCTTGCCAAGATCTTGCCAAGATCTTGCCAAGATCTTGCCAAGATCTTACCAAGATTTTTTCAAGATCTTGCTAAGGCCCTTAGGAAAATTTCCTATAGTATATTTTGAAGTAGGTATTCCAAAGTATTATGTAATAACGTGTAGTAAACTATAGTATGTGCTATAGTACTTGAAGTACATGCAAAAACTTACTCCATAATACCATAGATTACTGAAGTAAATTCTACAGTATCGGTGGTAAACTAAAGTATAAACTACAGTATTTTTACTACCGCTGAAATAGACTGTTTTTTACTCTGGAGTAAATATACTTGACCTACTGTAGTAATTGTTAATAAATAAATAATAATAATAATTCTAAGTATGTACTATAGTGTTTTTACTACTTGCGATATATACTGCAGTTTTCTATAGTAAAGTTATAGGGAACGTACTTCACTGTAGTAATTCGAAGTATGTAGCTAGAGTACTTTGACTACAGACAGAATAAGTTTGCTATAGTAAGTTCTATAGGTAGTATATATACTTCATTGAAAATCTATAGTATCTCATCTGTAGTAAAGAAAAGTGTAATCTACAGTATGTTTACTATAGCCGATTTATATTGTAGTTTAGTAAATTCTGAAGTATCTTCATTGACTTTTTACTACAGTATTTGTAGTAGTAAGGTATATAAACTACAGAATTTTTACTTCATTGACTTAGAAAATTTGCACCACATCACCTAGTAAAATAAACTATAGTAATTATACTACAGAGCGTGAGCTGATATATTTTATGGGGAAATATCACAGATCAATTTACTTTATAAATAAATCTTAATATTTATCGTTTCTCCTATTTTATCATGTTAATAACAATATAATGATCCACTAAATAATATAAATATGTTCACTTAAATATGAAAACTCAATATGATCACTATTAGCGCAGCCAAGTCTTGTCTGCACCGGTGGCCTACTCGGTAAGACGCTCGACTACGGACCACGAGATCGCAGGTTCAAAACACGGCGGTTCCACGGGATTTTATAATTGAAATGTGTAATCAAACCTAGTCCAGTACTTCAGAAGAGGTTTCCCGAATGCAAATGAGTATTCATAAATATAGAAAATTTTATTTTTTTATGAAATTTTAACGTTTTTTTGGCAGCAAAATGTACAAGATCTTGCTTAGATCTTGCAAGATCTTGCTAAGATTTTTCAGCAGGGTAGGGGCGGATCATGGACACTTTTGTATACAAATCTGCTATGTTGTACGTTATGGCTAAAAAAGTAAACTTGTAACGTAGGTATTTAAATTTCAATTGCTTCTCCTTTTTCACTGTGCACATGGAAACACGAACTGCCCAAATAAAAAAGTGCAAAGTTTCCAACAAGAACAGTACCTACTTAATTTGTAATGGAACGCGGATCCACGCAGTGTACCCACCTTTTTCAATTGGGTATTTTCCAAAAAACACATTTCTCTCCATTAAATCTAAAAAATATTTCTTGCTATTTCTGGTAAACGGAAAAAATGGCGACGGAAATAGGTGGCGAGAAACCGGGTGGGAATAAATGGCGACGGAAAAAATGGCGACGGAAATAGGTGGCGAGAAACCGGGTGGGAATAAATGGCGACGGAAAAAATGGCGCCCCTATGCGGAAGAAATTGTGAAAATAAATTTTCAGAAGTTCTTTGCGTCTGTTGTTGTGTCTGTTATTTTTTTGAAATGAAAATAGGTTTATAAATTTAAATTTAACATTTTTTTCTTTTAAAAAAACTCATGAATTTTATTGAAGTTTTTAAAATTTTGAAATAGCCGTATGAAAAGTGATGTTATGGAAATGTTATTTTAGAGCGAATTTTCCAGCAAAAGAAGTGGCCACCTGGCAGACATGTCAACTTTTATCTTTTTGGGGATTTAGGACAGGAAGTGGCTATTTTAGTCCTCTCTCAACAGAAATTCCCAAAGTTGACAAAAATCGTAAGCCCTGATGATTGTTTATGTTCCTTATTTAAAAAAAAACGAAACCTGTCAAGAGTATAAAACTGTGTTTGTAAAATTGTCCCCCACCTCTCGTCCCTTAATAATGACACTTTAAAAATATGTTATTAAATTTCTCAAAGAAATATTCACTGTGTTTTCAGTAAAATAAATTTTTCCCTTTCGCCATTTTTTCCGCTTATACCCATAATTTGTCGCCATTTTTTCCTTCGCCATTTTTTCCGTCGCCGTTTTTTCCGCCAATCGCTATTTCTTACTAATAAGAAATTTTCTTACGTGTAGGTAGGTATATCAAACATTTCATAGTAAGAAAATTTCCAACACAAACATTTCATAGTAAGAAAAATTTTATTTTTAAAATACCAATGAATTATATAGGAAATTATCATTAGGGGTTGGAAAACTAAGAAATGGGTATTATGGGTATTTGGGTATTATGGGTACCCATTTCTTAGTTTTCCAACCCCTAATGATAATTTCCTACCTATATAATTCCTTGGTATTTTAAGAAGATATCCAGTTAGTTTCTAGTATAAATTATGGAATAAAGTTTATTTTCCAGTCATTAAATCACTTAGAATTGCAACAGATTCGACTCAGAAAACCAAAAAAAATCCCGGGGCTATGCGCCCTGGACCCGCATACCTATGCTGGGGGGCCCTCCCCCCAGACCCCCATTGTAAACTGACGCACTATGAATCCGAGCACATATGCAGGTGCGTGTACCCACCTTTTCCGTACAAATTATCCACTGAGTTTCCAATATAGCCATCTTGCCAGAAGTGGCCCCATCACGTATCATCACGTATTGCGCGAATAGAAATACCCTACATCCAGTTAAAAGTACGTACCGTACAACGTTTACGTAGTAATAAAAGTACTCACTCTGTACGTGACATCCCCTCGCGTCACTGTTCTATGTAATGCCTGCATAGTTCCTGACATAGCTTGGCTATGCTTTTAGATAGCGAAGGATCTATTCAAGGGAATGAATGGGATAGGTAGTACCGTAGTACCAAGAAGGTTTAATTTAAACCTTCTTGCGTAGCCCTGCTGAAAAATCTTAGCAAGATCTTGCTAAGATCTTGCCAAGATCTTAGCAAGATATTGTAAACAAGATCTTGCAAGATCTTGCCAAGATCTTGCAAGATCTTGCAAGATCTTAGCAAGATCTTGCAAGATCTTAGCAAGATCTTAGCAAGATCTTGTACATTTTGCTGCCAAAAAAACGTTAAAATTTCATAAAAAAATAAAATTTTCTATATTATGAATACTCATTTGCATTCGGGAAACCTCTTCTGAAGTATTGGACAAGGTTTGATTACACATTTCAATTATAAAATCCCGTGGAACCGCCGTGTTTTGAACCTGCGATCTCGTGGTCCGTAGTCGAGCGTCTTACCGAGTAGGCCACCGGTGCAGACAAGACTTAGCTGCGCTAATAGTGATCATATTGAGTTTTCATATTTAAGTGAACATATTTATATTATTTAGTGGATCATTATATTGTTATTAACATGATAAAATAGGAGAAACGATAAATATTAAGATTTATTTATAAAGTAAATTGATCTGTGATATTTCCCCATAAAATATATCAGCTCACGCTCTGTAGTATAATTACTATAGTTTATTTTACTAGGTGATGTGGTGCAAATTTTCTAAGTCAATGAAGTAAAAATTCTGTAGTTTATATACCTTACTACTACAAATACTGTAGTAAAAAGTCAATGAAGATACTTCAGAATTTACTAAACTACAATATAAATCGGCTATAGTAAACATACTATAGATTACACTTTTCTTTACTACAGATGAGATACTATAGATTTTCAATGAAGTATATATACTACCTATAGAACTTACTATAGCAAACTTATTCTGTCTGTAGTCAAAGTACTCTAGCTACATACTTCGAATTACTACAGTGAAGTACGTTCCCTATAACTTTACTATAGAAAACTGCAGTATATATCGCAAGTAGTAAAAACACTATAGTACATACTTAGAATTATTATTATTATTTATTTATTAACAATTACTACAGTAGGTCAAGTATATTTACTCCAGAGTAAAAAACAGTCTATTTCAGCGGTAGTAAAAATACTGTAGTTTATACTTTAGTTTACCACCGATACTGTAGAATTTACTTCAGTAATCTATGGTATTATGGAGTAAGTTTTTGCATGTACTTCAAGTACTATAGCACATACTATAGTTTACTACACGTTATTACATAATACTTTGGAATACCTACTTCAAAATATACTATAGGAAATTTTCCTAAGGGCCTTAGCAAGATCTTGAAAAAATCTTGGTAAGATCTTGGCAAGATCTTGGCAAGATCTTGGCAAGATCTTGATAAAATCTTATTAAGATCTTGGCAAGATCTTGATTAGGTCTTGTCAAGATCTTATCAAGATATTACCAAGATCTTGGTAAGATCTTGGCAAGATCTTGGTAAGATCTTAGCAAGATCTTGATTAGGTCTTGTCAAGATCTTGATAAGATCTTGTCAAGATCTTGGTAAATCCAAGACCTTGATAAGATCTTGGCAAGATCTTGGCAAGATCTTGGTTAATACAAGATCTTAGCAAGATCTTGCAAGATCTTGCAAGATCTTGGCAAGAATTTTCAGCAGGGAGTACTACTCAGGTTGAAAAACAATTTTGTAGGTTAGGTCGATACCTTTTTTGTCTGTGGCTTAACGTCGCACTGTTCTGCAGCAAGGCTAATGGCGACGGATGAATGATTATGATGATGATTGGGAGATGATGGTGAAGAGTAGGTAATGATGGAAGGTGGGAAGGAGGCGGTTATGGCCTATTAGTAGGGTACCTTCCCAGCATTTGCCTGTCGACTGAGGGAAAACCACGAAAAAACCCAGTCAGGAAGGACGGCCGCGGGAATCGAACCCGGGCCTCCGGAATACAAGTTCAGAGCGTTAACCACAGATACCTACAGATTCTACAGGTAATTTATTGCAACCCTTTAGTTTACTCTTCTATCTGCGTTCATTTACAAGGGCAATTACACTTTCTTGACAATTTCAATCAAGATATTTAATACTAATCTAACATTACATTTTTTGTCTTCTGAAAATTACATGATTGGAGAATTGGGCATTAAATGTCTTTGAAATTTTACTTTTTTTTATAGTGTAGCATCTGTGAGCTGTGTCAGTCTCATTAGGTATAGCTCAAAGTCTAAATAGAGAAGTGTTAAGGTTAAGTACAGGTACCTACTAGTTAAACAACCCCAACAATAAATATCCCACTTACCCCATTGATGCGGGGTAAGTGTGACATGTACACACACGGTCAGAATAATTGACGGTAAAATGAGCTAGAATTAGGTTGGAGCTAGGTTGGAGCTTGGTTGGAGCTAGAATTACCATCAATATAGCTGAAAAAGAGAAATAATGTTTATGTATGAGGTGGTTAGTTCCGGTTAGAATCAAACCCTTCAATCCCACATGCTTGCCATGCGTTTTTTGTCGCTGTGTTTTCGTCTCGATAATCATGTTTTGAAAAGGACTTAGAATTATTTATAAGCAATTTATGTGACCGCGGGTTTAAAGTCCCATGTCTTGAGTCAGTCTTTAAAATACCTCAATTTCTTAACATGTGTTTCAGGGTAATTCCATGGTACCTAGCTCACGTTACATTAGAAGATATATATTTTTTCAAAAAATTGCAAAATAAAGGACACTCAATAGCTTGATATGTAAGTAGGTACCAATTCATAATTTAGGATTGGTGAAATGTTATACCTAAATGCTGTTTACCTTTTGGCCAGTAGTACCTTACATTTTGGTTGGTATCTCACGTTACCTACCTACATCAAATGTTCTCACTTATTCTCAATTCAAAAGTAGGAAATACATTTTCGTCCTCAAAGCAGTTTTAAATAAAATTTCAAAACATTATTTTGTGGGTCCTTAATGATAAGGGTACCTAGGTATGTCAAGGGCAGAGACAATTGCAAATATTATGATTGTGATAACCTAACTCACGTTACACATCACATTTTAAGCAGAAAATTAGTCAAAAAAATAATAAATAGATAGGTACCTAGGTATTTAACAATTTATTGGAAAATAATTTTTATTTTTCTGGCTCACGTAACGTGTGTACACTTGGCACAACAAAAATTGATCGTTGAACAAATTTGATTGACTGCTGGTCATGTTCCATACCAATCAAAGCTTGTTATTATCATTGAAATGAGAGGTCAGTCACCTACTAGAGTGAGACAAGGAGATCGCTTGGATGGACTTCTGAAGTGCGATCTAACATTTTTCAGTCAAATCAGATTTATTGAACGATCAATTTTAGTTGTGCCAAGTAAGTAGCTGTAAATTAGCAAGTTGACGAAATTAAACTGCCCCAAAAAATATTTTGTAGGTAATGGTACGTTTTCGACAAAATTAAATCGTTAAATCGTTAAGTATCCATCAAAAGAAAAAAGCTGAAAAGAAAATTGCAAGGTATACCGACTATCTTTATAACCATAGGTAGGTACCTAACTAAAAAATAAATGGTAGGTAAATAAAAAAAATAAAAAAATCTCTAGTACACTTGGCACAACAAAAATTTATCGGTGAACAAATTTGAATGACTGCTGGTCATGTTTCATACAAATCTGAGCTTGTTCATTGAAATGTGAGGTCACCTACTAGAGTGAGACAAGAAGATCGCTTGGACTGACTTCTGTCCAAGAAGTCACATAATCATTTGTTCACAAAATGTGTCCACTAAAAAAATAATATTAAGGTAGAACTACCATAACCTCAATGTTTCCGATTTACTTGAAATTTTGGTGACTTATTGATAATCATGCAATACACAATCCATGAAAAAATGAAACACTTCTCGTGTCCAGTTTCTGAGATAAATTGATTTGTCTCCCCCATGTTATCTTATGGCGGAATATGAAAATCGTGTCATTTTTAAGCTAAAATGAAGATCTATTTTTTTTCTCTCGATAGATTTGAGCAAAAAACTTTTTTTATGGTAGACATATGGACATATACTATCAGTAAAAAAAATTAAAACAATACCAACGTGTGCTATTTTAAAAGTTATATACCTACCAAATTCGAAATGATTTTCCTATACCTCCCATGTTAAAGTTCTGTTCATTGTCAAAAGACATAAAATTGAAAACTCATTGTTGGACTGGAGTTGCCAACTACAGAACATTAAATGAGTCTGTTGTACTTAAATATAGTTGAAATGTAGAGAAACGTTTTTTGAACTTGTAATTTCAAGAATATTTTTTTTTGTTTATGTCGATCGATTGCTCTACCTTAAAAAATCTCATCTTATTTGAGACATATTTTGAGAGTTACCATTTACCAAATCCGAAAATTGTAAAAAGTGATTGGTTTGGCGTGTGAAATATTGTTCGATTCGTTTCATCTTAATACAGATTAGATTAGATTAATAGGGTTTAACGGCGCGTCAACGACGAGGTTATATTGCGCACATTAATTTTTGCATTTAACTTTGTTGATATAAGTGGTGGACATAGGGAGGGGTCGACCTAACGGGCCCTATCCGGGGGAGTCCAACACTGGTGGGGAGGCCAGGCCGGAATGGGGACGGACCGGGGGGTGTAAGGATTCGGGCCGGCGGAACTCGATTTTAGGGGGATCACCATCTCGAGGGGGAAGGCCGGCCCGAGGGGAGGGGAGGGGACCGCAAATTCAAGGGAGGACATGGTTAGGCCGACCCTGGCTGCTCTTTGTCTGGACCTCACCACTGACCTGTCCGGCATGGGTAGCCCTTACACATGAGCATATGCTCGCCGGCGTAGCTGCAATGGATCATTGGCCAACGCAAACCCCACCACCGCGCTAAGGTGGCAGCCATCGGTGGGGCATCTTAATACATAAGAAGACACTATGAACCAGGCACGTAGGAAAGATCACATAAATTTGCTTAATTCTAAAAATCCGCCTTGCGTTTTGCTTCAGTTCCTGCATTTTAGAGCCCCAGAATCACTTTAAAAGGTTAAATTCTAAAAAATACGCCCGGCGGGGCTAAAACTAACGGGCTTCGCCCCCCCCCCCCGGCCGATCCTAATAAAAGTAGGACGCGCCTGGAATGAACCTACCTGATCACACGTGAGCATTATTGTATTTTTTTAAGTGCGGCCCGCCAACAATAGCAAATCCGTATTATTGGCCCGCAAGTCAAAAAGATTGAGTACCACTGAGTTAGATGATGAGTAGCATACCTAGATTTCATGGGATGATGCCATCAAATCTTTTTCAGCCAATCCGTTTCTTTCGAATATCGTTTTAACTTTTGTTGGGTGTAGACTTGTCACCACACCACGCTACCCGTGACAGCCTAACAACGCCTTCAAGACGAATTTTTTGTTTGTTTTGATTTAAAATACCTAGTTAATTTTACAAATATTTGAGACAATAAAAAAAAAATGAAAATAAATAAAATACCTGTATAGATTTTCTCCTCAAAAATAAAAAAAATATTGCTATGTTACATAAATTATTACTTATTAGGTACCGTAAAATGGGGTGTAGTTGACCAGTTTGCACTATATTTTCTTGCAAGTTGCATCATGATAACATCTCGTAGGTACACTTGGCCAAACAAAACTTGAACGTTGAATAAATCTGATAGGCTGATAAATGTAAGATCGCACCATCAGAAGTCAGTCTAAGCGATCTCATTGTCTCACTCTATTAGGTAACCTCACATTTCAATGATAATAACAAGCTTTGATTGGTTATGGGACATGACCAGCAGTCATTCAAATTTGGTCAACGTTCAAGTTTTGTTTGGCCAAGTGTACCTTCTACATTCTTACTCAAATTCATTCATTAAGATATTTATTTAGCAATTTGCTACTATAAATACTATACATTTACATTTATGATAACTAATAATATTTACATTCTCTGTTCTTATATATATATTTTTTATTTAAAACTCTGCCAACAACAATTGTTGGTTGCCAACAAAGACACAGAATAATACACAACATAAATGAAAAGATAACTAAATTAACAAAATCATGAGAAGTGACTAAAATTAGGTAGGTAATAAACATTTGAACTATGAAATTAATGATATAAATGGTTTTTCAAAATAATAACTGATCTCCTAATTACATCTCTAACACTAGATACCCCTAGAGGGAAAAAATCGTGTTTTTGAACTTACACCCATTTTTAATGCTGCTATTGATTCTTTTAAACAAAACGAGAGATAAAACTAAAAAAAAAAAAAAAAAAAATTGAATTAATTAAATTTTAATTAATTTTTAATTACAAATATAATGGTATGCTCTTAGCATGGATTGCTACGGTTGTGGTCAAGCTAGACTAATTTTTTTAACTGAATTGTAATCAGTACACATATGCAAATGTTCTGTGAGACCTAATTTGTTAAAATTGGTACCAGACAATTAAAAAAAAAATCTTAAAATTTGGCGAATCAATTCACAGTTTTTTTGTTATACAAAAACATACAATTGATTTTTTATTAATTTAACAGAAAAAGAAACACAATTTTTGGGCTCTACAGAACGTAATCATTTGTCCACTCTGAAGAACAAAAAAAAAATTATGATTCTAACTTGAAATTTGGTAAAGTTTCCTCATGTTAGAAGTTAATAGTAATGTACTAAAATATAGTTTTGAGTAAATAACAGTTAAACTACACACTACAGTGTTCTAGCCATCGAATTGACTAGCTTCATACGTAGTGCCTACTACAGCGGTGTTCTTGTCGAAAAGCATTGTACAAAACGTAGATATATGCACCAATTCCAATTTAGAAATTCAAAATTTGTCCGGGCCTACAAGGCCCGGACTCACTTTTTCCTGGGGGGTTCACCCCCCAATCCCCCCGTATTATTCGCTAACAAATGAACAATTTTTCGGCAGAGGATGTGATACTAAATAATTAATTGTAAAATAACCACAAGTCCAATCTGCTCCTGGGTTGGTTTAAAACAAAGATGACAAAACAATTAATAATATAGTGTAAAAATATGAAAATGTTATATTTTGGGAAGTTCTTGAATTTCTAGGGGTATCTAGTACCTTAACAAAGTCTTATGCAACTTGTGCTTCACTACAAATGCTTTCAAAAATCCAGGAATTGTTCCTCGTCACCCAACCATTAGTTCTACGATGTCGACATGAAGCAAACCGTACATTCTTGAGTATTCCCCAATAGTTGGTTCATAATACTTCCATTTTTCTTCATCAACTTCTTCAGGTTGATTTTTATGTGATTCGAACCTAATGGTTGGGTCGATGATTAAGCCGTGTTTTTTTAGATTGTCGGTTACAATAATGTCAATGCGTTTAGACCCTCCAAAGCACGTAACTTCTTCATAGACGTCGAATTAGTTCTTTTCTCTAAACGCATTGGCAATCATCGTTCGGACGGAATTATGTCTCGCGATTTGTAGAAGTTCTCCGTGCTGGCAGAAGTTCAGGACGTGTCCAAGGGTATCTATCTCAGTGCAATGTCTGCACTGGTTACCGCCCTGACTTCTGCCGTGTAACACTCGAACTGGGGCTACATTTGCCGTCATTTTAATTGCATCTCTCCACTCACTGCAAGTTAAACCATTCCGTTTATTTATCCAGTTGTTTGTTGGAGTATGTTCGCTGAACAAAATTACCCGTTTACCCTTTTGTGTGAGTTCGCACCATCTTTCATACTCCCTATCTCGTAAATGTTCACGAATAACAGATGGTTTAGGGTAAGATTTATTGGCTCCATTATGCTGAGAAATGGATGGGTTCCTCAGTGCTTTCTTAAAGCTAGGACAATTCTCATCTACAAAAAAGGGGATCCTAATGATATAAATAATTGGCGACCGATTTCGATTTGTTCCATACTTCGAAGGGTTATTGAAAGAGCTCTGGACATTCGGATCTTTTGACAACGAATCGATGTTTATTCCAAGTTTGGTGGCACAATTTTGGCGCTCTCCTGTCAAATTCCTCATGCTGACGACATACTTATTACAGGACTTTTCCAACACATTACAAACGTTGTAGTGCTGTATGTATGCTTCCCATCGTGCTCGAAATAATTGCAGACCTTTGTGTTTATTTGCTGATTAAATCATGCTGTCCGGCGTGTCTCCAGGAATGCACAAGATGTCCTTCAAAGCACTTCTTATTATCTTATCAACATCATCCAAAAATTTTGAGGTAAGCTGCACTAAAGGTGCGTTTTGAAATGGGTAAACAAGGGTAGGCCAGACGTAAATATTTAAAATATTTAACTTCTGTTCTGCTTTCAAAAGTGGAGATTTCACCAAAGCTTCTATGTTGGTACGAAGCGAAGAAATCACCTTCTCGTGGTTGAAGACAATCCCACGATTGAAGTTTACTCCTAAGTACTTGATAGATTCATCCATCAATACTTTCGATGAAGGTTTCTTCATCAATCTTCAAAGCAGACTCTTCCAGTTTTCCATGCTTAATGATAATGGCGGATGATTTACTCGTATTTAGTTCCAGTCCAATTTCCTGTAGTTTCGATTTGGCTATATTTGTTAAAGCAATAGCAGATGCTTTATCCTTGCCTATTACAACCAAGTCATCTGCAAATCCCAATACAGAGACTCTTTCCAATCCATCCACTAGATTAAAACCAAAATTTTCTACGACAGATTCTTCTGATAATACATCGAGAATATGGTCTGTTCCCATATTATAGAGTGATGGGGAAAGTGGGGCTCCTTGCATAACACCTCTCATAATCGGGATTTGTTTAGTTTTTTCACTATTCACCTCAACTTGAATTGCGTTTCCAAACTGTAGTTGTTGGATCAGAGACGACAACTTCGTCGGTAATGAGGAAGAATCTAACGTTGAACATAGGTAGATGAGCATGGCCTATACTGTCAAACGCCTTTGTGGTATCTAAAAATACTAATGCGACATCAGTCTTTTCAGTCTTCGCTTTTCTCATACTGCATCAACGATAGAAACGTTTATGTGCGTGCCAGGTGTCGATGTGAAGCCACGCTGATGTTGGTTGAAAGAGACATAACTCCTGAGCTGCTTGTCCAGAGCTCTTTCAATAACCCTTCGAAGTATGGAACAAATCGAAATCGGTCGCCAATTATTTATATCATTAGGATCCCCTTTTTTGTAGATGAGAATTGTCCTAGCTTTAAGAAAGCACTGAGGAACCCATCCATTTCTCAGCATAATGGAGCCAATATGGCTAATAACTAGGGATGGAGAAAATATCGATATATATCGATATCAAAAAAATATCAAAATATCGATACCTGAATATATTGAATTCTAACATACGGGGCAGTGACGTGGTCAGCGGGAGGACAGGAAATGGATCAGCTTCAGGCAGCGGAGATGAAGTTCTTGAGGAGTGTGAAGGGAGTCACAAGAATGGACAAGATCCGAAGTAAGAAGATAAGAAGTGAGCTGTGGGTAGAGAGATTGGGGTTTAAATTGGGCAGAGAGAGGCTTCGGTGGTTTGGCCACATGAAGAGGATGGGAACAGGGCGAGTGCCACGGCGGGTGTTTGAGTCGGCTACTTCGGGACCACGTAGAGTAGGAAGACCAAGAGAGAGGTGGATTGGAGTTATTAAGGACGATGTTTTGGAGAGAGGGGGAAGTTGGAGTGAGTTGAGGCTGAGAGACAGTGGGAGGACAGAACAAGGTGGAGGCAATTTGTGGAACAATTGGAAGCGGAGGAAGAAGAAGAAGACGAGGAGGAGATGCCAGGGGTCTCCAGTAGTCCTGCGGCCCTAGTGTTGGTGGGAACACCCATCCCCTGACCCATTAAATTGGAACCAGCGGATAGATTATTATTATTATCGATATATTGAAATATCGAAATATCGATATATCGATGTATTGAAATATTGAAATATCAATATATTGAAATATCGAAATATTGAAATATCGAAATATCGATATATTGAAATATTGAAATACTGAAATATCGATATATTGAAATATCGATATATTGAAGCCTTACCGCATGATACAATTATGTTCTTAATTGAAGTTTATACCTACTATGGCAAAATAATTCATATTTGCAGTGCAGCGTTTACAAGATTTATGGACAATTTCTCAGATTATTCACATTTTCTTTCTTATCTGGCCGGTGACCCTATATTTTGGAACGGCTGTGTTATTTCTTTTTACATTTTCTTTTGAAATTCCTAGCAGTTTTAGGAGCAATTTAATACATTCATACGATATATCAATATTTCCATACCTATACATCTAAATATTATTTCCATATCAATATTTCGATATTTCAATATATCGATATATCGAAATATCGATACTTCGATATTTCAATATTTCAGTATATCGATATTTCGATATATCGATATATATCGATATATAAATGATATCGATAGTCGATATCAAAATCCAAGTTCGCTCCATCCCTACTAATAACTAATACATGCTACCTACTTAAAAAATAGGTACTATACATTTCCTTATATTTAATGGGATCTAATTATATTCTTTAAGGCCGTTATGCGCAATTGTTTTGCAAAGTTGATTTGTTTTTTAAATAATTCTATTAAATATTCTTCATTGCTATAACTTCTATTGTTAACATTATAATTTAAATTAAATTTTATTCTATCTTTCATATGATTTGGCATAAGTCCATCCTTAATTTTGTGTAAAAAACATATAATAATAATATAATACTTATTATAATAATAACCTATTATTATCGCTGGTATTATGAAATAATTCTTGAATGAAGAATGGTCTGTTTCAGGAATATATTTTTCTTTGGTGAATTCCTAAATCTGAATAAATTACACCCTACACGGGGCGAAGTTGACCAATAGGGTAAATTACTTGTTATTGACTGAGTGAAAATTATGAGGTCAAATGTTACCAAATGGATAGTAAAGAACTTAAATAATGATGATTAAATCATAGGTAGGTAGTAATAGACATATTTTATATCTAGGTATCATAATAAGATACTAAGCTACTATTGGCATTCCATTTATTTTGATTGCCTCTTTAAAGGCTATTTTATTATGCAATCTCTCTAGTGCAGTAATCTGCACTTCTAAACAAGTCTTGAAATCTTTGCTGACATGCTTTCTAACATACTTCCTACAGTCAGTGTCACACGGAATTGTCCGCTGAGATATTTTGAATACCCCTTGTCCGAGAGAGAGGGATGGTCTCGGAAGACCGCGCGATTGCACACAGCAACTGAGGGATGGACAAAAAACCGGTTATTTGCAACATTAGGGGCCACATCTGGCGGACAACTCCGTGTGACACGGACTGTAGACATCCTTCTTGACGAAATGTCAAATAAATATTCTACAACCCACTAAAATATTACTACGTCTATTTCACCCCAATTTTCTTCAAAATTGTGAATTTTGAAGGAAAGTGAAAATAGTTTTCTTCTATGGGCATAAACTCATTGATAAGAACAGTAGACAACCCTCCTAACTGTAGCACTATGAGGATTGTTAAACATAAAATTAACACCGAATAGATGTATCATGTACTATGCTCATGTGTAAGGGCTACCCATGCCGGACAGGTCAGTGGTGAGGCCCAGACAAAGAGCAGCCAGGGTCGGCCTAACCATGCCCTCTCTTGAATTTGCAGTCCCCTCGGGCCGGCCTCCCCCCTCGAGATGGTGATCCCCCTGAAATCGGGTTCCGCCGGCCCGAATCCTTACACCCCCCGGTCGGTCCCCATTCCCGCCTGGCCTTCCCACCAGTGCTGGACTCCTCCGGATCGGGCCCGTTAGGTCGACCCCCTCCCCATGTCCTCCACTGTGACTTATGATCAACAAAGTTAAATGTAAAAATTAATGTGCGCAATATAACCTTGTCGTTGACACGCCGTTAAACCACAATAATCTAATCTATTCTAATCGGGACCTTTCAGCGCCTGAGGGCAAATGCCAAAATAAAATCGCCAAGAAATGCTGTATACACACATAAACTTGGTTTTTCTTTGCTCCTCTATTGTTGTGGGGTGGAATAGAGGTAGGTAGTGCCAAAAAAATAGCCAAAATTGCTTGTAAAATAGGAATACCAAACAAAAGCTAGATTTCTCGTTGCTGCAAATTCCTTGTTGAACGTACTACTATTATTTTATAAAAAGTGTTTTGTCTGAAGTCAAAAGTTTAATTTTAAAAATGGGAATATAATGTTGAAATGGTTGGATTGGAATGATGAGGAGAATGTAGTACACTTGGCACAACTAAAAATGGTATTTGAACGAAAAGGATTAGCTGCTGGTCAGGTTCTGTGACAATCGATCCTTGTTGTTAACATGAAATAAGAGCTCACCTACTTGAGTTAGATAACAAACTAACATAGACTTCATCGGATGATGCCATCATCTGCCAATCTGTTTCTTTCGAATACTGTTTTAGTTTGGCCAAGTGTAGGTACGTACATGAATAGAATTCCGTTTATGACTTTGAAATGACAAGACAGATCAAAAGAGACTTGCGGCAGAATGTGTACACGAGGAGAGTGGAAAGCTATGAGATTGTGGAGCAGCTGGAACGATGGAAGTAAACACTTCTATCAGTTTCTCTAACATGGGAGGGTGAAAACTCCTCCTTCACACTCTTTTCATTGCGCTCATAAACTTTAAGTCTACACACCACTTACCTACCAAAAAAATAGGATTTCATGATCATAATTTGTAATATTTTTTAAAACTGTAATTTTTTTGCGGAGGGGAGCATTAGAAGTTACAATAATGCCAAAATTACCTGCAGACCAAATCAAAATAGGTATCAATTTACACTAAATCTTCGATAGGTAGGTACTTAGTTCAAAAAAAAATTTAGTTCCAATTTTTACATCTTTTAAATAGCAGAGAAATGCTTCCATTCCTTTGGTTCTCTATTAATTTACCTAGTTTAAGCAGGTATAGGTACACTTGGCCAAACAAAAATTAAACGTTCAATTAATCTGATTGGCTGATAAATGTAAGATCGCACCATCAGAAGTCAGTCTAAGCAATCTCATTGTCTCACTCTAGTAGGTGACCTCACATTTCATTGATAATAACAAGCTTTGATTGGTTATTATGGGACATGACCAGCAGTCATTCAAATTTGTTCAACGATCAATTTTTGTTTTGCCGAGTGTACCTAGTCCTAACAATCTGTTACTCTTCTTGTTTCAGGTTCCATAACAAAAGACCTGCGCCAGTTCCTGAACACTCGGTTTCAAAAGGGTTCCGTCGACCACGATCTGCAGAACACAATCCGAGACAACCTCTACCTGCGCACGGTTCCGGTGACCACCCGAGTGCCCCGCAATGGAGAGGTCAACGGCGTCGACTACACTTTCCTCAGTCCAGATGAGTTCATGGCCTTGGAACGCAGCGGCAATCTGCTAGAGAGCGGCATCTACGAGGGCAATCATTATGGCACGCCGAAACCTTCCAAAGAGCCCAGCGTTTCTCCGCCACAGAGCACTGGTGCTCTGAACGCGGTGGGACTATTTCCCGGGGCTCATCCCAGCTCCGAAGGCAAACGTAAACGAAACCGCTCCAACGTGGAGGCGATGGCGGCGAAGAACTTGGAACCTGAAGGGAATGGAGAACAATATGTCCAAGGAGGCCTGGGTTCGCCTCCCAGCTACTTCCATGCCGGTGATGGGCAAGAGTCACTTCGCTCCGACTTAGGACCGCTGCCTTCCAACTGGGAGAAAGCATACACAGAACGAGGAGAAGTTTACTTCATCGAGTGAGTTAACAACAATATCTTCAAAAGTAATCCAAGTCGTCTGGGCTTGATTTGTATGCTGTGACTTTAGAACAATCTTGACCCAATTTGATGACTTATTAACTGAGGAAGATAATATTTCTTTCATTGAAATTATGTACACATAGTTTTCCACATTGTGTTACTAGTTATCTGGCCTCAGTAATAGAATCTACCTATTTTGTGACAGTGCTGGGACTTCAAATTTTCACGAAAGATTTTCTATTTTTTTAATGAATTACCTACATATTTATTTCTGCTAGTAAGAGGTAATTACCGACTTTAAGATGGCTATATATACTTGTGACATCACAAATGGAAAAGTGGAAATTTATTTTCTCCCGCGGCCGCACCCAATAACTGATAATGTGAATATCCTTGGATTCTTTTATTCGATTTAGAATTATTATAAATTTTGAATGTGTTTTGAATGTGTTTTGAAGCAGAGTTCTGTTGTATCAGTTATACTGAGTGTGTACCTATTGAGTTTGTCTTGTGAAATGGCTGTGAATGTTGCTGTTTAGTGTTAGTTTGTTTCAATTTAAGTGTGTGTTGATTGAGGATTGGTATATGAATAAGCTAAAGAGTATACATACTATGATTAATAAATTAAGGTTTACAATGTGGTTTTGAATAAGACCCGTCACTGTGCTTAAAGTCTTAAGTCCCATGATAATGCTAATTGCACGCTTTTGGATTTTAAAGATTTAGTTTAAATTAGAAGCCGACGATCCTCCCCAAAACTCAATAGTATCGTATCTTAAATGAGACTCGAAGTTAGCATCGTATGCAAGCTTTGCAGTTTTTGTGTTAGTTAGCTTTTTTATTGTCTTAAGCGAGAAGCAAGCTTACTTGATAGTGCCTTGCAGTGCCAATCCCAACTAGTCTTTTTCTACTGCTAGTCATAGGAATTTTAGGTTTTTCACACTGCTTATTTCAGTCTTTTTGTTAACATTTTGTATGTTACAAATATCAATGTTCCCTGTCAGTGTGTTATTTTGGTAACCCGTGTGTTGTTAAAATGTATCCAGCTGGTTTTGTTATAATTTCGAATTAAATTATTTGCATTAAACCCACTTTGTAAGTTCACTAGATCTATTTCAACTGTGGCTTTAAGAGTTTCAACTGTTTTCTCACATTATAAGGCTAGTGTCGTCTGCGAAGAGTTTGGCATTTACTATGTTATACGGGAGATCATTTATAAATACATTGAATAATAAGGATCCTAATATAGAATCTTGGGGAACTCCACAGGTTATAGGCTCAGGGTCGGATATGAATATTACATTCACTTTACACGCTAGTTAGGTAATGTGTCTCTCGTACAAAATGTACTAGATTAGGTAATTTGTGTGAACGTAATGCATTTAAAAGCATGTGAACTTAATGTGAACTTCTGTATAAAATCACTAGGTGTTGTTGTCATTGTTCACAGTGTTTATGAAAGAGATAATTTAAATATAGTTGGATGCAATGTTTCACTTCAGACTTCTTTGCAGTGGATTGAGCTTGTTTTCCTGATTCCAAGTACAGAGCAAACTCATAGATAACTATTTTCTTTAACCGGTGACTACAAAATATTGACTTGGCAATGATCCCACATGGGCTTGAACATGGGCCACCAGATACCCGAGAGTTTTGGAAGGGAAAAGCGTAACTTGTTGACGGTTTCAGCCACAACTCTGGTACTTCACATTGGCTGGATCCGAGACTATCCAAGTTCCAGAAGAAGTCCCTGGAGGAATGTCTGGACAATGAACTGCCCTATGGCTGGGAGAAGATCGAGGATCCACACTATGGCACGTACTTCATCGATCACGTGAACCGCCGCACTCAGTACGAGAATCCCGTGATCCAGGCAAAACGGGCAGCGCAAGACACTTCGGGTAAGACAATAGCTACTCATCTCATTTACACTTGCTCTGACCTCAGGCCCCTGAAACCCCGTCTCAGCATTGCAATTTAAAGGCACTAGAAACTAGAATTCCCATTATTCTTCATCTGACCCATAAAATCAACAAACAGTCATCCATTGCTTGTATTTAATATTGTCAATTATTTTATTGCCAACAGCCAACAAATGCTTTAAAAGATTTATCGTTTCATGCTTATCATAATTATACGTCATATTTCATACATAATCTTAAATCTATGCATATTATTGCATGCAATCTGAACTGTAATTTTAATCCTTCCCGCATGTCAATTTCATTCATAGCTATGAAACCAAAAGCTTGCTCACTTGAAAAAATTTAGGGCCATGAATAGAACGACAATGACAACATATTTTTGTATTTTAAAGAAACTACTTTTCTGTGCCAAATAGCAATTTGGTCATTTTTTCTCACTGTTTTGAATTGGGAATAAAATTTGTGATGTAGGTACCTATGTATTTATTCCATTTTAAAATCTAATTAGAGAGGACACACTAATAAAAATCCCCATAAAAAACACTCCGTGTAAAAATACCAGCCAAGTCTCTTCAAATATAAAAAAATAGATGAAATCTAAAAATTCAGCACTGAAAACTAGTGATATCAAAGAATGGGCCAAGTCAAAACTTAATATTTAAAACCAAAATATACTTGGCGCATCGTGTATATAAATAGTAATAGAAGTATATGCCAAAAATCATATGTACCTAAATATTTATAATACCTATAATGCCCTTAAAAAGGATGCGCCAAGTATATTTTGGTTTTAAATATTAAGTTTTGACTTGGCCCATTTTTTGATATCACTAGTTTTCAGTGCTGAATTTTTAGATTTCATCTATTTTTTATATTTGAAGAGACTTGGCTGGTATTTTTACACGGAGTGTTTTTTATGGGGATATCAATAATTTTTTAAGTTTATTTACACAACTTGTAACACAATCGGAGCGTCATTGACTAATTCTTTTAAAAAAATACGCCGCTTCCGAATTGGTTACTAAGAAAACAGTTTTTTGGTTTCTAAATATAAGCTTAAAGTGATATTCCATGAAGAAATGCGAAAGCATCGTTCCAATCGGTCCAGCCGTTTTCGAGATATGGCATCACTTCCGGTTTTCAAAATGGCGGCTGAAATTACTGCCACCTAGAATTTATTTCTATAAATGTTATGTATCATTATAAGCCTTCTGAATAGATATTTATAGGTTTTTTACAAAGGGAAACTGAATTTATGCAGATTTCACATAACTATGAAATCATTTCCGGTTTCAGTAATTAGAAAACTTAAGTTTCACTATTGATATTTCATATAGAGAACCGTCTCAATCGATTGGTGCTAGTTTCATTCCGATATGATCTAGCTATTTTCGAGATATGACGTCACTTCCGGTTTCAAAATGGCGGCTTCAGGTTGATTTTATAAAAAGGCACCTCAGACGCCTAAAGTGCACATGTGGTAAACATTTCAGATCAATCGGTTCAGCTGTTTAGGCTGTGGCGGTGATAGCGACGTTTCCTGATATCTGAAGAAGCGGAAGAAGAAGATACCTTTTAAAAAGGGGTGTAATTTCACTGTTTTCACGGCCCTCTAGCTCGCAAATGGAATAACCTATTGTTCCCAAATGTGTTATATGTTGTCAGGTGGGCCATAGCTAAGGTGACCATATTCGAGAGGAGTCAAACCGGGACAAAGTTTTTGAGTGACACAAAGGTGGGTCTGGGGGGCTTGCCCCCCAGAAAAATGCCGCGCAGCGAATTTTTTGAAATGCATCACTCAATTATGGCTTAAAATCACTTTAAAAGTATAGTTATTTTCAGGAAAGTAGGTTAACTAACATGAAAAAATCTAGATCTTGTGGTTGGATGATGGAGTTTTTATGTGGTCATTGATGTCCGACCTACCGCCGTGAGCTATTGACAGTATTGTCTCGCAGACCATGCACTTTATTTCGTGGTCATTATCAGTTTTTACCTTATTCATAAACACAAACTCTTTCTTTAAGTCTTCATTAAATTTGCACTTCCTCCGCGGAGCCATAAGTAAAAGTTCTAACAAGTAACAATAATATCACAGACAGATGAATGACAGGAACACAAACCGGCTAAGCCAACTAAACACACGCCATCTTAACTTTCAACGAAATCAAAATCCGTGCGCATCTTCTTTTACGCATCTTAGATGTGACCGCTGTAGACAAAAGTTCCATCTAGCGCCGTTAGAGTGAACTACCGGGCGGGACATTTTAAGTGGCAATTTCAAAACCGGGACAAATGAGCCGTTTCGCAAAGGTTCTCGGGACACCGGGACAAGAGCATTAAAAACGGTACTGTACCGGTAAAACCGTTACGTATGGTCACCTTAGCCATAGCTCGAAATTAAGATATTTCGCAACAATGTGAGATTTCCCAATTTTGAGATCCAGTAGGCCGAAAATGCCATGTTATTGCTTACAGTAAAAGTGTTGGTCTGCTCCTCAGTTTATTAGGCATTTACGGTGTGTTGAGTGAGTGTGAGTGTTCAGTACGACTTGGCTGGGTGGAGCGACCGCTCCACTAGATACAATGAATAATAGGGAACTAGAGTGCCACGCCCACTAGGCACTTCCGGAGTACACTGGATTTTTCCCTTATGGAAAATAACATGGGGTCTTACTTTGAATGCTGGTCATTTATAAACAAAACAGAGTTAAGAAAATCCCAATACACCACCATTAACTTCAATCTTTTATTTATAATATTATGTCGACACATCTCTTCAAATATATAGTTTGTACTCATCACATATCACTCATCTCATTCTCATTCTCATTCTACACTAGATTTTTAATGTCGAGACGCATGTATGTATTATAATTATTGTTATCATGTTATTATGTGAGATAATATTATCACATTATTATATGTTCTGCCACTGTGCATTGTATCACAAAGGGGATCAATAAAACATACATACATACATATATATACCGTTGTTAATCTGTTTAAGTTATTAAACAGCTCCAAAGTGCGACGTTGCAATCTAGATCAATAATATATTGTAACACGGCGCAGCGCGATGTCCTGGGAAGCAAGTTGGCAACTGCGACTTTACAAAAATGAAAAACAAATGAAACAATTTTCAACAATGATGCCAGACCTTGCATGTCAATTTTCGATTATTGATCAAAAGTAAACAAAACTGAAGTATTTCTGTGTTCTTTAGGTTTATACACTGAATCAAGTTCATATTATAGTTATTTTAATTTCAAGATACCATAAAACGAGATGTAATGAGCTGTTGAAATGTAGACTGACAGTTAATTGAATTTACATCTTGTACCGGTGTACATTTTCGTTACGTCATACCCTGTGTAGTGTGTTGTTTAACTTGTAACAGTTTAAATTTGGTATATATTTGAAGAGATGTGTTGACATAATATTATGAATGAAAGATTGAATTTAATGGTGGTGCATTGCGATTATCTTAACTCTGGTTTGTTTATAAATGACCAGCATTCAAAGTAAGACCCCATGTTATTTTCCATAAGGGAAAAATCCAGTGTACTCCCGAAGTGCCTGGTGGGCGTGGCACTCTAGTACCCTATTGTTTGAATTCAGAAGTTGGGCCTTTCTTCCATTTCGTAAGAGGAGGCAGAATTTGTTTTAATAGTAACTTTTTACGGGATGTTTTTACACAGAATGTAAATATTACTAATAAATATTATCTTCTTTATTGAAGTTTCTCTATTTTATTCCTAAGCATTGATTAATAGTTCGTCATTATTTGGTACTAACTAACTTTTTTCTTTCTACAAGTCACCTAAACTGACTAATTTAAAAGGTTGAGACTGTTGCAACCCCTGCATTTTGTTCCTAGAGAAGTTAGTAATGTTATGGTAATGTGCAAGTGGAAGAGAGATCATCATTTGTGTTTTTCTTTCAGTTCCTGGCAATAACGAGCCAGATGTTGGGAATAATTACTTGCAATACAGAAAGCCACAGACAACAATACCTCAACGACAAAATAGTGGCAATGTGCGCTCGGATGACACACCCAAACGCCCCAACAGTAAGTCAAGATCATGAATTCTTTGTCTTCCCTCTCCTTGGTAGCTTTCTTGTGCTAACTGCTCTTTCTTCCTAATCTTCATGCAGTTGCTGTATATACATGGAATTGTTTGTGTACAAATCTGTAAAAACATAAAACAAAACAATCTCTGAGAAGTGGAAACTGGTCTTGGATTCAAGGACACAACTAGTACTGGTTCAGTGAATAAAATACATGAAATTAATTGTTGTTAGGGATCCAGTATGTTGCATTCAATTGATAATTTCTCACAAGTTTCATACTTTCAATGTGTTGCATCCATTGTTTTATATTTGACCAAGTGTATTGAAATGAGTTTGACTCTAGGCATGAATCCAATTTAACTGATTTAATTAAGTTCCTGCATTGAGTCAACTAATAATCAGTAGTGTGATTGCATCATCTTGGATCCCTGAGTAGTGTGATATTATAGATTCCTAATGTATTAATCTATTTAATACCTTTAAGACATGAAGTGTAGGTGTGCGCTGATTTCTTGATTCCAATGGCGTATTGTCTCTGGTCTTAGGATTGCACATGTACCTCACCTGTATCCCTTGTTTGGCTGCGGACGGAAAAACTGTCTTGCCCAAGGTGCAAGCTCAGCAGACGTTTGTAAAGGCGCGAGATAATGGTGGATCGGGCTCTATTCACATCCATCCCCTCCTCAATCTCTCCTCGTATCAATCAAAACCGTCGAAAGAAGTCAGCCCCGAACTGAACCAAACCATCGTCCCGAGATTTGCCCAGCCTTCTTTCCCTCCATATTCCCATCAGTACAAGAATATCCCTGCCCCTCTTTCCCTGAAAGCCTTCCCACACTCCGTCCCTAACCTGTCCCGCCCTTGGGCCCAGTCTTATCGCGTGTCAGGCCCACCACTCAGCAACCCTTTCTACTATCGAATGAGTAGTGAGGGTCACATTAATGGACTAGCAAATACAAAATTAATGCAGCATAAAATCAGCACCTCAGGTACACATACGTTAATGATAATAATATTTACTCACACTGTGAAACTTAGTTTGCTAGCAGTCCGAGTTTTAATCACTACTAACCTAACCCAAGTTTCTCGGCATAGAGGGTTGCCTAACCTTGACTTGGGTAGCGGAAATAACACGCCAGTCACGCTGACATTAATCCAGTGCAACCCGTACGGAACTAATTATACTTTATTGCTCTCTAGCTTGTGGCCTGTGGGAATATTGTTCGAATGTATTGTTTGATTGTACTTTGCAGTGTTGGTTGGCAACTTGGCATGCTTTGAAGGAACCGGCTCAACTCTTTAGCTCTGCATGACTTAACGCTAGACTCTCTGTTTGTGGTGCAGATTACGAGCGTGCTTTCTTCACGCGCAATCCCAGCCAACTGTGTGGAGAAAGAATCACGTCGACAATAGTCAAGTCGGTTCGAGGTCTCGGCTTCACCATCGTCGGCGGTGACGATTCAGAAGAAGAGTTTCTTCAGATCAAGTCAGTTGTTCCCAACGGACCGGCTTGGCTGGACGGCAAGCTGCAGACCGGAGACGTCCTGGTGTTTGTCAACGACACTTGCGTCCTGGGATTCACTCACCACGACATGGTCACCGTCTTCCAGTCCATCCTGCCTTCCGAGACCGTCGTGTTGGACGTTTGTCGCGGCTATCCACTTCCGTTCGACCCCAACGACCCCAACACCGAGGTGGTGACCACCGTGGCCGTCAATGCACCGGGAGACAACATACCGTCCGACGCAAACGCATACGAAGATCTGGCCAACAGCTCAGTCAAGTCGATGCCGGACTTGTGTTCCGTGGAAAAACCCAGTGTCATTCAGAGACCCAACAGCACCGACGTTCTGCTCACCGACACACCCGAGTTCCTTTCCATCGGCATCGTCAAGGGCGCTATGGGCTTCGGATTTACCATCGCTGACAGCGCTTACGGTCAGAAAGTCAAGAAGATCTTGGACAGACAGCGCTGTAAGAACCTCATGGAAGGAGACATCCTGGTGGACATAAACGCCATCAACGTGCGACACATGTGTCACGGGGAAGTGGTTCAGGTGTTGAAAGATTGCGCGCGCAACCAAGAGGCCACGGTCATGGTGCAGCGCGGCGGACCGGGGTCACCGGGCAAGACAAAGCAGCGCAAGAAGGAGGCGTTGTATCGCAGCAAGACACCCACCGCTGACCTCTACAGCACTCAGCCCAAGGAGGTGGTCCCCGTGCGCCCTAAGACCCCTCTAGTGGACACTCGAGTGCGTTCCAAGACCCCCACTTGGAGCCCCGAGGACCTTAACACCGCCCCATTGACACCAGTCGATTACAACAGAACCCAGAGTCCGGCCAACCAGCTCAACGCCTCATGGAGATATCTCGAGAACGGACCCTCGTCTCCCGAGTATCTGGGCCAGTTGGTGGCTCAACAGCCGAGATATTATAACGGCTATGAGCCGTACGGCTGTGTGGAGAATTACTCTGAATACAACCGACCAAATGTAGACTTTTACCCCGCAGACGTTAAACGCAAGGAAAGCACCAGCTTTGAATACGAGCAGCCCCATCCCAGCAATGACATCAGGTTTGTACTCAACACTCTTAATTTTCTTCTCGTTTTAACACCTTCAGATATGAATTATTTTCGTGATTATTTTCCCCCAGGATACCTAATTAATTTACCAAATTGCTGTTGGAATTACTGCGCAGTAAGCCGGATATTTCTAAAAGAATTATCAAAAAAATATTGTGAAATTTTCATCATATGCTTAGAATATTGTAAGGCTTCATTCAAAATAATCAAAATATGGAAAAAGTACGACATAGGGATTTATCTAACCAATTAACCCTGAACTACGGTCAAAGTCAACTAATGATGATACCTGCTTAGCATGGCCAGGGATAGATAGGCCGGCCCATGCTAAGCGGGTATCATCATTAGTTGACTCGGACTCTAGAATATATATTTGATCAAATCAAATCAAAAAGTCTTTTCACCACTTGTTCTTACATTCTATTCTTCCTTTGCCTCAAGGCCGATTGTCTCGTGCAATTCCAATTAATCGATCTTGAAATACTTCATCCCAAAGAAGTCTTCTTTCCTTAATCCAATCAGCCACTTCTGTAAATCTGCAGGTGTTTCTTATACTGTCATTCAGTATCCCATCCAGTCTATACCTTAAAACTTAAATTTCGGTGACCTGCGGTTGATGTTTTGTCTTGGCTTGTATCATTAGGTAGTCGGGGAACAGAATTAAAAATCACAACTTAGTGGGCAGATCTGTAACAAGTAGTCAATGCTGATATTCTTACGTATTTTGAGGCGATGAATTAAAAACAAGGTTGGCATGTTGTGATATGTCACCTTCACCCTTAAAGGCCCTGTTAACCTGGACACCTTATTTTTTCTAATCGTGTATGACACTAACCACTAACGTTGTTGATCATTATATTTGATAAGTGATAAGCAGAAAAATAGAACAAAAAATTATAAGCTTGAAAACTGTGTTCGAAAAGAATGACTTAGTGTCCTATTTTTCGATTCATTGAGTATACATTTAAAATACAAACATTGTGTCATTGTGGTAAAATTGTGATACATACCTTCTATAATGATCTCATTTCGATCGTAAATTCATCTGTGTTGACTTTTGTGCTATGAAATTCTTTGAATTTGGGTTGCTGGGAGGGATGGCGACACTAATTCCCAGGCTCAGCTGGGGTCAAAAGGTTGCGAGTATGCAGAATTCATAACAAAACGCAATATTCACAGTCTCAAGTACCAGCTGGTAAAATATAGAGTGGAGCATAATAAGAGATTATATTAATTGCAGGTAAATGATAAGTGCTATAATTTTGAATAAATATGGTTAGGAAGAGGAAGATTGTTTGTTACGTCATCATAAGCTTTATCCTGGGCTGCACTTAGTTTGCTCACACGGAATATTTGAAGATGAAAATCGATGTAACACTCTCATACTGACTCGCCAAGAGTCGCAAGGTCATTCTTTTATGTATTATTTCAAGACCATACGTGTTATATCTGGATGTTTCGACGATGTGCTTAAATCCTCGAACACGAATAATAGTACAATTTTGATATTTGGGTACACTGGTCCTTTAATTTCAACAAAACTGGGGATAACCAACCCTTGTTCATAAAATCAGCCTTATCTTTCAACATTAGATGAGTAAAAACAAATAGTAAAAGGCTTCTGAACATGTCAGCACTGAATAAGGCTATCAGGTAGGCACAGAATAGGTAGCGGCACGGAAGAAGCTAGCTGCTATCAAATTATTATAACTTTTAAATAGATAACAGCTTTGTACTACTCTTTAGATTTGCTTAAAAAATGTAAATCTTTTTTTCTATCAATTAAATGTATTTTAACTTTATTTATCTATATGCTATTCGCACGGGTTGTGGAGAGTTGTGTTATACCATCCTTCAGATGGGCCATTTGCCCCCTTGGTATCTGTCGTGTGGAGTAGGCTACATGCCGGTACCGGGTTTCCTCTCCTCCTCTCTTCTCTCTTTATTACATCCTCAATAGTAGGGCAGCTTTTGTGAGAATATAGGCTTAATAATTCTATCTACTTAATCTAATTCTATCTAATTTAATCTATTTCTTATCTATCTAATTCTATCAAGTCAGTTTCCCGCCATCAATTTAAAATGTTATTGAGGGAGAGCCAAGCCTGGCCAACTAACTTAGCATCTTAGGAGTCCTAGGTCCTAGTAAATGGCTTAGCCACCCCCGACCCATCTCTTAGAACCGGGATAAAAAAAAATTATTACTAGGATAATGCTCAGTGTAAAGCTTTGATGAGCGAGCACTGATATGTATAACATTTCAATTATTGCTAACACGTCACGTTCTATTTTCGATTATTTTCTATGTATATCGGTTCTCACGTCAATAGTAATGAGAATAATTAATGTATGTTGATAAAATTGCTAAGAAGAAGGTAATCTGTAATCACCTCATCACAATAAACCAGGTTAAGGAGGATTATTGACACGTATTTTTTCCAATTCAATTCAATAATTTGGTAATGATGTCCAATAGGGTTGGGTGAAATGTTCGCGAACCGAACCATAAAATGAAATATCCGAATGAACCGTTTTGTTGGCACGGCAATTTGAAATTGCCAGTAAACATTTCGTTCCAGTGTAGTGCTAGAAGGCTGTGTGTCAAAGAAGCCAAAGAAGAAATACTTAAGGTGCAAACGGAAGCGAACGGTTCATCAGAGCGGTTTTTTGAAATTTTGTCTTCCCACTAGATAATTTTAAAAAATCAGATAGTAACGACCCATAACAGCCCAATAGACTAAATAATGCCGCACACTGTAGTTCATTATGACCTCTGATGCGACCTCAAAGTGTTAAAATACAATTTTTGAGGTAAAATAATCGTGAAAATGCATGAAAATGATGGCCATAAATTTGTTAATTGAGAGTAGAGTTGCACCAGGTAACAATTTTTAAGAGTGTTGGTAATACAAAGTAAGGAACTATAAAATGCAAAATCCCCTTGTGCGAACTATGCCAAACAATGTTTTATGTTATTTGTGTGTGTGTACCACGACTAAGTTATAAGTAATAAAACCACTGCAGGTAAAAAAAAAAAAAAAAAAAACTTTTTGAACTTAAAAGTTTGGTTCAATATTTGGTTAAAAATATGAGGTTCGCCCAACCCTTATTTCCAATGTGCGTTTATGAATAAATGTTGTTTGTGTGCAGATGCCCTCGAGACGCGCGGTGGGTGGGCCTTGGGCCCGGGGTGAGGATCTATCCAGCTGGGCCCGCCACAGAGTGGGTGGAGACTCAACTAACTCTCGTCAGGCAAGAGACTGGCTTCGGCTTCCGAATAGTAGGCGGCACGGAAGAAGGCTCCCAGGTAGGGACAGAATAGTAAATACATGTGTTACATCCTACATCCTCACAATGGCAACTGCTTTTCACTGGCCTTGCTGTCTTCATTAAATAATTATGTTAAATAAAGAGGCCCAGGACATACTTGGGGAAGGAACTTTTAAAAAGAACACGTTCACTTTCAGTGAACTTTTCTCTGTAGTGAACTTTTATATAACTGATCAGTTCAAATTTTCATATAACTTTTTACAATTGAAAACATCTTTTGGGGTCAAGATTACGTGCACATTCCTTTTTGGGATGGGACTATTTTTCTTGAGACTATTTTCCTGTGATTTAGAAATCGTCCAAGGTGGAAGTTGACCAGTTTTTAATCTAGGTGACTCATAAGTTACTAACTACATTGTACATACATGCTTTTACTGCCAGCCACCAGATACTGTCACTGTCACTTCCATTTGTCCATTTGTTCATTTTTTACTTAAAATATTAACCCAATTATTATTACCTCAAATTTATTATTATGATTGAGGGTATTGACTCAAATTATTGTTTTTCTTGACAATACATTGCCATGTGTATTAATAATTATCTGTAAGTATCGGGTTGTGAAAATAGTGGCAGAAAAAGCAAAAATTTATGAACTGTACTTGAACCAAAAATAGTCGTTTGCCAAGTCACGATGTCGATTTTATATTGCCCAAAAAATCCAACGAATCCTCTTATAAATTACAATATTGTAGTAATCAATTTTCTTGTTGTATAATGGCTCCAATGTTGCTTGAGCTATTGATGTATTGTTTAAGCAGGTGTCCATTGGGCACATTGTACCCGGTGGAGCCGCGGACTCTGATGGTCGGCTCTGCTCCGGAGACGAGATCGTCAGTGTGAACATGACGCCTGTGTTGAGCACTTCGCATCACCACGTGGTCCAGCTGATGGGGGAGGCAGCGGCTCAGGGCAGAGTCACTCTGACCATTCGCAGGCGCATCCCAACGCAAGGTACGCGCTTTCACGCTTCTTTTCTACATCGCACACATCGCATTGACATATGATCACTTTCACATGGCTGTTGAGAAATTCAAATATATTTTTGTACCTTGGAAGCAGAAGGTAGGAGTCCATTTTCTCGATTTTGAGTTGCATACTTCTGGAATCATGTAATCAAACTATCAATTTCAAATTTTCTGAACTTCTTAATAACCCTTTTAAAATGACTAGTTTGCTAGTTTGTTAGTTCTGCTTTTAACGTACCTACAGGTATTGATGTAGAATGACATTATCTACGTTAAGAGTCTTGTGATACAAAACTATGTAAACTTCTTGAGGAATGATGTAATTCCATTGCATTGTGCTGTAAGCAATACTAATTGCCACGTGCTCTAGATGTGTCCAGTTACGCGCGGAACGACATTGGCTATCCGTACGATGTGACAGTCACGCGCAGAGAGAGTGAAGGTTTTGGATTCGTCATCATCTCGTCCGTGAACAAAGTTGGCTCCACGATAGGTCAGTAGAGGTCAATACCCTCAAGAACCATACAATTGTTTACTGTAAAAGTATCTATATTTTCTATTTCTAACTTTTATTGAGATAAATGTCTCGTAATGCCTACAAGTCTAGTGACTGGGAGTAAAGCATATTATGTAATTATGTAATTTAAAGTTTATTACTACATAATGATGAACACTGAAGTGGAAATCTCGATAAATATGTTGACATCACTGTGGACTAGTGAACATTGTCATTGGTACAAACTTTTAAATTAACAACTTTGAGATAAAAAGCTTGAATGACACATTCCAAACTTTTGAATTGATTCATAAACGAAACGGTTAACTGGCTGTGAACCGAGTGTCGGCCATTGATTGACAATGTGTATGGCAGATTGAGTTTTAGATTGTGATCAGCAAATGCTTCTGCTTCTCTGTTTGGATGCTGTTCAAGGACAGGAGTGGACAGGACCACAGGATCACACATTTAAAATCCATACTTTATTAGTAGAGCCAAGATTATATGGTTTTAAAATTGCCCAAATTTTGTCTTAAATATTGGTAATTTCGCATTTTGGTGGTTTTAAGATATAATTTCTCTCTTAGTTTTATGTTAACCCTTTCCCGGGCGGTGGGAAACGGTTTTCCCAGTAACTTCTATGCGTTGTATGGGCGACGGGTGATATATTTCCCGGGTCTTTGATGTGGCACTATCTATGTGCGTATTACACAACATCAAAAAAAAATGTTTGGTCGGTAAAATTGATCTCTAGACCATCAAGAAAGCCGTGGCAAATAGCGGATGACACACGGTACGCCAAATTTCGTCAAAAAATCGATTTATATCTCAATATCTATATGTAAATTTGGATTGATAACCTAAAGTGTAAATGTTTGATGTAAGTAATATTAGATAAATATTTGATGAACATTTGACCGCTGGATTTTTTTTTATTACGAAATCATTTACAAACGGGAAGTAGTCTTCCCACTGCCCAACCTATAGTCTCTCTTATTCGAAAATGATAGGTTATGTTTTAGATAATCATGAATATTTTCTTTTCTTTTAACCATAAATTATGTATTTAAGTATGCAGTTCTAACAAAATCAAAATCTCGATTAAAAAATATATCATATTCAAAAAAAAATCACAAAAAAATTTTACAACGCATTTCTTCTTATATGGGCGGTGGTAAGTATTTATCCCACCAAATTTTTTAAGTAAAAATTAAAAAAAAAAAAAAAAGTGTGAACATGCTTTAAATGTTATCTAATTCTCTAATTCGCTGTTGTCACTGGTTTCCATAAGCTCAAATAATTTGCCCGGGTAAGGGTTAATCAACACAAATGATAAAATCACAAAATAGAAGTTTTACAAAATGCTTGATTTTAAAGCGAAATTTCGTGATTAAAAGTGAAAAAACCATATAATCTTGGCTCTAAATTGCAAACATTCAAGCTTAGACAGTGCTCACATCTAAATTGCACGAATGCATATAATAATTACATCGCTACTCAATCATATCTCAAGGTATTTCTTGTAAACATTGATTCGAATAATCTGTCTTTGCTATTTTTATGTATAATTACAATCATTTGTATGGTCCTTCATTTGAAATTTGAGCATGTTTTTAAAACATTAAAACATTTTTCTTCACTAGTTTATAGTTGTACTGAGTGAGTTGTTGTGAATGCAGGACGGATCATCGAGAGCAGCCCGGCGGAGCGCATCGGCCAGCTGCATGTCGGTGATCGGATCCTCGCGGTCAACCACATCGACATCATGAACCTGCATCACGGCGAGATTGTCAACCTCATCAAGGAGTCTGGGTACACGGTCACGCTCACCATCGGCCCTCCACTAGGTGCGTTCCTATCCCTGCTTAATCAGAATCATGAACACATCTTACACTTGAAGAATGTTTTATAATTGAATCTCTGTTCTTTAATTGCAAGTTAAAGTGTAACCTCTCCTCTCTTTCAGACGACTCCTCCAGCACAGCTTCGGTCTCTCATCGGGTAATTATACCACTTGATACTTATTCGATGTTGCTATGAGTCAGCAACACATGCCACGTTACATCCATCCCCATGTCTAACCCTCTCTTGCACTGAGTCGCTGATAGCTTGGCTGCCCCTTCTCGTTACATTTGGGTTGGTAAAGATGTTGCACTAATCACAATTGCATGGTAAGAAATCAAATCAGATTGTTGTAATCATCATTTGAACATTATCTTTTTAAGAGAAATTCACTTCTTGTAGATCGTAATACTAATGCCGTGCGTAATAATGTACATTTCCCAGTAGGCAGATTAAGAAGTAGGCTACAAATTAGCACAGTTTGCAGGTAGCTGGCATATGAGATTGTTTTCGAACAAAACCCTGCTCCTGTAATTCAATTGGATGCCATTACACAATTAATTAATTGTGTCCAACCAAACATTGACAAACTTGAATTTGCATTAGTTTTATTTCTATACATATTTATATTATAAAATTCCATTTGCACTCATTTTGATTCCAAATTACTTAGTAGAAAGAATTGACAAAGAATTATGGTAGTATTTTCCAATAACTTTGTATAAATGTTGCAACTCATGTCAACACTGTCAACGTCTTAGTTCTCTGCTGCTTAATAGCAATGAATTGAATGCCACTCGAGTCAATAATCATCTGCGATATCATAATAATTTTGTTTCTGTTGGCTGCCCTGTGATACGGTTCGCACAACTAATTACGGGCATGCTGATTTGACCTTGATCAGTAAGCTCTGTTGGTATGGATTTTTTAAAGCTTCAAAACCATGCAAACAATTTGAAGAGCAGGTATTGGGTAACTTATTACTGCGGTAGCTTGAGGTAACTTATTGTGACATTTGAGATAATTATTTCCTCACTCATTTATTTAAAGTCAAAGATGGATCATCACATTTTCAAGTGCCAATACCTAAAAGTGAGCCCTGCCTCAATGCTACTTTGAATTTTGTTTCTCCTCAACCATAAGTTACTTTGTACGCACAGCTTGAAACTCATTTGTTACAAACTCCAATGTATGTGTGCGTAGAAAATGTTGGCTTGTAACTAACAATTTGTATTGTTTCCTATCGCTGCTTTGATGTATGAATAGTCACGAAAGCCTGCACCTTGTCCCAGGTTTGTATTGTCTCAAAGTATGACTTTGGTAGACCCACACATTGCATACACGCATCTGAATTTCACGTTAAACCGTGATAAAATTGGACTGACAGTGGAGAAAGCAGTCTATTTTTTTATTGAACTATTGGCAGTACAAAGTAGTGACTTATTTATACATATGAGGTCTGTGGAGTTACCTCTCAGTTCTGAATCCCCCTACTCCAGTAAATGGCAATGTGTTATTCTGTAGGCAGTGCTAACTTCATGCTGGCCAGCCCATGGAAGCACTAATATCAATATACATACTAATATCCAGTCTCACCCTTTGAGTTAGTGCTTTCGATCCCTGCTACTTCCAGAATTAGTGCTCCCTTATTTTGGAGAAATTTATAGAACAATTTTCTGTGAAGATTTCCAAAAGTAAGGGTACACTAATTCTAAACGTAATCAAGTTGGCACTCTTCTAAAAGTAAGGAAGCACTAATCTGGGAGTAGGCGGATCAAAAGCACTATTTGATGACTAAATGACAGGGTTTGTCTGGATATTAGTGCAAAGTAGGCTGTGGGCGTGAAGTTAGCACAGCCAACAGACCAATGTCATTTAGTACTGTAAAACTAAAGAAGCACTAATTTTGGAAGTAGGGGGATCGAAGGCACTAGTAATTAAATACTAATAGTAAGTGCGTAAGATACAATCTTCACGGACCTACGTACGAGGGCTGTTCAAAAAATAATCGGACTGATTTAATTGCGCGGCAATGGAGCGTAGGAGAGCAGTGCGGTTGGCAGCATTGTTTTAGCATGACTCTTCCTGAGCACAACTGTTTTTTCAGATTTTCGATAACCTTCTTTATTGTCAAGTTACAGCTGTTATGGTGAAACAAGATTTTTGTGTTCGTCCAATTTGTGATAATTTGTGAAATTTATCAAAAAGAAGGTCTCTTCAGAGGGTCTCTTCAGTTTTTGGGGTTTGGGGGACGTCTCTTCACCGGTCATGACACGTTCCAAAATTTTTTTTTCGTCATTTGCCACTTCAAGAAGTTCCGAATTACCATGTCAACAAATTTTAAATGGAAGTTGAAGATGAGGCTGAAATGTTTGTTGCGAGACTTTTGACCGAAAAAAGAAAACACCAAGCTTTGGTTTGTCAGCAACTTCTTGAAATGGCAAAATTACAATGAAAACTTTTTGGAACGTGTCATTACTGGAGATGAGACGTCCCCAAAACCTCCAAAACTAAAGAAACCCTCTGAAGAGACCTTCTTTTTGATAAATTACACAAATTATCACAAATTGGACGAATACAAAAATCTTGTTTCACCATAACAGCTGTAACTTAACAATAAAGAAGGTTATCGAAAATCTGAAAAAAACAGTTGTGCTCAGGAAGAGTCATGCTAAACAATGCTGCCAACCGCACTGCTCTCCTACGCTCCATTGCCGCGCAATTAAATCAGTCCGCGTATTTTTTTAACAGCCCTCGTATGTGAAATATATTGAAACATTTTCTCTTTATTCGTGATTGAACCAAAGGGTGGATTTCAATGTTTAAGATATAAGTCTCAACAGATAATATTTGAAAATCCATTCCAAAAAGTCAGGTTAAATAACCATTACAATTTTTTTATGCACATATGTAAAAGAATCATGCAACCAAAATGCCCAAGCTTTTTATGCTTGTCAGCAATGATTTTATTTTGGGAATGACACATTTTTTATCTTGATTGTTTCCACGGATTGTTAAACCCCAACATCTTAAACATTGTATTTTTTTGTCTTGAAAAATGTTGAAATAATATTTATTTTGAAAATACTGGCACATACGTTGTATTACACCCTTATTTTTATAAAACAATGACAAACTGCAAAATCACATGTAGAATCACCATTTCAAATATAATGATCAGTGGTATAATTTTGTCATCAACAGAAAAGGTGAAATGCATTTAGATATGTGTATCTCTCGTGAAATTGGGGAACTAGAGTTGTCACTGTTTTACATTAAGATTGTCATAGCATGAATCTATGTAATTTTATCAATCGAATGAGTGCTTATAACATAAAATCGATCTATAATTGTAAAATATAGTTAATATGAGGCAAAGGGTAACATTTTTTGCACCCCCTTAAAATTTTTGGTGAATTTTAAATTTTTTATATACAATTTGGACCATGTTACAATTTTTGCGGATGTTAGGTGGTATTAATATTTGTATTATTCATTGAAATTAACATTTTAAGAAATCATCCCCCTAATTTTTAACTTTTGCCACCCCCTAACGGGGGTAGGGCGTTTAAAATATAAAACCAATATCATAACATAAATCTACGTAATTTTATCTATCGATTGATAGCTCATAACTTAAAATCATGCAACCAAAATGCCCAAGCTTTTTATGCTTGTCAGCAATGATTTTATTTTGGGAATGACACATTTTTTATCTTGATTGTTTCCACGGATTGTTAAACCCCAACATCTTAAACATTGTATTTTTTTGTCTTGAAAAATGTTGAAATAATATTTATTTTGAAAATACTGGCACATACGTTGTATTACACCCTTATTTTTATAAAACAATGACAAACTGCAAAATCACATGTAGAATCACCATTTCAAATATAATGATCAGTGGTATAATTTTGTCATCAACAGAAAAGGTGAAATGCATTTAGATATGTGTATCTCTCGTGAAATTGGGGAACTAGAGTTGTCACTGTTTTACATTAAGAATGTCATAGCATGAATCTATGTAATTTTATCAATCGAATGAGTGCTTATAACATAAAATCGATCTATAATTGTAAAATATAGTTAATATGAGGCAAAGGGTAACATTTTTTGCACCCCCTTAAAATTTTTGGTGAATTTTAAATTTTTTATATACAATTTGGACCATGTTACAATTTTTGCGGATGTTAGGTGGTATTAATATTTGTATTATTCATTGAAATTAACATTTTAAGAAATCATCCCCCTAATTTTTAACTTTTGCCACCCCCTAACGGGGGTAGGGCGTTTAAAATATAAAACCAATATCATAACATAAATCTACGTAATTTTATCTATCGATTGATAGCTCATAACTTAAAATCACTCCAAAATTGTGGAAGATAGTAATTATAAGGCAGAGGGTTAATTTTTTCCACCCCCTTACAAATTTTGTGCAATATCAGATTTTGTATATATTATTTGGACCTTTTTACAATTTATCGCATGTTAAGTGTCATCTTATATTTGAACAATGCATCAAAATTAATATTTATATTTATTAATATTTATTAATATTTATTAATATTTATAATCATCCCCAAAACTTTGCACCCCCACCATCCCCAAACGGGGGGTGATATATAGGGCCTCCTCGGGTCATATCAAATAGTTTATATTTCTGTACAAGTGTGCCAATTTTGGTGCTTTTATCACTAAATGCGCGATTTTTGGTCTAATCCGCTCCACTATAGAAGAATATGTTTGACAACATTTATACATTAAATTCTAAATAAAGATGTGACCAAATGGCTGAGAAAAAAAAAAAAAAAAAATAAGTGTAATGTCTGACATTGTGATGATGGTTTTGACAGGAGGAAGAGGGGCTGGGAGGAGAGGACGATCAGTACCATGCGGTGGAGTTGAGTCGAGGCACACGAGGCTTTGGATTCAGCATCCGCGGGGGCCGAGAGTTTCAGAACATGCCTCTCTTTGTTCTGCAGATTGCAGAGAGCGGACCGGCTTCGGTAGACAACCGACTCAAGGTACTTGCAAGCATTATCTTCAACCAATGTTGATTATAGATAAAAGCGGCAGTTTTAAAAGGGCTTGGGCAGATGAGTTGAAGGAAAATAGATTAGTTACAGTTTCAGTTTATTTTTCCATTTCACAAAGTATCTCTCAGCCAAGTCGTACCGTACACTCACAGTCACTCAACATATGCCGTAAATGCCTATATAAACCGAGGAGCAGACCAACTACTTTTACTGTAAGCAACAACATGGCATTTTCGGCCTACTGGATCTCAACAATGGAAAATCTCACATTGTCGTGAAATGTCTTAATTTTGAGCTATGGCCCACCTGACAACATATACATCACGCGACAACAATCAGTCATGCCGTTTACGAACTAGAGGACAGTGAAAATCTTGAAATTACACCGCTTTCTTCTTCAGATGATTCTGATGATGATGATGATGATGATGATGATATCAGAAAAGGTAGCCGTCACCGCCACAGCCTAAACGGCTGAACCGATCAACCTGAAATTTTTACCACATGCACTTTTGGCGTTTGATGATACCTTGCCTCTTGTGATTTTTTGTGCCGCCATTTTTAAACCGGAAGTGACGTCATATCTCAAAAACGTCTGGACCGATTAGAACGAAATTAGCGCCATTCAATTTAGATGGTCATCTATATGAAGAATCAATAAAAAAATAATTATTTTCTTATTTTCTAAACCGGACGTGACGTCATAAATACGCAATATTTAACTTATTTCAACAAATTATACTTAAAATACATACATAATTAACTTACATTGTAACATAGACAATACGAATTATAAATTCGAGGTTGCAGTGTTCTCGGCTGCCATTTCTGATACCAGAAGTGACGTCATATATCTAAAACGCCTGTACCGATTGCAACTGAACTAGCTCCTGCGTATTCATTCTGCAATCTATTTGAAAAATCAATTGGGATAAATGAATAAACAAATTAACGGTACCGGAAATGGCGGCAGGAACCACTAAATGAAACCGGAAGTGACGTCATATATTACAAACGGCATGACCGATTTTACGGAAATATAGGGATTATGAATTCAGATGGTCGTTCATGAAGTATCAACCAGATTGTTTTCTTATTACCTATACCGGAAATGACGTCTTAAAGGAATTATCTCATCTTGGATTTAGATTTTTGTATGTGATCTAAGCATCATGGAAGACATTGTTAATAAACAAACAACTTAATTTTTGGTACGATAATACTAAAAATTAATTCATGATTGCGCGTTATTTGAAACTGGCGCGCTGAGTTTCGGACGTCACTGCCGAGCAACGCTGATTGGCTGCAGCCTCTACCATAGGATAGGTGGCCGCGCGCTCGAACTCTGCTCTTCGCTGACATTCTTCGATCTATTTATAACACCATGCTTTAAAATGTGTAAGTAGGTACACTGACTTTGTTCCTGAAAGGTACCCAATACGTAAAACTGTTAATATAAAGTGTTTACATGAAAACACATTTGCAACTGCTAACTCATTTGCAACGCGCAAATGTGTATACGCTTGGAACAAAATCTGCTCGATTAATTTTGTGTTGCAGCCACTCTTTGTATAATTCAGGAAATTTGTCTTTCTTAGGAAATCTGTGGAATTAGTGTTAATTTGCATTGTTTTTAGTACTATTGTGACACTGAAAAACACAGCAGTAAACCATTTTCGTCTCAAATAATCTACACTAAAACAAAAGTAAATACACACGACGCGGCACAATCGGGCAGAAGATAAAAAGCGATTGAAAATATTTCGTCCAAATAGTGTATATACCTACACGAAACTATTAATACATGTTAAAAAGTTTGTATTGTTTTTGCTTGAAAATAAACTAGACTAGAACACACGTAAATATGCACGACATTGACACAATATGAGAGAAGATAATATAGTAGGTAGACTATTTAATTAAAATATTCTGTCCCGTAAGATAGTAGTAGTTTAAAGTATAGTTAAAATATAGATCAATAACATAAGATAATCACAAGCAACGTTGAATTTCTCACTATCACACCCTTCCTACATACTTGTAAAACATAGACTGCCAGGGAGAATGAATGTTTTTAACTCGAGCGCGGAGGTTGCAAGGTAGCAGGTAGGCTGCAGTGACGTCAGTGACGCTACGGCTCAAGCCGTTCCCAGGTCCAGGCGACAGGATGTATGACAGAACAAAGGAACGGAATGTGTTGTTTGGAGCTCGACGGATTGGAAAAAAAATACTTGCTACAAGATGAGAGTATCACTTTAAATATGCTAAATGACGTCATAAATATGCTAAATGACACTAAATTCAACTCTTTATACTTTTGAATAGATATAAGTAGAGCCAGTTTTAAATGGTGATGCGCGAATTCGCGAATTGTTCTGATTGCACTATTTTCTTCTACTAAAATCCATTTCATTGTGTATAGATCCCAAATCTACCATTTTTACATCGCGAAAAAAAACGAAATCCAACCCTGATCGCGATATTCAACATTTTCCGCGAAATGACCACGAAATAAAGGTTTTCTATTTAAATTACTGCTTTTATCCCCCTAACAGGTCACACAACAACAAACGAAACCAGTTTATTTCCATGTGCTCCTCACTCAACCCCCTCCCCCTCGCCAGACACTTTGCTACCCACCCTCAAAGTGAACCAGACCAGTCTAACCAGTTGATAATGCCTCCAGGCTGCTTTGTTTTGCGCCCCCATCTGTTCAAGGTCGACCGGTTTTCCCAACCCCCTTTCCACCCTCAACCAGTCGCAACTATTTATCAATAGTCTACTTACACAGAAGGATATTTTGGAACAATTACTGCACTGAAAATTGTTGGATTGGGAAAGAAAATATCTTGTCAAACTATACATTTTGCGTCATGAAATTTTAAATATTATGTATCATCTATACAGAGAAAATGTGGGTTGGGGAAAAGACAGTACAGAGCATTAAAGACGCCATTCTAGACAAGCCTATTTCAGTGCTAATACATAGTGCATGACCAATCCATTCCAATCCCTCCTCCAAAGTGGCATACATGTTTTTCATCAAATTATGGTTTCTGGGGGCTATTACAATGTGTTTTATAACCAATTTAATATCACCACAAAATCGCGAAATCCCTCTTCCAGAAAAAACACAAAAAACGAAATTGATGATTTTAAAAACGAATTTTAAGAAATAAAATCAACATTTAAAACTGGCTCTAGATATTAGTAAACGTACTTTGTAAATAATTATAAAATCAAGGTTGCAGTGTTCTCGGCCGTCATTTTTAAAACCGGAAGTGACGTCATAATATCGAAAACAGCTGTACCGAATGCAACCAAATTTTGTAAATGTGTAGGAGTAGGACTCATAATTATGAATTAAAGACGACATTATTTTCGGCCGCCATTGTTAAAACCGGAAGTGACGTCATATATCGAAAACGGCTGTACCGATTGTAACCAAATTTTGGAAATATGTAGGACTAAATAATTATGAATTAAAGACGACATTATTTTCGGCCGCCATTATTAAAGCCGGAAGTGACGTCATATATATCGAAAACGGCTGTACCGATTGCAACTAAATTATGTCATTATGTAGGACATATAATTATGAATTCAAGACGACATTATTTTCGGCCACCATTGTTAAAACCGGAAGTGACGTCATATATCGAAAACGGCTGTACCGATTGCAACAAAACTTAGGCTATTCTTCTCGGATAATCATTTTAAGCTATACCAAACGCAACTTTTATTAGTAACCAAATCGGATGAGGCGTATTTTTTTTAAGTGCCTAATGAGTCCTTCTTCCTCCGACATGTGTTACAATCTTTATGAATAAACTAACAAAAGAAGTGATATCCCAGAAAAAAACACTCCTTGTAAAAAAGGTAGCCAAGTCTCTTTACTTTAAAAAAATTCAACACCGAAAAGGAGTGATATCAAAAAAGGAGCCAAGTCAATGACATTTCCAAATATTTAATCGTATCTTTGAAATAAAAGAATAAACACCGAGAAATACTTTACAAAAGGACTTGGCGCATCGTTTTTTTAAAGACATTTTTCTATTCATAAGCATATGCCATTTATATACAACCGTCATTTAGAATTTTTGGAATAATAGGGACACATCTTTCAATCTAGTGGAGCGGTCGCTCCACTTAGCCAAGTCGTACCGTACACTCACAGTCACTCAACATACCGTAAATGCCTATATAAATTGAGGAGCAGACCAACTACTTTAACTGTAAGCAACATCATGGCATTTTCGGCCTACTGGATCTCAACAATGGAAAATCTCACATTGTTGTGAAATGACTTAATTTTGAGCTATGGCCCACATGACAACATATACATCACGCGACAACAACCAGTCATTCCGTTTACGACCTAGAGGGCCGTCAAAATCGTGAAATTACACCGCTTTCATCTGCTGCTTCTTCTTCTTCTTCTTCATATGATTCCCGAAAAAGTTGCTGTCACCGCCACAGCCTAAACGGCTGAACCGATCAACCTGTAATTTTTACCACATATGCACTTTTGGCGTCTGATGATACCTTGCCTCTTGTGATTTTTTGTGCCGCCATTTTTAAACCGGAAGTGACGTCATATCTCTAAAACGTCTGGGCCGATTAGAACGAAATTAGTGCCATTCGATTTAGATGGTCATCTATATAAAGTATCAATAAAAAAATATTATTTTCTTATTTTCTAAACCCGAAGTGACGTCATAAATACGCAATATTTCAACAAATTATACTTAAAATACATACATAATTAACTTACATTGTAACATAGACAATACAATTTATAAATTCAAGGTTGCAGTGGTCTCGGCAGGCATTCCTGAAACCGGAAGCGACATCATATATCTAAAACACATGTACCGATTGCAACTGAACTAGCTCATATGTATTCATTCTGCAATTTATTTGAAAAATCAATTGTGAAAAATGAATAAACAAATTAACGGTACCGGAAATGGCGGCAGGAACCACTAAATGAAACCGGAAGTGACGTCATATATTACAAACGGCATGACCGATTTTACGTGAAATATAGGGATTATGAATTCAGATGGTCGTTCATGAAGTATCAACTAGATAAAACTAGATTGTTTTCTTATTACCTATACCGGAAATGTCGTCATAAATATGCTGAATTATAGTCATAAATATGCTAAATGACACTAAATTAACCACATTATAATTTTAAATAGATATTAGTAAACGTACTTTGTAAATAATTATAAATTCAAGGTTGCAGTGTTCTCGGCCGCCATTTTTAAAACCGGAAGTGACGTCATATATCGAAAACGGCTGTACTGATTGCAACCAAATTTGGTAAATGTGTAGGACTCATAATTATGAATTAAAGACGACATTATTTTCGGCCGCCATTGTTAAAACCGGAAGTGACGTCATATATCGAAAACGGCTGTACCGATTGCAACTACATTATGTAAATATGTAGGACATATGATTATGAACTCAACACGACATTATTTTCGGCCGCCATTGTCAAAACCGGAAGTGACGTCATATATCGAAAACGGCTGTACCAATTGCAACCAAATTTTGGAAATGTGTAGGACTAAAATTAAGAATTAATGACGACATTATTTTCGACTGCCATTGTTAAAACCGGTAGTGACGTCATTATCGAAAACGGCTGTACCGATTGCAACAAAATTTTGGAAATATGTAGGACTAATAATTATGAATTAAAGACGACATTATTTTCGGCCGCCATTTCAAAACCAGAAGGGACGTTATGTATCGAAAACGGCTGTACCGATTGCAATCAAATTATGCAATTTTGTAGGACTTATAATTATGAATTTAAGACGACATTATTTTTGGCCGCTATTTCAAAACCGGAAGTGACGTCATATATCGAAAACGGCTGGACCGATTGTAACGAAACTTAAGCTATTCTTCTTGGATAATCATTCTAATCATTTACCAAACGCAACTTTTCTTAGTACCTATCCAAATCGGTTGAGGCATATTTTTTTAAAGAAATTAGTCCTTGCTCGGACATGTGCTACAAGCTGTATGAATAAACTAACAAAAGAAGTGATATCCCAGAAAAAACACTCCGTGTAAAATAGGCAGCCAAGTCTCTTTTCTTTAAAAAAATTCAGCACCGAAAAGGAGTGATATCAAAAAAAGAGCCAAGTCAATGACATTTCCAAAAATTTAATCGTATTTTTGAAATAAAAGAATAAACACCGAGAAATACTTTACAAAAGGAATTGGCGCATCGTTTTTTTAAATACATTTTTCTATTCATAAGCATATGCCATTTATATACAACCGTCATTAAGAATTTTAGAATAATAGGGAAACATCTTTCAATTACATATTATACATACCTACTGTAAAATATTTTCTATTTGAATATGTACGCGATGAAACTTGTTGCCTATGTTTTCTATAAATACACAATAGTTATCTTCGTAATATTGATTCGTGGTCAACATAATTAAGTCTCATGCGTTATACCTAGAGCCAGTTTTAAATGGTGACGCGCGAAATCGCGAATTGTTTTGAATGCATTATTTTCTTCTACTAAAATTCATTTCATTGTGTATAGAACCCAAATCTGCAATTTTTTCATCGCGAAAAAAAACGAAATCCACCCCTGATCGCGATATTCAACATTTTCCGCGAAATGACAACGAAATACAGGATTTCTATTAAAAGTACTACTTTTTTCCTAACTCACCAAGACGCAGCACTAAGATCAGCTGCCAGACGCAGACACTAAACAACACACGCACGCACGAAACCAGTTTCTAGCGCCACTCACTCACCCCCCTACCCCTCGCCATTCACTTCGCTACCCCACCCACAAAGCAACACAGCTGTTCTTGCCTGCCTGAGCTGTGAAGAGCGCGCGCGCAAGCCGTGACTCATCAAGCTGACGAACACAAGATCAAGCAAGTGTCAGCTGTCGCTCGCTGGGAGTTCCCGTGTGGCGTGTTGTTTTGTATACCAGGTCTTGGCCAGGTCCAGACAAATTCACGATGGGTGTAACCCCTCAGTCAAGGGCTACAGAGTTCAAAAGTGAGAGTTTCTACGTGAGTGATGGAAAAATTCTGATGTGTTCTTATTGCAATTGTCGTCTGGATCACGAGAGAAAAGATACCATCAAAAAGCACATCGACAGTGAAAGGCATAAAGACTTTAAAGCAAAAGCAATCGTAAGTGAAACAGTGCAAAAACGGCAACTCTCAGTTGCAGAGACATTTGATCTTTCTAAAAAGAAGAAAGAAGATAAAGAAGACTTCATTTTAGATACAACAGAATCCTTCATTGCGGCTGGCATCCCTGTCGAGAAATTCGACAACGTTCGTCTACGTGAATGGATGAATCGACACATCAAAGGAAGTGGCGATTTGCCGACGGCAAACTGGATCCGGCAGAAGTATGTGCCAATGGTAGGGGAAAAGACAGTACAGACAATTAAAGACGCTATTCGAGATAAGCCAATTTCAGTGCTTAGTGACGAGACTACCGACAAGGCAGGAAATTGCGTATTCCATATACTTTTCCGCCTGATGGAGCCCACGACTTCTCAGAAAGTGTATCTCGCAGCATCTGTTGTACTAGACCGTGCGAATCATACAACGTGCTCAAATGCTGTCATCAGCACTTTAACCAAGTATGAAGTTGATTATGAAAACTGTGTGTCGTTCGTGACAGACTCGGCGCGCTACATGACAGCGTGTTTTAATGCCCTGAAAGTTATAATCGGCGACCATTTAATTCATACCCAATGTTGGGCACATAAAGTGAACCTTGTTGGCGTGATCTGGCAGCATGAGCTGGATGAACTAAATACAGTGGTGTCAAAAATCAAGAATGCATTCCTCAACACGCGCAAACGCAAGCATCAATATCTAGAATACTTGCGGAATCAGGGGTACCAGTCATCCAAAGTCAAGCTTTTCCCAATGCCAGTTCTCACCCGATGGAATTCTTGGTTCACGTCTGTGATATATGTAAATGAATATTTACAAGATATCATTGGCTTCTTTGAAACCCTCAGTGAGGAAAATCAAGGTGTCAAGTTTTTGAAGAACATGACGAAGTCGGAGATTAATGTTGTGATGGCTCAAGCGTGTTTTGTTGCGGAAAACTGTCAAGGCATGATGAAACTCTTAGATTTCTTGGAGGGTAATTCATATCCAACTGCAAATTTGTTGTAATCCAAGCTTGAAGACATCGACACGAAAATTGAGTTGCTTTCTAAAGGCGTCTTTTCTGAAGATCTTCGAGATAAACTGGCGAAGATGACTACTCTCGTGAAGAAAGCAGAAGTTGAATCCGAGCTGAAGCTTGTTGCTCAACATGCGCGCACAAAACTGCAAGCTCTGAGAGCAACGGACCCTTCAAAGAAAGAATTGCAGGCTTGCAGTAAACTTTTCGACCCCAGGAATGTGGCCCGAGCTAGCTTGGAAGAGAAAATTGTTCAGCAACAACTGAAAGATTTACCCTGTATCTGTGGATCAAAGCCACCTACCAATACTTTTCTGGAGGGGTATTCTGCATTTAAAAAATTAGTGTGCCAAGAACTGCAGAAACCCGAGTGTACTGAAGTGGACATTTGCCAGTTGTTGTGTTCTCTTAAATCAGAGTTTAAACCTTTCGTTGAATATGCATTATTTGCAGTTTGGTTGCCAGCCTCCAATGTAGATTCTGAACGTTCATTTTCACAATACTCAGTTGTTGTCAGCGATAGAAGAAGAAGCCTTAAGCCGCAAAATGCAGAAATTCTTACCATGGTTGCTTTCTTTTTTTTATTATTTCTTTATTTAGTTACATAGTAAGTAGATACACAAAGAAATAGCTGCTGGTAGGCTGGCAACCAAACTGAAAATAATGCATTCAACGAAAGGTTTAAACTCTGATCAGTTCAATTGATCATTAAATATTAACATTATTTTCGTGTAGAATCAAAATTTATACTGTTGTTTCTTTTCATGATTTGCTATCTATGGAAGTTAATAAACCACCATGCTTCATTATAATTGTATGTTTTCTAAATGTATACTAGTTGACCAGTCCATTCCAATCCCTCCTCCAAGTGGCAGACATGTTTTTCTTCAAATTAGGGTTTCTGGGGGCTGATACCATGTGTTTTATAATCAATTTAATATCACCACAAATCGCGAAATCCCTCTTCCAGAAAAAACACAAAACGCGAAATTGATGATTTTAAAAACGAATTTTAAGAAAAAAAATCACCATTTAAAACTGGCTCTAGTTATACCTTATCATCATGAAATAAATTTCTATAATCCACATTTTATAACAATACATTTCACAAAGTACACAGTGACGGTACATTGAATTCATGTTAAAAATTTTTACTTTATACACTTGACACTTCAAAAATATATAATAGTGTTCCATAGATAGTTAGTAATTATTTGACAACGTTTCATGATTTCCTTCAGTCAAGATCAAATTATGAAAATACCCTTCTAATATCACCATATTAACAGTACTGCAAGAATATGTATGAGCCTACTTCCAATTGTTATTTAATTCATCCATCCTTATATTATTTATCTATTACAGCATGAAATCTTACTGCTACAAAACTATGCTACAGTTTTTATACTAGAGAATTTATACTAGAATTTATACTAGAAAATTTTACTAGAGAATTTTTATACTAGTTCAATTTGAACTAGTTTTTATGCTACAAAACTATAAAATAGCTATTACTAAAAGTAGCATGATTCATAGATTCTGGCTCTTTTAGAAAGAGGAAAATGTTCCTACTTGGTAATTTCTTTTTACTTTTAGGATAGAATGATGTCTTTAAAAAAACGATGCGCCAAGTCCTTTTGTAAAGTATTTCTCGGTGTTTATTCTTTTATTTCAAAAATACGATTAAATTTTTGAAAATGTCATTGACTTGGCTCCTTTTTTGATATCACTCCTTTTCGGTGCTGAATTTTTTTAAAGTAAAGAGACTTGGCTGCCTTTTTTACACGGAGTGTTTTTTCTGGGATTACATATTATACATACCTACTGTAAAATATTTTCTATTTGAATATGTACACGATGAAACTTGTTGCCTATGTTTGTAATAAATACACAATAGTTATCTTCGTAATATTGTTTCGTGGTCACATATTAATTAAGTCTCATGCGTTATACCTTCTCATCATGAAATACATTTATATAATTCCACATTTAATACAATACATTTTACAAAGTACACAGTAACGGCACATTGAATTTCTATTAACATTTTTAACTTGATACACTTGACACTTCATAAATATATAATAGTGTTCCATAGATAGTTAGTAATTAATAATTATGTTAAAACGTTTCATGATTTCCCTCAGTCAAGATCAAATTATTAAAAGATTACCTTCTAATATCACCATATTAACAGTGCTATAAGAATGTATATGAGCCCACTTCATTGTTATTTAATTCTTCCACCATATTACTTATCTATTTTACAACATGAAATCTTTCTTCTATCGGTTGACAAATCTATAAAATAGCCATTACTAAAAGTAGCTTGATTCATAGATACTGGCTCTAAAAGAAAGAAGAAAATGTACCTACTTGTCAATTTTTTTTCCACTTTTAGGATAGAATGACGTCTTTGAATAAACGATGCTACAAGTCCTTTTGTAAAGTATTTCTCGGTGTTTATACTTTTATTTCAAAGATACGATTAAATATTTGGAAATGTCATTGACTTGGCTCCTTTTTTGATATCACTCCTTTTCGGTGTTGAATTTTTTTAAAGTAAAGAGACTTGGCTGCCTTTTTTACACGGAGTGTTTTTTTTCTGGGATTCATATTACAGTATATGTTCAAGAAAAACAGGACACATAAGCTTGACGCTTGATTAGGGTATTTGTTAATCCGTAATAGGTAGTATACTACCTAGTAGTAATATTAGTAATAGATTAGGTTCAAAGTGGTGGGTTCATTAGTGCAAGTGGTAGCTCTGAAGCTTTGAGATTGTATGTTGGGACATGCATATGAGGAATGAGGTATACTTACATCAGAGGTAGAATGCCTGGAGTCCATTTCAATTATACTTGAGGTGAGTTCAAAAACCAGTAGGTAATTCTGCCTTGATTCAATCATATTTTGTAATGTTGACATCGAGTCATTTTGTAAGAGATTACATCAATATACATGTATTTGTTGGCAACAGTCAAACGGCATAATCGAGAAAATGGACATCGGGCCTTCTACCTCTGAGGTACTGATATACACTTTGTTTCTTTGTTTAATGTCTTCTTAACAATTGTTTCAGATTGGAGATCAAATAATTGAAATTAACAGCATCAATACAAAGAACATGACCCATGGGGAAGCTATTGAGATCATCCGTAACGGAGGCCCATCGGTTCGCTTGCTGGTGCGGAGAGGGGGCAAACTGCCCACATCCCCCCCGGAAGAAGGTACATACGTTCATAGAAATAAAACATGTAACTTTTAGTTCAATTTGAGCCTGCCGGAGGGCCAATTATGTACGCCAATTACGAGCTAAATAGAAATGGGTAAAATAGTAATTAGGTACCTAGGTAGGTATATAGCACAGGGTTGGAAAAAACCCGGGTTTTTTCAAAATCAATTTGCCCAGTGGGTTTTTTCAGTGGGTTTTTTCGGGTTTTTTCAGAGTATGTTTATTTTGTATTTAAGTTTTGGAATTATTAACATTTTAAGTGATTTTGAATGGAAAGTGTTCTGACGGAGTGGGATTTCTTGGTACATTGGATCAGGAACTTCCCTCTTTCATAACCTTATGAATATTTACATAATATCGATGTAATTACTTTTCTGTATCAATTTGAGAAGTATTTGAAATTGAAATAAATATTGGTTAAATATCTTAACTTATAGATTATTATTATTATTAAGTCTATATTCTCAACAGAGCCGAGGCTCCACTAGTGTGAATGTAATATAGAGAAGGGAGGAGAGGAAACCCGGTACCGGCATGCAGCCTACTCCTGACGAAAGATACCAAGGGGACCAACGGCTTAACGTCCCTTCCGAAGGACGGTGTAACATTCACAGCACAGGCCTCCACAACCCGCGCCGTCGAGAGACTGATAACAGGTGGAGGGAGGTCGTCACACTAACCCCCAAACACCCCAGTCTCTCTGGCCCAACGGCAGCAACCTGGCAAGGCAGAGTTGAATGGTCACCCATCCAAACGCTGACCGCGCTCAATGTTGCTTAACCTCGGTGATCTAACGAGAACCGAGGTATCCAACACACCAGCCGTTGGGTCCGATACTAATTTTCATGTTTTTTTTTTAAAAAAACACTTTTGGTCATCAATTTGAGAAGTATTTGAAATTGAAATAAATATTGGTTAAATATCTTAACTTATAGAGACTAATTTTCATGTTTTTTTTAAAAAACCCCACTTTGGTCAAAAACCCATGGGTTTTTTCAAATCATGCCAACCCTGATATAGCAAGCGTAATGGGAAAAAATTAAGAATTATCACTTGCAAGTTTGGAATGGAGGTACTAGTGTGAAAATAATGAAATTTTAATTGGGGATGATTGAGATAGATTGAATGTTAAGTTGAAAGGTCCTTATTAGAATCTGCAGACAATATGCAAATTACTTACCGCAACCATGTGGATATTGAAAAAATTATGTGTGTTTTTGTAAATACATACAATGTTAAATAAAAGTTACATAGCATTCAATTTGGAATTGAATGGGTGAAACTCAAACAATGCTGAAATTTGGATCAGGGGTGATGGCGATATTTAATTTTAAAGATTCACCATTTAGAATTTGCTGACTATTCAATAATTACTTAACAAAAACAGTGATTTTTTTTTATTGATCACGCAAGAAATAATATTACAAAACACTTTTTATGCACACAAAATAGCCCTACTAAGTTAATCGACTTATCAGTAGGTTTATAACTGACAAATAATATTCACAACAAATGCAGGTCGATTCAAGACATTGAGAAAATAAACAACATATAATTCTAAAGTTACAAGAGAAGAAAAAAAAATATATAGGTATTAGATAAATGCGATACATAGATATAGATCATTTAACACACATTGAAGAAGAGAACAGTTATCATTTACATAGAAATTTCACTATTATTATACATTTAAGTAGGCATCCACCCAAAGACATCTAACCCTGAGAAGAAAGTGTATTGTAAACAGTATTCATTCATTTAAAATTATTACATATTAAGAAATAGCCAGTTCTTTAATTCCCTTTTGACTTGAGAAAATGTCTCTCAATTCTTTAGATCATCCGGGAACACATTCAAAATAGTAGGTACAACAATAGAAATCTGCCTTTTCCCATACTTATTAATATAGTTTGGAGTAAAATATGTAATTTTTTTCTGTAGTCTTGTATTCTGTGAATGCTCAATTTTTTTTTCTATACTCATCACAAAAGTAGTATCTAGTAGAGCAAGCCAGCCAAGTCGTACGGCGCGCACACTCGCACACAACATACCGTTCAATCCTAAAGGCTGGAGCAACCCACTTTTACTGTAAGCATCAAAGTGGCATTTTCGACCTACTGGATCTTAAAAATAGAAAATCTCACATTGTTGCGAAATATTTTAATTTAGAGCTATGGCCTACCCCACCATATAAACCAAATTTGGGAACAATGGGATATGTTGTTTGCGAGCTAGACGGCCGTGAAAATCGTGAAATTGTACGGCTTTCTTCAGATAATAATGATAATGATGATTATTAATATTATTATTTATCATCTTCCAATAAATTCCGCGGTCTCCGCCACAGCCTAAACGGCTACGTCGATTGACCCAAAATTTTCACCACATATACAGCTTGTCTGCGTGATGATACCTTGCCCTTATGAATTTTTTGTGCCGCCATTTTGAAACCGGAAGTGACATCATACCTCGAAAACGGCTGGACCGATCAGATCGAAATTTGCGCCAATCGATTCAGACGGTCATCTATATGAAATAACAATAGTCGATATATACATTTACCATTACGTACCGAAACCGGAAATGACGTCATAAAAATGAAAAATCAGACTTGAATTACCTCTTACTACAATAACCACATATTCAGAAGGCTTATAATGATACATTACATTTATATAAATACATTCTAGGTGACAGTGATTTCAGCTGCCATTTTGTTAACCGGAAGTGATGCCATATCTCGAAAACGGCTTGACCAATTTGAACAAAGCTTTCGCTTTTCTTCATGTAGTATCATTTTTAGCATTATTTAGTACCAAAACGCAACTTTTATATCGGAAATGGATTATTTTTTTTTAAAGGAATTAGTCATTGTTGCTCCGATATGTGTTACAAGTGTGAGAATAATCTAAAAAAAGAAGTGATATCACCATAAAAAACACTCCGTGTAAAAATACCAGCCAAGTCTCTTCAACTATAAAAAATAGAAGAAATCTAAAAATTCAGCACTGAAAAGTAGTGATATCAAAAATGGGCCAAGTCAAAACTTAATTTTAAAAACCAAAATATACTTGGCGCATCGTTTATTAAAACATTATAGGTATATTATATATATAGATGTAGGTAGATTTTATGTATATTTTACATCTGGCCTACGTCTAAACTATCTAGGTATATGCATGATGCGCCAATTTATACCTATATTTTGGTTTTTAAAATTAAGTTTTGACTTGACCCATTTTTGATATCACTACTTTTCAGTGCTGAATTTTTAGATTTCTTCTATTTTTTATAGTTAAAGAGACTTGGCTGGTATTTTTACACGGAGTGTTTTTTATGGGGATATCATCGTAACATTACACAAAACCTAAATAACTGCATAAATGGAAGAAAATTGCAATATTGATATATATATAATTAATTGAATTATCATGATTTACATGTGATATCGCCTTCATCATATAGTTCTGAATTGCCACAATTCGCTGTAGATCCCCATGGGTTGCATTGCCCAAAGCAAGCAAACCATACAATAGCCTTGATTCTCCCAAAGCACAATACAATACACAGTTCTTAGTAGAGAAAAAGGAAGATTAAATTTGAGCTGATATAAATGAAAAGAACAAGCACGGAGGCAATTACAAAGAATATCAATATGAGGTTTCCACGTAAAATATCTATCCAGCAATACACCAAGATATGTATGAGTTTCAACTGCTTCTATTTCTTCAGAACATTGACAACTTATTATGTCAATAAATACCAACTGCAATGTGAAAAGATTTTCCTCGAGTGGGACTCGAACCCACGACCTTCCGATATCCAGTCAGATGCTCTACCAGCTGAGCTATCGAGGCAGTTCACAGTGCAGCGGCTGTGTTCCAATATAAGCTGCGTGAGCAACTTACCGATTTTGAAGATAGGGTCAGAAGACCGTGAATTTCATCCACGTTTGACAACTGACTAACTTCATTTGACTTGGTTTTCTCATAAGCAGATGAGTGCGCATATGTATGAAATATGATTATTACTGAATCCCTCAGTTAGGTGAATGTTAATAAATACCAACTGCAATGTGAAAAGATTTTCCTCGAGTGGGACTCGAGGAAAATATTGCTGTATATTGGAACACAGCCGCTGCACTGTGAACTGCCTCGATAGCTCAGCTGGTAGAGCATCTGACTGGATATCGGAAGGTTGTGGGTTCGAGTCCCACTCGAGGAAAATCTTTTCACATTGTAGTTGGTATTTATTAACATTCACCTAACTGAGGGATTCAGTAATAATCATATTTCATACATATGCGCACTCATCTGCTTATGAGAAAACCAAGTCGAATGAAGTTAGTCAGTTGTCAAAGGTGGATGAAATTCACGGTCTTCTGACCCTATCTTCAAAATTGGTAAGTTGCTCACACAGCTTATATTGGAACACAGCCGCTGCACTGTGAACTGCCTCGATAGCTCAGCTGGTAGAGCATCTGACTGGATATCGGAAGGTCGTGGGTTCGAGTCCCACTCGAGGAAAATCTTTTCACATTGCAGTTGGTATTTATTAACATTCACCTAACTGAGGGATTCAGTAATAATCATATTTCAAACTTATTATGTCATTATCCTTATTAGAATGGAGACAAGTTAATGAATGGAAGAACAAGTTGAAAGGGGCATCTACTAGTACATTAAAGGTGAACAAATATGCATTATTTTCGTTTTATTGGCGTTTATTATTAAATCATTTTCATGGCTCCATTTCAAAACACGCGTAAAATCCTCCTGAATATAGTTATTACTTATTTGCTACAGCCAATTTTCGGTGAACGGCTACAATTAGGGTATCATCTGCGTACATATAGATTTTGCACTTCCGTACTGACCCAAACAACAATAAACAATGATCTATTAACATAAATCAAGTATAATATAGGACCTAAGATCGAACCCTGGGGGAAACCGGTGTGAACATTTTTTAAGGCACTGGAAACATTCTCAACACGAACCAGTGGCGGCTGGTGCATTGGGGCACAGGGGCACGTGCCCTACCTAAAATATCAGGTTATAAATACAAAAAACATAATTTAATTCCTCAATGATTTATTATAATATTCTGCAAATAACAACCAATAATTATTCTGAGAACAAATTAAATGTTCAATTTGAACAATTTAAATGTTCAATTTGTAATGTAAAATGTTGAAACTCCCATCCATACGCTCTCCAAATCAATGAAATTACTGTATAATCCGTCGCCCGCTTGAAATCTTAGCGGCACCTGGCTGGGTAGGCAACCAGGGGCACAGCTAATACCGTGCCCCACTCGTGACGTCATTCTAGAAGTTGACGCATGCGCTCTTGCGTTCTCGCCATAGCAGCGCTCGAGCCGAACCGCGGTGTTGGGGCACAGAATCTTTGTGCCGACGGCATTCGGCAATCATCGGGCTTGATGCTTTTAGCTCGTGGATCATACTTCTCGTCCATCACTCAACGTTCCCGCTAATCGTTTTGAAGCGTTAATGTTTTTCTTATGGATTTCTTCAGATAAATTAAATAATTATCAGTGTAAATTATGTTTTGTTCATCAGTACCTATCGGTACATCATTGTCTCCTACTCTACTAGACTCATAATGTAAGTGGCGCATCGACTTTGTCGAGCTGTGTGTCTTCTTAGTACACAAAATTCTCAAATCAATGTTTTTATCTTTGGATGGAATGGTACACATGAATGTGTGGTTGTGAACTATAAACGCGTTATTTTGTTTCACTGCTTGCTCTTTATTTACCTAATAGAAATATAAGCCAACCAATGTTTTCCAAAATCGTCGAAAATGCCATATCGTATGCGCACTAAGAACGAATTTTTAACAACAATAGGAAAACCCGTCCAATCGCTACCAGACTCATTGTTGAGTTGAGTGTCAACTCAACAATGCTTTCTTTAATGAATTCATGGAACAATATTTTTTTTATTTATTTATTGTTGCAAATTAATAGTACATAAGAAAATCCTCAGTCCCACAAAACCAAACAGTGGCTTGTCTGCAGGACTGCTATATATAAACAACAACAACAACAACATAAATATACGTCACAATAAAACAACTAATAACTACTTTTAATAATAATAATCATCAAATTCAAATTCAAATTACAAATTACAAAGTACAGTGTACAAATCCATAGATGCAAATACTACATCAAGGTAAATATCATACAATAATAAATAAATAAATAAAATAATATAATAATATATAATAAATAATAATATATAGGTAATAAAATAATATATAATAAAATAATATATCTAGGCAACAATATAAGAATCAACAACAACATTAGTAGGTATGTAAAAATAAAATGGAATCATATGCAAGATGAAAATGAGACGGCTACGGGGAAACAATTATAAAAAAAAGGCGCCAATAACTATTTCTACTTGGTGCGGAATCAGAGAAAACCCGGCTATGCTTTTGATGACAGAAGAAACTATACTTACTGCACGACGTAATAAGTGCGATTTCTCAACAACCTAAACTTAAATGGAACGCTCACAAATCATTGACTTGATAGTGTTCATTATTTCAAAAATTTCCGCCTCTGGCGGATTGGCTCCGCCGGCTGGGGGTTCCCCCCAGACCCCCCGTGGGGTCGAGGACAACTTCGGTATTGCGCCCCACCTACTAGACAAGGCACCGGCCGCCACTGACACGAACAATGAATTTCCTATCACTGAGGTAATTTACAAACCACTGTAATAACGGACCTCTTATACCAGCCATATCCAGAGCATGAATAAGCTTTTTATGGTTGAGAGTGTCAAATACTTTTGAATAGTCGATGATTAACGCAAATACATGGAGATTATCATTGAGCTTTGCATTAACAAAATCGGAGAAAGAAATCGGAGTTATACCCAACGGCTGGTGTGTTGGATACCTCGGTTCTCGTTAGATCACCGAGGTTAAGCAACATTGAGCGCGGTCAGTGGTTGGATGGGTGACCATTCAACTCTGCCTTGCCAGGTTGCTGCCGTTGGGTCAGAGAGACTGGGGTGTTTGGGGGTCAATGTGACGACCTCCCTCCACCTGTTATCAGTCTCTCGACGGCGCGGGTTGTGGAGGCTCGTGCTGTGAATGTTACACCGTCCTTCGGAAGGGACGTTAAGCCGTTGGTCCCCTTGGTATCTTTCGTCAGGAGTAGGCTACATGCCGGTACCGGGTTTCCTCTCCTCCCTTCTCTATATTACATTCTCACTAGTGGAGCCTGGCTCTGTTGAGAATATAGACTTAATATAATATATATAGTATATCAGAAGTGCTTTTACCTTTTTGAAAACCGTATTGGAACTTATTAATAATGTTATATTTGATTAGATAATTATTTAGATTATTTGCTATACAGCGCTCCATAATCTTTTCAATAGAGGGTAATAATGAGATTGGCCTGTAATTTGTGTAACTAAAATGATCACCATTTTAATATTGGTTTAACTATAGAAAGAAATGTTTAATCCCATAGGAACTCTTCCACTCTTTAAACTTATATTTATTACCTCTGTGATTTTTGGACTGACTTTATCAACAACATTTTTTAAATCTCTCACTCTAATCCCATCATAGCCTGGCTGTTTCCTAACATCTAAAACTTCAATGATATATCTCACATCGGATTTTGTAATAGTAGGCGTGCGCATAGACTGAATTTCGGAAGTAGAAGACGAGCGGGATGTAGTGAGTTTGTCACATGAATGCAATATATTTTCTACTTCCTTAGTTAAAGTGTCCAAAAATTTATTAACAATTACTTCATTTGTGTATAATTTCCCCAGATATTTACCAATTACTTCGTCTGCTGATGCTTTTCGAGGCTTCCCTAAAATGTCGTGTATTACATTCCATGTCTCAGATATGTTTTGACGACATTTTTCTAGTTCTTGTTTGTAATATAATTCTTTACTTTTACAATTTCTTTATTACCATGGTTTCTGAATTTTTGATAATCACACTTGTAAAGAGGTTTAAGTAAATTAGAACAATTCTTCCAGCGCCTGAATAAGTTATCTCTTTCTTTTATCATAGATAATAATTCATGCGACATCCATTTTTTATAAGGTCTTTGCTTTTTAAATAAATCGGATCTGATAGCCAAACATTTTTCATACTTTGTTTGAAAAATTTTTTGTAAGTTTTCACATGACACATCAACATCTCGCTCACAAGTTGTCCCCTTCCAATCTACTTCCTTTAACAGCCTACTTAATTTTTGTTCATGATAGTACGTAACTGGTGGTGGAATATGTTCTGAAGAATTGGAAGAGTGCCTAAGAGGAATATCAGATATTCCGGAATGGTCAGATAACTTAGTTTCGTAAATGAGCGAATTTATGATACCACAATTAGCACCGATTCTCAGAAAACAATGGTCAATACACTTAGATGAAAGAATATTATTTCTAATCTCCTCACGCGTAGTCCCATCAATACAGCAATGAAAACCATTCGACAACAGCAAATCTTTGTATTTACTAATGTTTAAGTCATCATTAAAAAGATCTTAATTCATATCACCAATAAGGAGAATGTTGCTCTTGTCTTGAATACCGTTAATATAGTTCTCTAATTCTCGTATAAACATTCCTCTTATCACATAATGGTGGCCGATACACACATATCAAGGAAAAGCACTGTGTTTCATTGGATAAAGACACACTACCACAAATATTTTCGAAACTGCCAAAATCAACATTAAAGTTTGTCAAGTTCAATGAATTTCTAATAAATAAATATATTCCTCCTCCTCTTCTACCACTACGCGCCTTGGAAAATGAGTTGAAACCGTCAATGGAATACGTCTCATTATGCAACAAAAAAGATATTACCGTGAGCACAATAATGTCCACTTTGTTTATACTATTACTCAATATCAACAGTAGTTGATTCCAGTTTGCTCTAATGGATCTAATGTATGTTGCAATGAATCACAGTTGAAGAAATATTGAAGAAAGTATAAGTTCTTGGTAAAAACATGTTAATTACAAGTTATAGATAGGGCATTTTATTTTAATATCCATTTTGATGTGGCTGGAACAATTTGAATTGGTCATGATTCTGATTGCATATTGATTGCAGCTGATGAATCCAGCCCGACTCTTCGTCCTGCCAGTTCTCTCGGTCAGACCAACGGGCCGATACGCCACGGCTCGCCTCTGGAGTCCGGGGCCGGCTATTGGGACCGATACCAGAGCTGATTGCTGGAGGACTTCGAGAAGAAATTCAATAGTTTCACTTCAGAGGTGAACAAACAAGAGACTCATATTTTCTGACTGTTTTTTAATTTTTTGGAAAGATATGTACATAAATAAGTATATTAGTTATTATTGTATATATGAATATAGTAGGAAGATAATTTAAATGTACTGTTTTATATTTGATTTTAATGATGTGTCAAAATATTAATCCTTTATTATTTTTGGAGCATCAACCAAAGATGTACACTTAAATTATGGTGAAGTCAAGAGGAGGTATGAATTGATATTGAACAATTGAATAATGATAGGTAACTATAATAGGTATTCAACCCTGGAAATGTACCACCATTTGATCTCGGCTGCTTCTATAGAATATGCCTTTGAGATGACCTTCTCAAATAACTAAGCAAATCTTACTTTTGAGTCGGATTGTGTTGAGGACCCCAGAAAGTATATTCTGGTGCCATATAATTGAGGGGCCGCATGCATTGTCAGTTAGATGCAAGAAACGGTGTGAGATATTAAATCACATATGAAAATCATGTTAATATGTGATTACATCCTACTATAATAACTGAACTGCTCTGGACCCTTTCTATTTCACTAGACGGTCTTACACTAAGACCATCTTAGTATACAATAAGACAATTCCTTAGTTATTCCTTAGTTTAGTAATATTCCTTTAATTCCTTAGTCCCGATTTAATAAAAAAGGTCTCAGCGCGGTCTGCCATTGCATGCTAGAGATCTAGCCCAGCCGGTAAGACCGTCGTAGCACAAGTCACAAGGCATTAAAATTAATATTAAATTCGGACTAGGCCGGGACTACCGTGGACCGTCTTATCTTGGTCTTACCGTGGTCTTAGTGTGAAAAAACCTGATATTAGGTAAGGGTCCTGCAAGATATCGTGAAATATTGAAACGCCGATTTAATCAGGAATTGGTTAACTCGTTTTACCTGGTTTGTGCACGCGGCCTCTCAACTAACGTGCTCCTTCATTATTTGGACAGAGATATTAATTAAAACATTGTTGTGTGTTCTTTAGTTTGGGTATGAAAGGTAGGTAAATAGAAAATGGAACAAAATGTAGGCACGAAACAAAGTTACAGTCTACCTTGTAGGTACCCAATTTTGATTGCACATATTTTTGTAGGTTTATTATGTACCTAATTATTTCATGAACAAAATTAAGAGGTATAAACTATAAAGCAAAAATATTTACAAACTACTAGATCCACGAATTTTGTTCTATGCATTGAATTATGTTGACTATATTAATACCTAGTATTAATATGTTTAATCATAGGTACTTGATTGAAAAGTGCACTATTTATAAGTAAAATGGCATTGTATTATAATTACATCCTATTGTTTGAATAAATTACAAAGGCATCATGTTACATTGCTTAATGCTTTTTCTTTCCTTGGATCCTTCTATATATTGTTAGTAGGTACTAGGTGTCTAGTAGGTATGTAATGGATAAAGCTTCCCAAGGGGGACAGATTTTACCCCCCCCCCCCCCCCCCCCCCCCTCTGTCATGTAGCGAAAATGTTTTGAATTGTATGGTAGGTATACCTATTATTTTCATAATTTAGGGAAATGTGGCTCGAATCTGAATTGAAAATAACTTTTGTTAAAACTTTTCGTTGCGTAGAACACGTAAAGCCTCTCTATCTTCGGTTCCCGCAGCTTTGCGCAAAGTATGAATGGAGAGTGGACAATTTTAATGGGGAACACAATAATTGCAACAGCAGGTTTATATACATGAATCGATTCAGAAAAATGTCCTCTACAACATATCCAAAATCGCCCAAAATCGCTGTACGGAAAAAGGGTTTTAATGACTTTTTAAGTTAATTTCCCATGTTAATACCATCTTGCAAAAAAAACTTTTTTTCGTGTAACTCCGATTTTGACGAAACTTGGCAGAATTCTTCACCATTCTAAATAAACACAAATAGCTCTCTGAGCGTTTTTCTCTAATTCTCATCGTTTGGGAAATATGGCCCATTGAAAAGTCATTTTTTAGTAAGTTTTCGTCGATTAGAGGTAGAGATCCGATTATATGGTGATCACGAAATTTTCGAAGTGTTGTAAATGACTCAAATTTCTAAATATAAATGCGTTTCCATATGTTTCTGACCCAAAAACACTGGAATCTAATCGCGACAAAACGCGAAATTTACCCTTAACACCGCTAAACACCACCAAACTGACTAAATCGCGAAATATCACCCAATTGAATATATTCCCTGTTATTTTGTAAATTTCGCAGTTGACTTTCTAATTTTTCTCAGGATCGTATTGTATTGTATTTTATTATCATCCCGTGGACAAGTACATAATACATGTATGGGTATCGTCAAGAATGTATGTACAAGTTATGACAAAGTCAGAAATATTTACAAGTCACAATGTTTACAATGACAGTTATATGTACAGTAAATAATAAAACTAATAATAGTAACCCCCAATATTCAACCTTTATTATTTCTAAAATCAGTTAGTGAACCTCCCCTATTCGCGTAAATGACAGAAGAGCTCTGACCTTGTAGAAAACTACTTGGGGTTGCTCAGTGGGAGGGGCAGTGACCTCGCATAATTACGTGAAAATAAAGTATTATTAATTTTATTTTTGATTTTGCATTGTGAAAAACCACTTTACATGCTGCACTGGCTTACCTAGGGACAGTGCTGCCTCCAGGGTGAAACTGATCAATGAGGCAAAGAAAAATCTGCCCGCGACTTATAAAGTGCAAGAGATGAAAGTGTGGAACCCGCGAGTAATGGCCATTCATATATGGAATGAAGATTTACAAGAGGACGACGAGAAGCTCGTGAGTGAAATCATCGAACAAAACAATCTTCGGGAGGGAAATGAGAATGTTATGGTAAAAAGGATCTTAACAATCAAAGATAAAAGGTATGTAAAGAAAGTCAGATTAGTTCTCGAAGTAGATCCAGAGTCCAGGGCAAGATTAGTACAGGCAGGTAGGCTCTACCTAGGGTGGAGCGATGGGAAGGTTGTGGATCATGTTCATGTAAAAAGATGTTTCAAATGCTCTGGATTCTCTCACATGCAAGGTGAATGTAAAATGAGAGAAAATGTGGTCACTGTGGGTACGATCATGACACTAAAGATTGTAAAAATAATTTTTATGAATGCTGCAATTGTATAGAAACAAACAAAAAGCTAAACATGAACTTACCAACGGACCATAGCTCCCTGGATTGGGATTGTAAATGCTACAAGAGGCAGGTAGATATGTTGGAAAGTAGGATTCAATATGACAGCAAACAATAGCAATTAATGCACTCAATTGTTCAACAATCAGCGGAGGGAAATGTAGTACCAGGTCACGATATATTATATATAAATGCACAAAGCATAGTAAGTAACATTGATGAATTAAGAGATTATGTGACTAAATACAAGTATAACATCATTGCAGTAGCTGAATCACATGTCACAGCAGACATATTGGACAAGGAAATACGCCTCATGGGTTATAAACATGTAAGATGTGACTCACAAAGCCGACACACAGGCGGGGTCATTTTATACATATTAAAATCGTTGAAATTTGCGGTCATTCATAACTCTGCTGAATCCAGTGGGAGTTGGGTGCTTGGAATCAAACTCAAGCTTAGACGAGTAAACATAATTGTATTTATGTGTACCACTCTCCAAATGCAAACCATGCAGAATTTATTCAATATTTCACGGAGGTAGTGTGCGAAAGCATAATGAACAAGCATAAGGGTACTACAACGGTGATTGTAGGTGACTTTAATATGGATATTCTCAAGCCCAATGCTATCACTAGAAACATGATTGGTGGTATTGAAACGTATGGTCTAACTCAAATTGTAAATCAACCAACTAGAATAACGAAAATGAGTGAAACTCTTATAGACTACATAATCACTAATTGTGACAAGGTTACATTTGGAGTGGGAGGAGGTCCCGGTATTGGAGACCATGAATCGTTCATGATTGACATAAACACTGAAGCAAGACGAGAAAGAGAAGTAGATTTGTACAGTCTGTTTGACTGGAGAGGTTATGACGTAGCTAGGTTTAGAGCAGATCTAGAAGAGCAAGAGTATGATATGTTGGAAACTGATGTAAACCTAGCCTCTCAAATATTTGTTCAAGGTCTAACAAGTGCGAAAGAGAAAAATCTTACAAGCATTTTGAAGAAGAGAGGAAATATAGGGGTCCCATGGATAACTGATGAGATAAGGAAGGAGATGCAGTTGAGAAATAATTATTTTAAAAGAGCGAAACTTAGTCGACTTCAAAGTGATTGGGATGAATTTAAAAGGTATCGAAATCGAGTTCTTAGCATGCTCAGAAAATCAAAATATGATTATTACTATGAAAAGATTGACAGACAAAGAGGAGATAGTAAGGGTATGTGGAAAACTCTTAAGAAACTTGTAAGTGAAAAGAATCAGAAGTGTACTGCAGATGAGATTGTCTTATGCAATGGTAGCATAATATCAGATAAGGTAGACATTGCAAATCACTTTAATACATATTTTTCTGAGAGTGTTGAAGAGATTATAAGTAATATTTCGGAAATAGATATAAATAATATTAGTAATAGAATAGTTGACCAGGTTGAACTTAACCAGTACAACCGAGTGAGTAAAGATATCATCATGTGTGACTTCAAACAAGTTCAAATCCAGGATTTAAATAAGCTAGTGATGGATTTAAAAAATAAAGGAGGTGGAACTCTGGATGGAATCTCTGTCAGATTGTTAAAAGATGGGTATCCTAGCATTAAGCATAGACTACTTCATTTAATTAATTTATCATTAAGTAAAGGCGTATTTCCCAAAAGTTGGAAAGAAACACTTGTAATTCCGGTCCCTAAAGTTGCTGGGACTACATTAATTGATCAATTTAGGCCGATAAATATGCTGCCAATTTATGAAAAACTGCTGGAGCTTGTTGTACACTCTCAGTTAGAGGAATATTTTTATAAAAATAACTTTATTATGACTAATCAATCTGGATTCCGGAAAGGTCACTCCTGTGAAACAGCGGTGCAGTGGATGGTTTCTGAGTGGAACAAACTAAGAGATAATAATTTATCAATATTGTCAGTTTTCCTGGACTTCAAAAGGGCTTTTGAGACCATCGATAGGAAAAGGTTGTTAATGAAATTGCAATATATGTATGGTGTTCAAGGTACTGTGTACCAGTGGCTCGATGATTATCTCAATGAGAGAGCTCAAAGAACTAAATTTGATGGGGAAATCTCAGACACTATCGATGTAAATCTAGGAGTACCACAAGGCTCAGTCTTAGGACCATTCTTATTTTCAGTGTATGTTAATGACATAAATTGTTGTTTAAATAAATGTGTGATAAATGTCTATGCAGATGATACAGTCATCTTCTATGGTGGAAATGATATGACTGATTTGAACAATACATTGAACGAAGAATTGAAGGTAGTGACTGACTGGTTGAGCATTAATATGCTAAAGCTGAACAATAGTAAGTGTAAGGCAATGATGATTGGTACTGGGAAACTACATTATATGAACACAACTGATAATTGTGAAGTTAATATTGTACTAAATGGTGAGTTAGTGGAATGTGTTAAATCATTCAAATACTTAGGTATGTTGTTGGATGTAAATCTAAGTTTTAAACAACATATACTGTACATAGAGAACAAAATCAGAAAAAAACTTAGCTACCTTAGTAGGATAGGTCAGCACCTGACAGTAGCCACAAAACTATGTATATATAACACTATTATTAAACCACACCTTACCTTTTGTATGATTTTATTGTATCAGGCATTTAATACAGATATTGAAAGACTACAGATTCTACAAAATAGAGGCATGAGGATTATTCTGAAATGTAGTAGATATACACCTGTAAATACTATGTTAAAATCTCTAAATTGGCTAAGGATTAAGGATTATGTGTATTTTCAAGGCATGTGTTTTATTTACAAACTTCAAAATGGTCTTCTACCTGCATATTTTACAAACACTGAAAAAGTTGAAAATGTCCATCAGCATTACACGAGAGCGCATAATAATTTTTTTCTAAACCATGTTCATAAACAATCATCGGCCAAATCTTTATTTTATCTTGGGATTCGTTCTTTTAATGCTCTTCCAACCGGGCTGAACCTAGCCTTCCATCCTCCAGCCTTCGATCTAATACCAACCTTAAACTCAATAGGAATGAAATTCCAAAGCCGCTAGGTTCAGTATTCTCGTTACAATATAGATGGCGACTCTGTCTAGTGGTGATAGTATTCTAGTTTGAATATAGATGGCGACTCTATTTACTCTTGTTCTGAATGTAATGTTTACTCTTTTTCTGTCGAGTGGTGACAGTATTCTAGTTTGCATATAGATGGCCACTCTATTTACTCTTGTTCTGAATGTAATTTTAAATGTTACTTCATAATATGCAATATTTAATGCAATATTTGTTTATTTGTAACCTTTGACCCTCTTCCGAGGAAATTGGTACATTCATGTTATATATTCTATATATGACACTTTTATTTTAGTAATAATTTAATTCTAATGAATTATAATCTACATTCAAAACTTATATTTGGTATTTAATATTCAATAGAATACTGAATATGACAGAGTTGATGGCAGTCGCCATAGGGTTATTGCACTTGAATATATAAGAATGCATGACTGCAAGTTAATTATTTCAATATATAAAAAATCATTTTTATCCTTTCTTATTGCGTTATTATTGCATTTGTTCACAAATTCAAACTTCATTAAATTTTGAAATATTATCATTTGTTTATATCTGGAAATCAGCTGAAGGAACCTATATCACAATAACAAATTGTATTGCTTACGCAATAGTTATTTCGTTATTTTTTCACTTGCATTTGTTCACAAATTCAAACTTCACTAAATGTTTAAATATTATCTACATATTTGGGATCTGGAAATCAGCTGAAGGAGCATACTTTACAATAACAAACCACAGTGATATTGTATAAAATTTTGCAATATGTTTTATTAATTTAAATATCAACCCAAAATAAAACTACCTATTGGTTACCCTAAAATTACATATTAGTTAATAAAAATATTAAATATAAATTTCATTTTTGACACGATTGCTTTCAATAATTCCATATTTAAACTATTGTACAATTTAATAAAGATTTCCCTAGCTGAGCAATTTTTAATTCACATCGATTACTTATCAAATCTCAGTGACAATTTATAGGAATACAGTGGCCCATGTGTGATCTGACCGATCTGACCAAAATTCAGGAATAGCTCATATGCCGCATTCACAACATGACAAACAATGAGGACATTTGTTTGTGACCTCGACCTTCCAAGGTTCTTCTTTGTCATCTTGCATCAATGGCATGCAGCGAGGGTTGTTTTCGGGGAAGCGCGTCGGGCTACCGGATGTCAATAAACATTAAGGGCCGCCGAGCGCGTATGTAGGTAGATTTCCGGACTTTTGCTTCGAGCTGATATCAATGTAAAACGAAATGTCATCTTTCTCGGCAATTTGCATTTTACAACACACCGTCGAGAGCTGTCTTCCATTCATGAAGGGTGTTTATGGCCGACTGACGCAGCTCGTGACAACAAAGGATCAATAATCCCTTTTATTAATTTTTTGTTCTTACTGATCAAATATAATTTCCATATTTTTGATCACACAGACAAAAGTCCTAATCGAAGGTAGTTCAAAGGTTTTTTATTTGTAAAATTTGGAGCAAAAATGACGAAACGTTGCAAGCTAAACTTGTTGTATAGACAAGTAATTGAAATTATTATGATTATTATGATAATACTGTATGATAATACAGTATACGTATAATATCAGTGTGATACTGATATAACTATAGTGTGTGATGTGATGATAATATAGTACTAATTATCGCCGTCAATCACAAAAATGAGTGTTACATTCCTACAATAATAAACCAAAAGCATTATTGACCTTCGCCGCCGAATTTGACATTGTTTCAAGTCTAATCGATTTGTGTATGATTGACAAGTGATTGTAATGATGGTCGCATGATTATGATATTATTTAAAAGTTTCAAATATTTATTGTTAGTAAACCTGGAGTGCTCTATGAGCACTATTTCGGATTTTTTAATGTCACTAGTTGGTTTATTGAGTATTTGTTGCGTCGACGTATTCTAGTAGAAAAACAGGAAGAAAATATTATATGATTTCTGCGGTGAGATAATATCAAATTAAAAAAAATCAGTTAGATGTTAAATATTGTACATCTGTTTTGAGTTCACAACCTTGTATCCATTCTACTGAGGTTTTAGTCGTGGTTTTCCTCAGTTTATAGAGCAAATGATGGGATGGTTCCCTTAGGGATGGTCCACGACAAATTCATGCTAAAGCATCCACGACCAATGCTGTACCAATGTTGTGACCAATGTGACGAATGTTGTAGATTCAGTTCCTCATATTCTCTAACACTGCAGTGCACTCCAATCATCTTAGTCCTCACCAATCACAAGTACCTATAAGTACATATCAGACGAGAATATCGATATATAATGCAGCTAAGTAATAATCCGTCAATATTTCAGGTTACTTTTATAAATCGAAAGTTTAGTATTATTTGAAAATTAGTTTTCAATAACGAAGCACAAGCGCATTGGTTTGAAATAAATAGCATATTGTAACGAGTTTTTCAGGTTAATATCAATGTTATTTTATGTGTAAATATCAATTAATATGAATAAAATGTATCCAAATATAGCCACATCAATTCTTGCTAACCTGAACACTCCACAATCTCATTGAAAGTTATAACAATAGTGTCTTTCTAATAGCCATTTCACTGCTTTTGCCAAAATTATAATTTTATAATGATAATGATTATCAGCTATCAACAACGATCATCAAAATGATCACAATTAAAAAATAGGTTTGATCGTAATGTGCCTTAGTGGAGTGCAAGATTTCAATAACTATGCAGGTAAATTAATGGTTGAAACCTTCCTCCCATTTTATGAGGGGGTATAATAAAGTTTATTATACGGTCAACCGAGACGAACAAAGCGACCCAAACATTCTGTGAGGCATCCCAAGTGAGCAGGCTGATATCGACACAAACTACAATTATTTTAATTTCAGTATTTATTTTTTTCCTAATTAAATAATAATGACATTAAATTGTAACATAGTCAAGTCACAAATTATAATAATTTCGCATGTGCACAAAAAATACCGAGTTTTTATATTCATCCGTCTTCTGTGTGAATTGTGATTAATGAAAGAAAATGAAATTTTTCATAAAAGTGTGCTCGCCATTCACAACTCACGTCTTATTAGAGCAAATTGATAGAACTCAATTAAATATCATAAAATCCTCTTACATAATGTACACTATTCACGCATGCGCATATCGCGTATGTCCGGGTGTCCTGTATGTCCTGTATGTCCGACAATGGAAAATAATCGAACTGTCATTTCAAAAAGTCAAAATGTCAGCACGAATCTTTATATCCACTTTCAAGTAAGTTATAACAATAATTCTTTCAAATAATATACGAAATCACATTCTACATACCAGATTGATGAATAACTCCGTTTCACTAACGTTTGACAGTAGTTTGAGAGAAATTACATGAGAAGCAAGAGTGTAGCCAACTTGCCAAGACGTGTAGCCCATGGAAGAACAGACAAGTTTCGAAACTTTCAATATTTGCGAAGTAGGCCGTGATATTTTTTTTACCTTGAACGAAAATTGGAATTAACTCTTGGGACCTTGACTTAGTAGAACCACGGGTAAAGATTATATTTTTGGGGTTGCAAAGGGTGAGGGTTTAGGGGGGGGGGGGGGCGTAAGTGAACTTTTAAGCTCGAGTATACATACCTAACGTCGCAACTTCTCATTAGTATATTGACAGTTACGTTTTGGGAATCAAAATTGTACTAAAGCGATCGATCGTTGATGTTTCAATTTCAATTTCAGTTATCTTTATTTGCATCTTTAAGTACAAAAAGGCGACATTCAGCAATGTGGGAATCGACTGAGAAGCTCAGCGGCTCCCTGCTGATCTGCCATGTAACCTGATGTGAATTCCTGATGTTGATGGGAATTGTGCAGAGATGCAGACTTTTATTTCATCAGGAGGCAAGTAAGATCACGTGACAGATTTCAGTCAATGAGAGAGCTGCTCTGGTTTTATCTAAATTTGATAGAGATAGAGAGTATAGATCGATAGAGTATGTTTTCTTAGAAACGTTTTTAAAATCTTTTTACCAAATTTTTTCATTTTTCATTTCTTATACTCATTGGGCCGTTATTTTTTTAAGTTGCGTATTTGTATCTGTATAATTCACTCATTTATGATTTCAGATTTGTAACTTGGATTCGTTTAGAAATTTGAATCTGTAGTAGATTTGTAATTCCCATGTAGGTATACCTATTTGTTTTAGTAGTGTATAACGTCGCACTGTTCTGCAGCTAACCTATTATGATGATGGGAGATGATGGTGAATAGGAGGTAAAGATGGAAGCAGGGAAGGAGGCGGTCGTGGCCTATTAGTTGGGTATACCTTCCCAGCATTTGCCTGTCGACAGAGGTAATACCACGAACAAACCCGTCAGGAAGGACGCTTTTTAACAATTCCCAAACTTTGGTACGTAGTTGGTGATAAATTAATCATAAATTCGAATCACATAACTTAGATGATGGTGAATAGTAGGTAAAGATGGAAGCAGGGAAGGAGGCGGTCGTGGCCTATTAGTTGGGTATACCTTCCCAGCATTTGCCTGTCGACAGAGGTAATACCACGAACAAACCCGTCAGGAAGGACGCTTTTTAACCATTCCCAAACTTTGGTACGTAGTTGGTGATAAATTAATCATAAATTCGAATCACATAACTTAGATGATGGTGAATAGGAGGTAAAGATGGAAGCAGGGAAGGAGGCGGTCGTGGCCTATTAGTTGGGTATACCTTCCCAGCATTTGCCTGTCGACAGAGGTAATACCACGAACAAACCCGTCAGGAAGGACGCTTTTTAACAATTCCCAAACTTTGGTACGTAGTTGGTGATAAATTATTCATACATTCGAATCACATAACTTAGATGATGGTGAATAGTAGGTAAAGATGGAAGCAGGGAAGGAGGCGGTCGTGGCCTATTAGTTGGGTATACCTTCCCAGCATTTGCCTGTCGACAGAGGTAATACCACGAACAAACCCGTCAGGAAGGACGCTTTTTAACAATTCCCAAACTTTGGTACGTAGTTGGTGATAAATTAATCATAAATTCGAATCACACAACTTAGATGATGGTGAATAGTAGGTAAATATGGAAGCAGGGAAGGAGGCGGTCGTGGCCTATTAGTTGGGTATACCTTCCCAGCATTTGCCTGTTCACTGAGGTAATACTACGAACAAAACTGTCAGGAAGAACGCTTTTTAACAATTCCCAAACTTTGGTAGTTGGTGATAAATTAATCAAAAATGCGAATCACACAACTTACAATTTGTAAGCGGGTCCCTCTAGTAGCCCGATAATGCCCGGTGTGACTTGACTAGGTGACATTGCCGTGAGTCTTCAAGTTCAACTACAAATAATTGTGAAAGTCCAAATTTGGGTTTTAAAATCTCAACTGCTCCAACAGCCCAGACCATTCTAAAGTTTCCACCTGTCTTATTGACACAGTACAGGTCATTCATTATATAGACAATAGATGTACTGATTATGTTATGCAACTAATATGCGCCATAATTACACAATTTAACAAACAAGAATACTAATTACAATATATAATAAATTTTAAATTTATCACTGTCAAGCAATATCGTCGATGAATAATAAAAACAAACTGAATTAGAGACTGACGCGAGGATTGAAGTTCATGATAATGGGATAATCAATAATCAATACCATTTTGTTGACTGTTAAAATAATCGCCTGTACAATACGACTGTATAATATTTTCAAAATATGCTGCAAAATAATAATTCAAAATATCTCATACTCATACTCGTGAAGACTGGGGGTGGATGCTAGGCCCTCCATGCAAGCTCTACCATCTGCTGAAGACTAGGGGTGGATAATAGCCCCTCCATGCAAGCTCTACAATCTGCTGAAGACTGGGGGTGGATGTTAGCCCCTCCATGCAAGCTCTACCATCTGCTGAAGACTGGGAGTGGATGGTAGCCCCTCTATGCAAGCTCTACCATCTGCTGAAGACTGGGGGTGGATAATAGCCCCTCCATGCAAGCTCTACAATCTGCTGAAGACTGGGGGTGGATGGTAGCCCCTCCATGCAAGCTCTACCATCTGGTGAAGACTGGGCCCTCCAAGCAAGCTCTACCATCTGCTGAAGACTGGGGGTGGATGTAAGGCCCTCCAAGCAAGCTCTACCATCTGATGAAGACTGGAAGGCCCTCCAAGCAAGCTCTACCATCTGATGAAGACTGGGCCCTCCAAGCAAGCTGTTTGGGCCATTTCATATTTTCCCGCTTGTTGATGGCGGAAGCAGTGTTCCGTGTATCTAGGTATGTCATCCCCTTGCTAGGGTTGATTTTCCCTTTACCGACCGCATGGTCATCAGTTAGTAAAGTGACCTGGTTCGAATCAGTCATTTCTCGTTTTTCTCGCCAGCCTGCATCGAGGCAGCGCGTGTTTAGTTTTACTCGTACGCATAGTTATTACTTGTCAGGCATCGAAGCCGAGCCTAGAAGATATTACCGAGTTTATTATTTCAACTCTCTACGATTAAATTCCTACATCATTTCCCAAGTGCAACTCCCGTATTACCTCACTGCAGTGTCCCTCCACCCTGGCTTTACACCCCAGAGTTCCCAAGACTTCGACGAACATCATCGCAAGACGCCGACGTCGCGACGCCAGTAAAGGTAAACCCAATCTCAACATTACAGTCCACTACCAGCTATCATTCTCTCAGTCGCTCTGTTGCCCTGCTAACACCACGGCCGCGACATATTTTGGTCCCTTGAGCCGGAGCTTTGTTTCTAGCCGTGGTTTTCTCTTCGTTTTTCTCGCTAGTTCTCATGCTAGAGTCTTTCTCATTGGTAAATGTTGGATCAGTAGAGCTGTTCTCTATTGTTAATTCGTTTCTTGTGGTATTCATCCCCCAAGTTTTCACTTCGTGGTCAGTGACCTTGAAGGACGTTTCTCTCTCGTACGGAATAAGTCTCGTGTTCTGTGATCTTGACCTCTGTTCGCGTAGTTCTCTACTCAGTCTCGTCATCTACATTTTGGCTCACATTTTGTTTCCTACGCTCATTTCGTCATGGAGGAACAAAAGCGAGAACAAAAAGTACTCAAGATTCAACGTGAAGAGCTTTATGCAGAAGCACAACGCACATATGAAATCTTCAAGACATTGCAACCCGAACGCTTAGCCGCAGTAAAAGGCCGTTTTGAGCGTTTGACAGTGCTACAAGCTGAATTTAAAGCACTGCAAACCAGCATTATTAATCACAACTCATTGCTTGACCCGACGATCAAACCGCTAGAAATTTCTAAGGTCTCAGTGGGTTTTGAGGAAATAATTTACGCAGCTGAATCCGCATTTCTGTTGGCTGAATCTAAGGTCAATGTCATACCTCCTCCAGTGAACATGGTCACGCCTCCCCCGATCGTAATAAATCAGCTTCCACGCATTGATTTACCTACATTCTCTGGGGACACGAAGCAATGGCCAGAATATTATTCTTTGTTTACGTCGCTTGTGCACACAAATGAGTCACTGAACTCAGTGCAAAAGTTTCACTATCTGCGATCCACATTATCTGGCATCGCTCTCTCCGTGATTTCTGGTTTTCAAATTGACAATGAAAACTACTCCCTCGCTTTTGATGCGCTCGTTCAGCGTTATCAAAATAAACGATTATTGGCGAGTAATTACATTCAACAAGTCCTAGACTTTGTACCTCTAAAATCTAGCTCGCATCATTCACTGCAAGATTTCTTACGAATTCATAAGAATTGTATTGCCGCTTGGAAGGCTCTCGGTATCGCTGAGTTGGCAGATTTTTTGTTGTTTTCGCTTACATTGCGTAATCTAGACTTCGCATCTCGTGAGGCGTTCGAAAACAAGATGTCATCACATGCTACACCCACATACGGAGGAGCAGTCGCGTATTCTAGAATTATGCGGTCTCGACATGCAAACATCAAGTCATCCGAAGGTCACGCGACCACGTCGCCGATCAAGCGACTCAGCTCTCTACTTGCAGCCGAGAATAAAGTTGTCGCGAGCAAAGTTACGTCACCGCCTGGTTATCATAAATGCCCATTATGCAACCAAGGACACACCCTCTACAATTGTAGTATTTTCCTCGCTCAAACTCGCGATGAAAAGTATCAAACATTGCGACGTCTGAAGCGGTGCTTCAATTGTTTGGGAGCTCATGCACGCGCTCAATGCACCTCGAAGAAATCATGCACCACTTGTCAAAGTAAGCAACACCATTCGCTGTTGCATCCTGTTGCAGCAACAACCCCCCCTGTAACCCCCCAGTCGACGCTCTCTCCACAACAGACCGTCAATTCTCAATCAGCTTTGCCTCCACTTGCTGATACCATTGCTGATACTGACCCTCCGCGGGCCATGACTTGTCAGCCCAAGGACAACTCCAGTTTCAAGACCGTACTCTTAGGTACTGTCCGTGGGTTCATCAGTGACGCACAAGGGAATTATCAACCCTTTCGTGCCGTAATTGATTCGGGATCTCAAATCTCAGCTGTCACACACTCTTTGACAAAGAAGCTTGGATTGAAAGTTAGCCCCAGCCAAACTGAATTACTCGGCATTAGTAATTCTTCCGCTCGTGTCATTGGCACTGTCAATTGTAAAATTGCCTCTCGCCTCTTGCGCCACAAGCCTCTAGGCGTGCAGGCAGTTGTCCTCTCCTCCATCTCGAGTCAGCTTCCTAACAATACAGTTTCTCTAGAAGTCGATCGTTATCGTGGCCTCTCATTAGCCGACGATCAGTTCCACGTTCCCGACCAAATCGATTTTTTGATCGGTGCAGATCTCTACCCGGACATATTGCAAATGTCTGGTGACATGGTGATTGGAGGGACGCCGTCAGCCCTCAATACCATATTCGGTTGGGTGGTGTTAGGACAGACTGTTTCTGATGCACCGTCGTCCCCATCCCCTCTCTCCATGCTCGCGTGTTCCGTCCCCCCACTGGACCAGACACTCCGTCTGTTCTGGGAGTCGGAAGAGGTTCGCCGCCCTCCCCAGAAAAGCCCTGAAGACGATTTCTGCGAACAACACTTCGTCGCAAACCGCGTAGTGGAGGTGCTTGAAGATTCCTCTCCGACTGCTTGGGCGCACGTCTCGTCAAGTGACAATCCTGCCGATTGTGCCTCTCGCGGATTGACACCGTCTCAGCTGAAGGAGCATCCGTTGTGGACGTTCGGCCCGAACTTCATGCGCGACTCTCCGCCCTCTTGGCCTCGTGCTTCGCCTCCCCTCGCGTCATGTGCAGAGTTGCCAGAAATCAAGCCATCTCCTGTCATTCTCACTGCTCGAGTGGACGTCGACCCGCTGCTTGTCACCTTCAGCAAGTTTTCAACTCTCCTAAAGGCACGGCGAGTCTACGGTTATGTCATACGTTTCGCCCGCATTCTACTCGCGAAACGCACCAACTCGCCCGCTCCGACCGGTCCTCTAACTCCTCCGGAGCTACAGGACGCCCTCAACATCTTCATCAAAGCCACCCAACGGCAATATTACTCCGCTGAGATACGTCAGATATCTCAACACGGGCAAGTCAAGTCTCGTCTTGCCGCACTCAAACCGTTTCTCGACCCCGCCGGGTATCTTAGGGTGGGCGGGAGGCTGCGACACTCGTCTCTGCCTGAAGACGCGCGTCATCCTCTCCTACTTCCTAAGGAAGCCCATCTGTGTTGGCGCTAAGGCCTGATTGAATATTTAATGGACTGTATATGAATAAGATAGTAGATCCAAATAAAAAACTCACCCTCCAGAGCAGCGGTAGATAAGCCTGAAGATGATGACGTCATGCGGTGCGGTAATAAGGATGCTAATCTATCTAAACTAAACTAAAGAGAATTAAGGAAATATATGATGATAAGGATGGTGATGCACTTCGAAAATAGGGTACAGAAGACCCACGAAAATAAACTTAGAATTAGAAAACTTCAACGTCGTCTACTTGATGAGATTGTGAGTTGAAGAGTCGACTGTTCTCGACTGATGCGCTGGACGAAGTGGAGCCTGACAAGGTCAGATTGATAAGGGAAGATATGACCTGACAGGGGTACCAAATTAATAAACTAGCGACATGCCGGAAATGAAGCAGATATGGCGCGAACATAACCGCCCACCAAAAATAGCATTTTTTCCAGTCACTCCGACTAGGAAAATGGGAATGGAAAAGGAAAGATACGAAGTTCCCCAAGCTAACTAAGCAAGGGGAAGAGCGACCAAACGCTTGACAGGTAGCACAAAAGTGCAGTGCGTGGTTTGAATGAAAACCACGCGAATGATGTCACCATGACAACGAACAAGATGAGTCCAGAGCGTGTCCGCGCTTGCAGTGCGAGCTTGATCGAGGAACTCTGAGATCTTGCGGATCGGACTGGCGGCGCCGACGAATTTTCTGACGTTGTCTGAAGGGTTGGCAGAAGAGAGTCCTCTTCGGGCTAGCAGCCGGTCCAAACAGGAGGGGAAGGAGTCGGCAGATCGATCCGAAGCCATCTCGAGGTGGACGGCTTTGGTGCTCGGGCGATGAAGAGACGCAGGTAGTCCTTAGAGAGCGCAGTGTCGCGGCGCTTGCTGACCTTGAGGCTAAACTCCAAGCAAGGTAGACAGTAATGACTTTGTTGTTGCAGTAAATCTCGGAGAGCAATCCAGAGCTTGTGCTGAATCAGACATGGACCAGCGAGAGGTCCAGAACGTGGCGATTGCTTGTAGTAATCGTCGCACAATGAATAGGGAAGGTGCGTTTGCTTGGGAAGCAATAGAGGATGGCGAGCTTTAGCGGGCAAGGAGGAGAGCTTCAATCGTCCGCCCACCCTGAGAAGGCCATATTCGCCAACAAAAGGCGAGACAAAAGGCTTGAGAGACGATTGTGCAGCGAGAGGAGAGGGATCTCCGTCGTCGGGGAGTTGATCTTCAGAGTTCTTCAGTGAGGACGCGAATGAGTCTTCACAGAGCAGAGGTGCTTGAGTCTTCAAAGGCGAGGACGCGAAATGTTCTTCACGCAGCTGAGATTCTTGAATCTTCGGTGTAGGAAATGTGATTTCCTCCGATCCCCCGATGTGACGCAGAGAGCTCTTCTCCGTGGTCGTAAAGCACGGGAAGTCAGAGAGTGGAACAGGAAGTACTGATCCGACGAACGATGAGCACTTCGCCGTGGTTGTAGAGCACGGGAAGCGAGAGAATGGAAATAGAGATGCTGTTCCAGCGAACGAGGAGCACTTCGGCGTCGTAGCAGAGCGCGCGAAGTCACAGAGCGGAACAGGAGGTGCTGTTCCAACGAGCGAGGAGCACTTCGGCGTCGATGCAGAGCGCGCGAAGTCACAGAGCGGAACAGGAGGTGCTGTTCCAACAAGCGAAGAGCACTTCGGCGTCGTAGCAGAGCGCGCGAAGTCAGAGAGCGGAACAGGAGGTGCTGTTCCAACGAGCGAAGAGCACTTCGGCGTCGTAGCAGAGCGCGCGAAGTCAGAGAGCGGAACAGGAGGTGCTGTTCCAACCAGCGAGGAGCACTTCGGCGTCGATGCAGAGCGCGCGAAGTCACAGAGCGGAACAGGAGGTGCTGTTCCAACAAGCGAGGAGCACTTCGGCGTCGTAGCAGAGCGCGCGAAGTCACAGAGCGGAACAGGAGGTGCTGTTCCAACAAGCGAAGAGCACTTCGGCGTCGTAGCAGAGCGCGCGAAGTCGCAGAGCGGAACAGGAGGTGCTGTTCCAACAAGCGAAGAGCACTTCGGCGTCGTAGCAGAGCGCGCGAAGTCGCAGAGCGGAACAGGAGGTGCTGTTCCAACAAGCGAAGAACACTTCGGCGTCGATGCAGAGCGCACGAAGTCACAGAGCGGAACAGGAGGTGCTGTTCCAACGAGCGAAGAGCACTTCGGCGTCGTAGCAGAGCGCGCGAAGTCAGAGAGCGGAACAGGAGGTGCTGTTCCAACCAGCGAGGAGCACTTCGGCGTCGATGCAGAGCGCGCGAAGTCACAGAGCGGAACAGGAGGTGCTGTTCCAACAAGCGAGGAGCACTTCGGCGTCGTAGCAGAGCGCGCGAAGTCACAGAGCGGAACAGGAGGTGCTGTTCCAACAAGCGAAGAGCACTTCGGCGTCGTAGCAGAGCGCGCGAAGTCGCAGAGCGGAACAGGAGGTGCTGTTCCAACAAGCGAAGAACACTTCGGCGTCGATGCAGAGCGCACGAAGTCACAGAGCGGAACAGGAGGTGCTGTTCCAACGAGCGAAGAGCACTTCGGCGTCGTAGCAGAGCGCGCGAAGTCAGAGAGCGGAACAGGAGGTGCTGTTCCAACGAGCGTGGAGCACTTCGGCGTCGATGCAGAGCGCGCGAAGTCACAGAGCGGAACAGGAGGTGCTGTTCCAACGAGCGAAGAGCACTTCGGCGTCGATGCAGAGCGCGCGAAGTCACAGAGCGGAACAGGAGGTGCTGTTCCATCGAACAAGACGTTCTTCGACGTGGGTGTAAAGCACGCAAAGAGAGAGACAGGTGCTGGAGATTCAATGCTTGCGGAAGGAATGGATCCCAGCACGACCCAACCGAATGTCGTGTTGAGGGCAGAAGGTGTTCCTCCGATGACGATGTCGCGGCTTCGGTTGAGAATGTCCGCGTAGAGATCAGCTCCCAGCAGGAAGTCGATCTTGTCTGGGACGTGAAATGTTTCATCTGCCAGGGACAAGCCTCTATACTGATCCAGCACCTCCGTGGGCACTGAAGTATGAGGAAGACGGTCAGCGATTGAAGTGAGTACGAGCGCTTGAACGTCGAGACAGGAGTTGCGATGAACGCGCGAAGCTAGGTCGCATTGAACAGTGCCGTGAACTTGCGCTGTAGCTTCTCCGATCCCTGACACGAGAATGGGACAAGGCGTGACTTTCAATCCTAGCTTGCGAGTGAGAGAAAGCGTGATGGCAGACACCTGCGAACCGGAGTCAATAACGCCTCGAATAGGTTGATACTGACCAGCCGCGTCCTTGATAAGCGCCCGAAAAGTGCCCAAGAGGGCGACACTTTGGTGAGAAGAAGGCGTCCCGACGCGGCAAGAGAGAGAGCTAGCCTCGACGGGTTCCTCTGGTTCCGTGGAGTTGTCGATCCCGGGATTGGCCACTGGCTTGGTGACTGGAGCTGCGGGATGAAGACTCGTATGATGATGTGTACTGCGACATTGTCGGCAGCCACTTCGTGACGTGCAAGCAGATTGCATGTGCAACCCCAAGCAGTTGAAACATCGCTTCAAGCGTTTCAGCTCCGTGTACTTGTCTGGCAGCGACAACTGAAGGAATGCAGCGCAGAAGTGCAGAGCATGATCGCCTTTGCAGATCGGGCAGACGCTGGATGACTGATGCGGTGAACTCGATGCGTGGTTCCGTCCATCTGGCGTCTTGGGCTGCGTCTTGGGTGGCGTCTCGGGTGGCTCCACTACTAGTAACGAATGTACTTTCTTCGGCGATGAGTTTGGTCGAGGACCGTCCGACGTCAGCCTTGACGACGTCGTAGGAGACGTCGCGGCGACGGCGGCGAGATACAGATCACGCGCAGCGTATAGCATGTCTTCAAAGCTGGCTTCGATAGCGTCGACCGGCACTGGTTCGACACCCTCATCAAGTTGCGAGTTGAAGGTCAATATGTCCTTCTGAATATCTTCAAAGTCGGCTTCCAAAGCGTCGAGTTTATCGAACCGAGATTTATATCGAGATGCATCAGCGCTTTGGAGTATCTTGAATGAATCATATGAGCGTTGCAGCGCAGCAAATGTTCTCTCTCCCGTTTAGAAACGAGAAGCGCTTGCTGTTTTGCGATCTTCGTAGCCATAGTTGCGGGTAAACAGGTTACAGATAGGGCACGGATGCGATCTAAATCGAACCCGGGTCAACAACGAGCATGAAGTATGAAAATACAAGAACAGAAATGATTTCTGATGAAATGAGTCAAGCAAGAAATCCACGGGAAAATCAATGATGTTGGAAATAAAGTCCAAACAGAACGAACGAGAATCGAACCTGGGTATCTGACAAATACCGACAGGTTTGAAATCGTAAACAAACCGATGGCCACGTTATCACGTAATTGAGAAAGCAACGGTGACCGCTGTAGGTAACTAATGACGTACAAGGTCGCGCCGCCGAGAAACACAGCGAATTACGCAATATAAATGACCGGGGACTCGAAATATTCATAAGTAATAATCGAGTGGCAGAACACTATGCTTCTGATGAGACTTATAGAGTGTACTGACCAAGTACTGACCCTCCAACTTGAAAGTTGGAGATGTTGTGTTTCTTTTTGACGCTCCTAGTAGGCCAATCGGACGTGTCATCCAGCTTCATCCCGGCCAAGATGGTATTGCCCGCGTCGCGTCCATTCGCACTTCAACCGGCGTGTATAAGAGACCATTGAACAAATTGGTTTCGCTCCCCGTTGAGTGTTAGGTGGGCTCATCTCAGTTTCTGTTTTGTTTTCTCTCTCTTTTTTTGGGTTCTTTTCGAGTCGAAAAAGTTCCTTTTTGGTGGGCGGTATGTTTGGGCCATTTCATATTTTCCCGCTTGTTGATGGCGGAAGCAGTGTTCCGTGTATCTAGGTATGTCATCCCCTTGCTAGGGTTGATTTTCCCTTTACCGACCGCATGGTCATCAGTTAGTAAAGTGACCTGGTTCGAATCAGTCATTTCTCGTTTTTCTCGCCAGCCTGCATCGAGGCAGCGCGTGTTAAGTTTTACTCGTACGCATAGTTATTACTTGTCAGGCATCGAAGCCGAGTCTAGAAGATATTACCGAGTTTATTATTTCAACTCTCTACGATTAAATTCCTACATCATTTCCCAAGTGCAACTCCCGTATTACCTCACTGCAGTGTCCCTCCACCCTGGCTTTACACCCCAGAGTTCCCAAGACTTCGACGAACATCATCGCAAGACGCCGACGTCACGACGCCAGTAAAGGTAAACCCAATCTCAACATTACAGTCCACTACCAGCTATCATTCTCTCAGTCGCTCTGTTGCCCTGCTAACACCACGGCCGCGACACAAGCTCTACCATCTGATGAAGACTGGGGGTGGATGTAAGTCCCTCCAAGCAAGCTCTACCATCTGATGAAGACTGGGCCCTCCAAGCAAGCTCTACCATCTGATGAAGGCTGGGGGTGGATGTAAGAACCTCCAAGCAAGCTCTACCATCTGATGAAGACTGGGCCCTCCAAGCTAGCTCTACCATCTGATGAAGACTGGGCCCTCCAAGCAAGCTCTACCATCTGATGAAGACTGGGCCCTCGAAGCAAGCTCTACCATCTGATGAAGACTGGGGGTGGATGTAAGGCCCTCCAAGCAAGCTCTACCATCTGATGAAGACTGGGCCCTCCAAGCAAGCTCTCATCTGATGAAGACTGGGGGTGGATGTAAGGCCCTTCAAGCAAGCTCTACCATCTGATGAAGACTGGGGGTAGATGTAAGGCCCTCCAAGTAAGCTCTACCATATGATGAAGACTGGTGGTGGATGTATGGCCCTCGCTGCAAGCTCCATTGATAAGCCAAGTCACCCTGATCGAGTTGATAATATTATATTATAAGTGAGTTCAGGGTGAAATTATCTTTGTAGAGTGGTCGCAATCATATTGTTGCAGGGACTTGAACCCAAATGAATAACGGTTCTGGTTCCGGTACCAAGTTTTTAAAAATAACGGTTCCGATTCCGATTCCATTAGGGTTCCAATCGGTTCCATCAAATTCAGACAATTATTCAAATAATTTTTTCAATCGACTTTTGGGGACTTGTGCTCAGAAATGTCTAACATTAGACTTGGTGATCAATGATCATGTATTTGAAAAACTGTAAATGGTATAGTAAATATTTTCAGATTTGACGGCAATGAAGTAAAATTTCGGTGAAATTCATTATTTAGAGAACCTTTGTGGAACCGTTATGGAACCCAAATAATATTTAATATTAATAAGGGTTCCGGTTCCGGTTCCACCTAAAAAATTAATATGGGTTCCGGTTCCGGTTCCAGTCCCCGTATTGTTGTGTGCATTTATCAATCTTATCATATATGGGCAATCTAAGGTCACAGATCTGATAAGCCGGGGTCAATTCATTCAAAGAATAACATTATATTCGTGTTCAGTGTGCCGACCAGTTTTATAAAGTGTTAGCTATAAGGGTGAATTTCCCCTGCAATGCTGGTAGGATTTTCGACCTTATGAGCTTAGGGCAAAGCCATTTCTCCCGGCTTTTTGCTTTTAAACTAAAAGTGTTAGCAACTTAAGGATATAAACACTCGATTCCCAAGTCCATCAATTATGTCTACACGTATATTCCACGTGTCCGATATCAATCAATACAAAGCGTTTTACGCTTACGAAGCGTGTGCGTAAATTTTTCGCGATCCTTCCAATAATAATAAATCACTAAATCGGCGATAAATCGACTCTGACATACACTTAGACACAGTACTCTTTTCATTAGCTCTGCCAAAGTCCCACGTACACGAATCACTGCCCCGTTTGATCATTTCGTCATTAGTATGACTAATAGTGACTAAATACTAAACACACCTAAATACGATTTTCTTCTCGTTGGTGTGTGAAATCAGAGTTTTTTTTATATTTTTTTATTTTTTGTCACAATCAATTCTGTTAGAAATATTGCATCTCATTCATAATTGTGTCCAATATTGCGGCCAGAGGACACAAATGTAAAGTTTTTTATATGAATTAATTGGCAAGTCCAGGTAGGTTTTAGATCATTGTTGTATTTTTTTTTGTAATCTACGAACGATTTCAAGTCAGATTTTGCATTTCTGAATAATTTGGTTAAAATTTGTGAAAATTAGTTTCATTATTATTTCTTGTCGAAAAATACGAGTTGCAGTATAAGCGGGCGCCTTAGTTTCGCTTTTAAAACAGCAGTTTGGATAAAAATATAGAAAATTCGTTTAATATCATTCATTATTGTGTCAATGTCAATTCTGGGAGTATTTTCAATGCTGTTTAGACAAAAAAAAGTTCAAAAAGTGCTCTTTCATGGCATAAAATCGACCAAACGAGAAAGAAATTGAGAAAGAATTGAGTGGTAAAATAGTTATAGAGACGTTATAAATGTTTTACGAAATGATTAAACTGTACATTACAGTAAATGCCTGAAGTGGAAAAGAAATCTGTTTTGTACTGATAGATAATCAGATAGAAATGTCTGTGGTTACAGGTCTCACGTATTTTAGACTGCATTCGAACGGCCCGGTTAAAAACATTTCATGCCACTAAGGGCCAGTTTCTATTCAATTTCTATGCCAATTTCGACCTTACACTCCGACGAAAATTGTGTACATTTAGTTTTTTTATCCTTTAACAGTTGTCTCTGAATGTATTCATAAATAAATTTGATATTCGAGTAAAGTGATTCAAAAGGAAGCTAACGTGATCCAACTCAAGGATGTGGGTGCAGAATTACAAGAATACATCGCACTTCCCTTTTTAAATTATTCTGTATTTGTTGCCACCTAGATTCCTGACCCCGCCATGATTCAAACACTGGAAAGAGTATAAAGACAAAATGTTAGAAGATTGGTGTAGAACCAATAACCACTAGGAAAACGCTCTGTGTTACGCGTTGATGAGCGAGCACGGATATGCGCAACACATCGAACCGAAATTCTGTCTATTGAAAATGTCTTTAAAAGCCAATAATTCTTTAATTTCGTCACAGACTGGTATGAAAATCTTCAAAAAATCCAAAAATATTGGTCCCAATAAGCATGTAAAGTTTTAAGTTGATCGATTGAACCTGAAAATTTATGATTGAATGGTTCCTTGTTAATTTTCAAAAATCACAGGATCTTGTTCAAAAACTATACCTGGGACCACTCATATGATATAAGTGTGTTTACACAATCAGATCGATCGATCTGTTGATTATTAGTGTCATTATGCGTTTGAAAGTTTCTGTTCTAACTACCTTGGAACATCGGAACTGAGGCGTCAATGTTACCGTGATCCATAGCAACAAGCAAAATGTCCGTAAAATGTCAATAACTTTTGGATTTAAACACAGATTTGTCTGAAAATTGTCAAAAACACAGATAATGTTGGTCCCAATGACCATGCAAAGTTTTAAGTTGATCGGTCCAACGGTTCTAGTTTAAATGTCAAAAATCACAGTAAAGATGGTTTTAAATTTTAACCAACGGGAGGATTTGGCTGAAACTTTGTATTAATGACTTGTCAAAATTTCAAATTGATAAAACAAACCAATCGAAAGATAATATTTTTTAAATTTGAACCAATCACGGGATCCCGTTCAAAAACGATCCCAGGGACCGCATAGTACGTTAGTATGTGTACAAAATTTCAGATTGATTGCTTGAGCGGTTTGACCTGGAGTGTGACCACAAAAAATAAACAAACAAAAACAAAAACAAAACACACACACACACACACACACACACACACACACACACACACACACACACACACACACACACACACACACACACACAGAGAAAGTGCCATAAGAGTACCGTGGTGACGCTCGCTACGCTCGCTCAATAATGTAAAGATCACTCCGTAAACAGGAATATGTTCTTCTATCATGTGTAGAAACTATACAACTATATTAGACTAAAGTTTATGCAATGCCAAATTTATGCAATAATTTTCAAATATTTGTCAAGTTATCGTTCAGATCAATGATTGGTAATTGTCAAATATCAATGTACTCGTATAGAATAAAAAATTGCATGCAATACCAAGGCTCGCCTCATTCAATTGAGAATGTGTTTTTAAAACAATGTTTGACAAAGTTGGTTTTGATGATGATGACTTTTCAACCAATTAGACAATCTTAAAAAGATAAATTGGAATATTTTAGCCAAAAGGTGTGATTTGTATCGATAGCATCAAGACCGGAAAAATGTGATCGCAGAGACAAAAGAGTCAAAAGACAGTCTAGTTGATTATATATAATAGAATATTGTTTTAACGTCGCACTTTTCAGCAACTAGGTTCATAAAAACGGGTGACTATAAATTGAATACAGGGGAAGAATGGATTGGAGAGAAGGAGGTGATCGTGACCCTTTTGTGAAACCTTCCCAGCATTTGGCTCTTGACGTTTATCCAATGCCAAGTTTATGCAATAATTTTCAAATATTGTCAGGTTATCGTTCTGTTGCCCCGGTCTTCGTTACCGGTCTTCGTTACGTAACGTTTTCTTCGTTACCCCGACACAAGAAGTTCCTTCTTACTGGGGTATAAGAAATCACTGTAAACACAAATGTATTTATTACTAAATAAAAATACTGAATACTGAATACTGTCAATAATAGAATATGTGCGCAACATCTTGATCAAAATAATTCTTTACAGCGTTTCCCAATGAATAGCTCAGCAATCAGCATACCAATTGGGTTGGGTAGTATTTGCATATTATACCCTCCAAGCTTCAGCAACACTTGAGAATGTTTAATCATAGAGTTTAATACATTGGACTGCACACTGCAGCTATAATTTAAAAAAAAATATTTGACAAAGTTGGTCTTGATGATGCTGACTTGTCAACCATTTGGGCAAGTATCTTCAAAAAAATAAACTGCAATAATTTAGCCAAAAGATGTGATTCGTAACGATCGCATCAAGAACCAAAAGAAGAGAGATCGCAGCTAGCCAAAAGAGTCAAAAGACAGTATGTCGCTCATATAATACACCTAATTGTTTAAACGTTACACTTCTCAGCAACTAGGCTCATAAAGACGATAGGTGACTATTAGAGATGATTAAAATACAGGGGAAGAATGGACATCTGAAAGGAAGGAGGTGGTCCTGGCTTTTTTAGCTACGCAATCATCATGATTCGAAGGACGATTAACATTGGAAATATAGGTTTGGGAGTAGGTCTGTCGTGACTCGTGCGTGAGGGTATACTAAAGGAAGGTACTCATAAAACAAAAACTTGTAAAAAGACTGCGAAACATCTCCACGCCTATAGGTATTGAGACCTATAAATTGATGGCTATAAATAAGCTAATGTTTTCTGAACCTTTTCGCAAGCGCTACACAATTATGTTTATGCCTGAATTTGACATAAAAGAAACCTCCAAATTTCAACAATTATCAATCAAATAAATTTTTAGCATATTAAAAATGTATATTAAATTTTTAAACAGCTTGGAGCAACGTGTGAGGAAGAGGGCATCACAATTCACAAGACAAAAGATAAAATAGCGAAAGAAAGAAAATATATTGTGGTCGATAAAAAATCATTGCTCCAAACCTTGTTTTTTATTTTGCTTTTAAATGAATTGAATAATGTATGAATAATTCATTCAGTTCTCCTCGTGATTCCGATTTAATATTTGAAAATATGAAGAAATCTCTCAAGTTTCGTCATTAAAATTTTTCAATAGATACTTTTTTCATTACTATAATTTCAATTTCTTATGATTAAGAAAGTGACAACTGTTAATAGATGATTTTCGAGATTTTTTTTAGGTGGAATATACTACGCTATTTGTAAATAAATGCGCTTTGATAACATAACATACTATCAATAATATCATATGATATAATATAATCTGATAAAAATATTCTGATAAATAGTCTAGTTTTGGTTAATCTGTTTTTGTCAATTTTTGTTAACTAGTTAAACATGTTGAGATCAACGAGCAACCCTCCCTCGTTGTCTTTGGTTGAGTTTGGTGGTCACTTGGCGCCCTGCTGGGTTGCTTCCTTTACCTCCCTCTCCAGACCCCCCAGTAAGAAAAAGGTTGACCTTTGTATAGTTTTCATTTCTTATGCATGTATATAAAACGTGTCAGCTTTCGTTCGAGATGTGCACATATCGATGATCGCTTATCATCAACGCGTTGCACGTATACACTGTACAATGACATACAGAATAGCGTCTACCATACCTAAATACAATTTTCTTCAATCATTTTAATCATACAATTCTGGTTCTGATTCAACTGAATTTAAAAACAATTTAATAAAATAAAGTAAATCAATTCAATTTATATTTGCTTATAAATAATTAACGATTCAGCGTCAGGAAAAAACGATTAAAAATGACTGAGTAAAATGGTAAAAAAGTAAAGAGTAGGTAAATGAGTAAAACGGTGCAATATCACACAATTGTCGGTCGCTTATCCGAGATTAATCTACGATGAATTTGATATTTGGTGTTATTATTATATTGAGTTATCTGGCAATTAATAGTATTATTTACATAGAAGGTATTTTTAATTAATTATAATAATAAATATATCAATGCAATAGCATTGAAGCAATTGCATCCTAGGTTTGCGAATTTCTCATGTTGTAAGTATATGCTTTACAAACGGAATTTGATTGTTAGTGTGACTAAAAAAAGTATGATCTTTTAATGAAAAATCGAATTAGATCAGATCAATTAATCAATTAGATCAATTAATTGGTAAAGAAGATATCAATGGCGCATCTAAATCTTTTGACATGTTGTTATACATTGTGTCATGAAACTCATGTGCAAAAATAAAAAATAAAAATAAAAAATGGGGTTATCTTTGAAATTTGAGTTGAATGTTGCTGATTAATGCATTCTGATTAAAGGCTTGTATCAACGATATAGCATTGATGCAATTGCATCCTAGGTTTGCGAATTTCTGATGTTGTAAGTATATGCTTTACAAACGGAATTTGATTGTTAGTGTGACCAAAAAAAGTATGATCTTTTAATGAAAAATCGAATTAGATCATATCAATTAATCAATTAATTGGTAAAGAAGATTTCAATGGCCCATTGAACTGGCGCGGGAGTCCGCGCCAGGACTCCCGGCAGGGAGAGTGTCACTACAGCAGTGAGGGAGAGTTCCGCCAGGATAGCGGATAGCGGTAATACATTATTAAAAATTAAGGATATTAAATTGCAACAACGTTAATAAATATTAATCATAATAAAAGGGGGCTCGAAGTATTTAATATGATTAGTATATTAGCATTTTATTACTTTTGTATATTGTTTAATTTTATATCGAGCTTGTATAATATCGAATTGTGTTACGGGGCATGCTTAATCCAAATAACAGCAAAGCACTATGTAACAGTAAGCAGTTGTTTTGCAAATAAATAATAATGATAATATACAAGCTGATGAGTAAAATTTGGGAAGTAATTAGTTGAATTTTGGGAATATAATAAGTCTTGTGGAATAATTAATGTTAATTCAATTTAAATTTTTGTCAATAATATAGAATTAATTTTGGCATTAAATGATTTTATCTTTCAACAATATTTATTTGCTATTATGGAAAATATGTCTGATAAGTAATAATGAAATGAGAATTTAAATAGTTAGATTAATTTAATTTTCACTTTTAAATTGGGCTACCTTATGTATTATTACTACTTTATTATTATTATTACTTTATTATTACTTCGTTTTAGTCTTTGGTAAACATATTTGGTAAATACCTTGTAATCATGTTAAAGTAAAGTACAAATGTGTATTACAAATTTGAGGTAAATGGTGTAAACGAAAGATAAGTAATGAGCTTAAAAATGGGATTTTAATTAAAATAAACTATTTATAATAGTTTCATTTGAAAATATTTCTCAAGCCCTTGTTAACTTTTTATAGATAATATTACATAATGATACTAAAAACTAATTAATTACGAAATTTAAAGTCTGCCAGGTGATTTTGTAATTTCTTTTTGTTTGTTTCAGGACTGCGAGCAATGGCAAATTTTACTGCATATTTTTATAGGAAATACGAAGAAATCAAAGAACAATAAACAAAATTAAACCATGTTAATAACGGAAAATAAACAATAAATTGAATTGATATCTGTTGTAATTATTTGTTTGATTGAACCTAAGTACCTAATCTAAACATGTAATTAGAAGTAATCATGAAATTCATTTAGTTTTAATAAAAATTTATCAAACAAATATTTCCATATAAACCTTGGTAACTATTTGAAAAAGCTGACTTAAAGTAATAATAATAAAAAAATATTTCATCATACCAAATAGCACAAAATAACTCAAAGAGTGATAACGAAGAAAACAAATATATTTTACATAGGATTATATTAGTTCTTATACATTGGAGAAATAATATAGGTACAATAACTTCAAAAAATTATAAATATTTTATAATCACTAGCAATAGCTTCATATAGATTGGCACAGGTCAACGTGTACCCAAAAAAATTCCATGTTTTTCAAAACAAAACTATTTAATGCATTACCTAAAAATATAAGAGAAATTAAAAAATACTCACAATTTAAGAAACAACTGAAAGAACTATTAATAAGTAAAATATATTATTCGATTGACGAATTCCTCAGTGACAAATTTTAATTATTTAATTGTATAATAACATGTTCAACTTAAGTATATTCTAGTACCTATATCAATATCATAATCATAATATTTACCTAAATGTGTTATATTATAGTTGTAGCATATCTATAGATATTAATTTATTTTAATTTCAATGCTATTTAATTATAATATGCTAGGTTACTAGATTTAGTTCGATGTAACCTTTCCGTATACCCCGTTAAATGGTGTCAACCATAGGGGTCTTTTCAATGTACCTCTTTAAAATGTACTTTTGATTTTGGAAATAAACTGAACTGAACTGAACTGAACTATATTTTATAATATCTTGAAATTTGAAGTTTCGCGGTAAACACACAGCTACTATACTACTAGCGCTACCTGACGAAGAAAACTGAACTTTAAATTTTAGCGGGAAATTGAGATAGAGCAAAGAATGACCATGTACAGAATAAGTACTGCGCCCTTACGACAAACAAAGAAACTACAAAACTTCAAGCTTGGAAACCTTGCCGATAGAATGCATTGCGTGGTATATAAATAGGCTCCATGGCTATCGGTAATATAATTAAACGTGCATACTGCTAATTAAATTAATGAGTAAGAAGTATTGAGATATGCTATTTTCTCGAGTTGTAAGTTGCTACATTTTAAAGTGCCAAAAAAAGTTTCTGAAAAAATGAAAATGCATTTTTCTGAAAAAATGCATTCTGATTAAAGGCTTGTATCAACGAAATAGCATTAAAGCAATTAGATCCTAGGTGTGCGAATTTTTCTTGTAGTAAGTTTATGCTTTACCAACGAAATTTGAGTGTTAGTGTGACTAAAAAAAGTATGATCTTTTAATGAAAAATCGAATTAGATCAGATCAATTAATTATTAATATCACTTAATTGGTAAAGAAGATTTCGTTGAGGCACCTACATCTTTTGACATGTTGTACTACAATGTTTAATGAAACTCCTGTCAAAAAATAAAAAATAAAAAAAAAAATACATTCATCTTGAAAATTTGAGTTTAATTATGCTAATTAATGAATGCTGATTAAGTCTTGTATCAACGAAATAGCATTGAAGCAATTACATCCTAGGTGTGCGAATTTTTCTTTTAGTAAGTTTATGCTTTTCAAACGGAATTTGAGTGTTAGTGTGACTAAAAAAAGTATGATCTTTTAATGAAAAATCGAATTAGATCAGATCAATTAATTATTAATATCACTTAATTGGTAAAGAAGATTTCGTTGAGGCACCTACATCTTTTGACATGTTGTACTACAATGTTTAATGAAACTCCTGTCAAAAAATAAAAAATAAAAAAAAATACATTCATCTTGAAAATTTGAGTTTAATTATGCTAATTAATGAATGCTGATTAAGTCTTGTATCAACGAAATAGCATTGAAGCAATTAAATCCTAGGTGTGCGAATTTTTCTTTTAGTAAGTTTATGCTTTACAAACGGAATTTGAGTGTTAGTGTGACTAAAAAAAGTATGATCTTTTAATGAAAAATCGAATTAGATCAGATCAATTAATTATTAATATCACTTAATTGGTAAAGAAGATTTCGTTGAGGCACCTACATCTTTTGACATGTTGTACTACAATGTTTAATGAAACTCCTGTCAAAAAATAAAAAATAAAAAAAAATACATTCATCTTGAAAATTTGAGTTTAATTATGCTAATTAATGAATGCTGATTAAGTCTTGTATCAACGAAATAGCATTGAAGCAATTAAATCCTAGGTGTGCGAATTTTTCTTTTAGTAAGTTTATGCTTTACAAACGGAATTTGAGTGTTAGTGTGACTAAAAAAAGTATGATCTTTTAATGAAAAATCGAATTAGATCAGATCAATTAATTATTAATATCACTTAATTCGTAATGAAGATTTCGTTGAGGCACCTACATCTTTTGACATGTTGTACTACAATGTTTAATGAAACTCCTGTCAAAAAATAAAAAATAAAAAAAAATACATTCATCTTGAAAATTTGAGTTTAATTATGCTAATTAATGAATGCTGATTAAGTCTTGTATCAACGAAATAGCATTGAAGCAATTAAATCCTAGGTGTGCGAATTTTTATTTTAGTAAGTTTATGCTTTACAAACGGAATTTGAGTGTTAGTGTGACTAAAAAAAGTATGATCTTTTAATGAAAAATCGAATTAGATCAGATCAATTAATTATTAATATCACTTAATTGGTAAAGAAGATTTCGTTGAGGCACCTACATCTTTTGACATGTTGTACTACAATGTTTAATGAAACTCCTGTCAAAAAATAAAAAATAAAAAAAAATACATTCATCTTGAAAATTTGAGTTTAATTATGCTAATTAATGAATGCTGATTAAGTCTTGTATCAACGAAATAGCATTGAAGCAATTACATCCTAGGTGTGCGAATTTTTCTTTTAGTAAGTTTATGCTTTTCAAACGGAATTTGAGTGTTAGTGTGACTAAAAAAAGTATGATCTTTTAATGAAAAATCGAATTAGATCAGATCAATTAATTATTAATATCACTTAATTGGTAAAGAAGATTTCGTTGAGGCACCTACATCTTTTGACATGTTGTACTACAATGTTTAATGTAACTCCTGTCAAAAAATAAAAAATAAAAAAAAATACATTCATCTTGAAAATTTGAGTTTAATTATGCTAATTAATGAATGCTGATTAAGTCTTGTATCAACGAAATAGCATTGAAGCAATTAAATCCTAGGTGTGCGAATTTTTCTTTTAGTAAGTTTATGCTTTACAAACGGAATTTGAGTGTTAGTGTGACTAAAAAAAGTATGATCTTTTAATGAAAAATCGAATTAGATCAGATCAATTAATTATTAATATCACTTAATTGGTAAAGAAGATTTCGTTGAGGCACCTACATCTTTTGACATGTTGTACTACAATGTTTAATGTAACTCCTGTCAAAAAATAAAAAATAAAAAAAAATACATTCATCTTGAAAATTTGAGTTTAATTATGCTAATTAATGAATGCTGATTAAGTCTTGTATCAACGAAATAGCATTGAAGCAATTAAATCCTAGGTGTGCGAATTTTTCTTTTAGTAAGTTTATGCTTTACAAACGGAATTTGAGTGTTAGTGTGACTAAAAAAAGTATGATCTTTTAATGAAAAATCGAATTAGATCAGATCAATTAATTATTAATATCACTTAATTGGTAAAGAAGATTTCGTTGAGGCACCTACATCTTTTGACATGTTGTACTACAATGTTTAATGAAACTCCTGTCAAAAAATAAAAAATAAAAAAAAATACATTCATCTTGAAATTAATTAATTACATATTTTTTTAAATTATTAATATCACTTAATTGGTAAAGAAGATTTCGTTGAGGCACCTACATCTTTTGACATGTTGTACTACAATGTTTAATGAAACTCCTGTCAAAAAATAAAAAATAAAAAAAAATACATTCATCTTGAAAATTTGAGTTTAATTATGCTAATTAATGAATGCTGATTAAGTCTTGTATCAACGAAATAGCATTGAAGCAATTACATCCTAGGTGTGCGAATTTTTCTTTTAGTAAGTTTATGCTTTTCAAACGGAATTTGAGTGTTAGTGTGACTAAAAAAAGTATGATCTTTTAATGAAAAATCGAATTAGATCAGATCAATTAATTATTAATATCACTTAATTGGTAAAGAAGATTTCGTTGAGGCACCTACATCTTTTGACATGTTGTACTACAATGTTTAATGTAACTCCTGTCAAAAAATAAAAAATAAAAAAAAATACATTCAACTTTAAAATTTGAGTTTAATTATGCTAATTAATGAATGCTGATTAAGTCTTGTATCAACGAAATAGCATTGAAGCAATTAAATCCTAGGTGTGCGAATTTTTCTTTTAGTAAGTTTATGCTTTACAAACGGAATTTGAGTGTTAGTGTGACTAAAAAAAGTATGATCTTTTAATGAAAAATCGAATTAGATCAGATCAATTAATTATTTATATCACTTAATTGGTAAAGAAGATTTCGTTGAGGCACCTACATCTTTTGACATGTTGTACTACAATGTTTAATGAAACTCCTGTCAAAAAATAAAAAATAAAAAAAAATACATTCATCTTGAAAATTTGAGTTTAATTATGCTAATTAATGAATGCTGATTAAGTCTTGTATCAACGAAATAGCATTGAAGCAATTACATCCTAGGTGTGCGAATTTTTCTTTTAGTAAGTTTATGCTTTTCAAACGGAATTTGAGTGTTAGTGTGACTAAAAAAAGTATGATCTTTTAATGAAAAATCGAATTAGATCAGATCAATTAATTATTAATATCACTTAATTGGTAAAGAAGATTTCGTTGAGGCACCTACATCTTTTGACATGTTGTACTACAATGTTTAATGTAACTCCTGTCAAAAAATAAAAAATAAAAAAAAATACATTCATCTTGAAAATTTGAGTTTAATTATGCTAATTAATGAATGCTGATTAAGTCTTGTATCAACGAAATAGCATTGAAGCAATTAAATCCTAGGTGTGCGAATTTTTCTTTTAGTAAGTTTATGCTTTACAAACGGAATTTGAGTGTTAGTGTGACTAAAAAAAGTATGATCTTTTAATGAAAAATCGAATTAGATCAGATCAATTAATTATTAATATCACTTAATTGGTAAAGAAGATTTCGTTGAGGCACCTACATCTTTTGACATGTTGTACTACAATGTTTAATGAAACTCCTGTCAAAAAATAAAAAATAAAAAAAAATACATTCATCTTGAAATTAATTAATTACATATTTTTTTAAATTATTAATATCACTTAATTGGTAAAGAAGATTTCGTTGAGGCACCTACATCTTTTGCCATGTTGTACTACAATGTTTAATGAAACTCCTGTCAAAAAAAAAAAAAAAAAAAAAAAAAACATTCATCTTGAAAATTTGAGTTTAATTATGCTAATTAATGAATGCTGATTAAGTCTTGTATCAACGAAATAGCATTGAAGCAATTACATCCTAGGTGTGCGAATTTTTCTTTTAGTAAGTTTATGCTTTTCAAACGGAATTTGAGTGTTAGTGTGACTAAAAAAAGTATGATCTTTTAATGAAAAATCGAATTAGATCAGATCAATTAATTATTAATATCACTTAATTGGTAAAGAAGATTTCGTTGAGGCACCTACATCTTTTGACATGTTGTACTACAATGTTTAATGAAACTCCTGTCAAAAAATAAAAAATAAAAAAAAATACATTCATCTTGAAAATTTGAGTTTAATTATGCTAATTAATGAATGCTGATTAAGTCTTGTATCAACGAAATAGCATTGAAGCAATTAAATCCTAGGTGTGCGAATTTTTCTTTTAGTAAGTTTATGCTTTACAAACGGAATTTGAGTGTTAGTGTGACTAAAAAAAGTATGATCTTTTAATGAAAAATCGAATTAGATCAGATCAATTAATTATTAATATCACTTAATTGGTAAAGAAGATTTCGTTGAGGCACCTACATCTTTTGACATGTTGTACTACAATGTTTAATGAAACTCCTGTCAAAAAAAAAAAATAAAAAAAAATACATTCATCTTGAAATTAATTAATTACATATTTTTTTAATTGTATATTATCTTCAATTTACATTGATATATTAACATCTTTTTTCGCGCAGATATTAAAATGGAGATGTATTAGTAACAATATGACTTAATTTTTTTATCTGTACACGCTAATTAGGCCGTAATTAGCAATTAAACTTTAGCGTTTTTTGGTTTTACGGCGTTGGCAACACGCTTCTGAGAGGCTGAAATTGGGGGGAATAGCAGCTGTCCGAAGGCTAGGTTCAGCCCGGTGCTCTTCCACTTAATGTTAAAAGTGTGAGGAGTCTTAGCATATTTAAAAGCAAACTTTTAGAAATTATAATGACGGAAACATTTATGTTGACATCCTAATTAGATTATTCTATGTTTTTAGTGTGTTAATTCTTTGGTTTGTGTCTTTATTGTGTATCTTTATGTATCTTTGTATTGTACTGATTTGTGAAAGATAGCGCTTGCGCTAAATAAAGAATTATTATTAATATTATTATTATTATTATTATTATTATTATTATTATCATTGAGTGATATAATATTGAACCTCTTAATTTAGATCGCAAGAAAAATGTATTACCTTACAACATTGTTCTGGCATTTGAATAGAAGAGTAAATGGTGACAATATTATGAAAGTACCAGCACTAGTAGGTACACTGTTTCATTTTTATTATTCTTCAATGGAAATTCTAATACTCATAATCTGAAGTTTATCTATATTTTTTAAAAACAAAACGCGAAATTGGCAATTCTTAAAACCCCAAAACGCGAAATTTCCAATTCCAAAATCGAAATTTTGAAGCTTTTAAAACCATATAATCGGATCTCTAATTATAGGTCACTTTGAGTGTAATTTGACGTTTTGCGAGGTCCATATTTCCCAAACGATGAGAATTAGAGAAAAACGCTCAGAGAGCTACGTATTTGTGTTCATTTAGGATGGTGAACAATTCTGCCAAATTTCGTCAAAATCGGAGTTACATGAAAAAAGTATTTTTTGCAAGATGGAATTAACATGGAAAATTAACTTAAAAAGTCATTAAAACCCTTTTTCCGTGCAGAGATTTCGGGCGATTTTGGATATGTTGTAGAGGACACTTTTCTGAATCGAACGGTACCAAAAACGCTTCTGTTGCAATTAGTGGTGGATTATGCTGATTTTTTCACTAGAATTATACTGGAGATTTTGGTGGCTGATCATGTTTTTCACTTGATTGTATGTATTTGGTATGCCCTTGAATTTAGGTTCCAAATATTCAATATTCAAAATAATTTTGTCAATTATTCGATATTTGTATTCGAGGTCAAAAATCACTATTCGCACACCCATACTTTTTAAGATAATAAAATACCAATCTTTCAAATAAAATTAGTATTTAAAACTTGTCAGATTAGCTGGGTACCCCGGTAAATTGATTGTTTAAAATATTTGAGTATTGGCTTCTCTACATACCATATTTACTCAAAACCTTGTTGAATTTTTCTTCTTTTCCTTGTTTAATAGCTATGAAAAAAAATATACAAATTTAATTTTTTTCAAACTTGGATATCAATTTTTTAAGAGCCCGTAAAATAGGGTGACAAGAAACAAAAATGCCTTATTTTCCAAATCATTTGAAGTTGCCAGGTTAATCTAGAAAGAACTCTATTTCAAGAAGGCTGTGGTTTTGATGGCCAATGGCAGCGTCTTGGCTCTAGATTTAAACTGGACGTAATTTTGTTGTCAAATGTATTTTGAACATGCATCACATCTCAACATAAACAAAATATAATATTTATCACTCCCCGCAATCTAATTGTATTTTACTGTACTCCTATTTTAGTCTTTAAGGTTATATGGGGTGGGGTGCCTATAGAAACAAAATATTTTCCCATACACATTTTCTTTTAAAAAATGTTTTTAAGGGGTTTACATTTTTTCTTCTTCTAATACCTACCTATAGTAATTAATATATTGTAATGTTTCTCGTGACGCCCTAATTTATTCGTCCGAACTTATAATTGATTTTCACATGTTTCTTTTCCACCACTGTTTGATAGCAAGAAAATACTATAAATTATAATTAGGTATCTTGTAATCAAAATAAATTTTTACCAAATCTATCACTTTATGAAAATTTTCCAAGTATTCTCAAAATATCTTTGCCACATTTTTATTTCAAGATGTAGTATTAAGTAGAAAGTTGTTTAATTTTTGCCTGGAAACTTCCCCACAGCATGTTGTTTACTAGGATAAGGCATGGGGAAATCATGGGGAAATCCATAGGTACCTTATTACCTCGTTAAATTGACATACTTAAGAGGCAAATGGAAGCGAACGGGAATCGCACGGTTCGTCAGAGCGTTTTTTGAAATGTTGTCTTCCCACTAAATAATTTTAAAAAATCAGATAGTAACGACCCATAACAGCCTAATAGACTAAATATAATGCGGCACACTGGAGCTCATTATGACCTCTGGTACGACCTCAAAGTGTTAATACAATATTTTTAAGAAAATAATAGTATTTAACACTTTGAGGTCGCACCAGAGGTCATAAAGTACTCCAGTGTGTGGCATTATTTAGTCTATTAGGCTGTAATGGGTCGCTCGTTACTAGCTGATTTTGTACCCAGGCCTCTTAAAAGAGGTACATTATTACCTACAACACTGTAAGGATAACCTTGCACATTTCGGCCAGCTCTGAAAACCGACATTCCTATTGAAAAAAGCTGGCTTTTGAAAACCAAATTAACAAAAAAAGGAATTGATTCAGACCAAAATCATATCAAAAATTTTCCCGGGGCTGTGCGCCCCAAACTAGCAGATTTATCAGAGTCTTTTATCAAATTCTTTGTAATCTTTTACCAAAGTCTGTCAATTTTAAGATCGTGAACACCTTTTGTTTATTTTGTTCAATAAGTGTTAATATTTTGTGTATCTAATGAAAGTAAATTACAAACACCCTAAAATAGAGTACTTGGCATTGAGTACAATCAATGACTAAGAAATGAGTGACAAACTCCTTGTTAGGAAGATGTTACACAACCCAATGATTTGAAGGAATCCTATCTAGTGTAAGAAAATAATATACGTAGTATGGATGGAGCAAAAGGCACATATTTCCAACGCATTTTAAATCAGTTTATTCCAGAGGAAGCACAAGTAGGTATACAATATCATAATTCCACTATTTGTTGATTCCATGATATATCTCAGTCAACAATAGTATGGCGTTTTATTAAAATACAGGTAGGTAGGTACCTTTAACAAACAGTTACAACATTATTTCAACTCTATAACTGGGGAAACAGTCAATCCAATGTTAATAAAATTAAAAATGTAACGAAGATTCTCCCCTCTTTCAACAACTATTTATCTAACAACTAGAACTCGTTCATAGTTTGAGCAACATAAGAATTTTACCCTGCATTTGGTATTTTCCTTAATGTTTAACAATCAAACACAATTGAGAAAATAAACTTTTTAAAAACAGAGTCATTATCAAAATATTTTTCATTAATGAACTCCCTATACTTTAATTTTTTTGTTAAGATTCCTGAGGATTCAATTCAAATATCAGAAATTTTTTATCTAGAAACTAGATTGCTAGTTTTGGTAACAGCATAAATTGTTGAATATATATCCAAAAAATATATATTCAAGTGTATTTTTAAAATCAATTATTTGCTAAAATTGTACATAGTAAGTAAAAGTTGGTATAAAGGTATACCAAAGTATAATTCCATAACAACAATAATCCATAATTCCATATTCATGAAACAGATTTCATGAATATTTTTGGTTTAATCTACTAGTTAAAAATCCATAATATATAAGATTTCATAAATTTACCGATAAAAAGGGGAGTATTGGTGCACAATACGAAGGGGAGCATATAGTGTAAAATACGGCTAAGCCGGGGCTCAAACGCAGACCACCCGGCCAGCCAACTTGCAATCTGGCTCCTGGGTTCGAGCCCCAGTCATTCCGGATGTAACTTCTTAATCTTCACTCCACTGGAAGTTCATATACCAGGTGGCGCATAAAAAACGCACAATGGGCGAGACATTGCTGGGATGAAACCACTGCATACGTCATGCTGAAAATTTCACAAAATATAAACAACATACTAAGGTTTAATGTGTGAAAGTTTCAAAAACATTTCTTTTGTTGAAAAAAAGTTACAGCTGCTCGAATTTGGTTGCGGAAAAATCAATTATACGGAGCTCAAATAGCCTGCGTACAGAAAACGCCCATTGGCCGGAACCCTGTTTCTTCAAAACTGTTTACGATATCAGTCTGAAAAATTTAAATTTTGAACAAAATATGTTGCTATAAATTCAGTGAAAATTTCAATACATTAGGATCAATGGAACGAAAGTAATGGGTTCTTCAGGTTGAGCCTAAAAGCAGTTTATCATTTCTAAGTTTTATTAAGCACAATAATTTCAAAAAGTGTAATTATCTCATGCTAATTCTGCTTTTAATCTCAACTTCAAGATACCATAACTTTCGTTCAATTTATTCAAGTTTGTTAAAATTTTTACACCAATGATGGCAATATATTGTGCATTAAATTTTATATTTTGAGCTTGTTATCATGCATAGTTTTGAATAAACAGCGACCATACCAATGCACGTTTTCTGGACGCTCCCTATTTGAGCTCCGTATAATCGATTTTTCAACAACCAAGTTCGAACTGCTGTAACTTTTTTCCCACAGAAGTAATGTCTTTGAAACTTTCACTCATTAAACCTTGGTATGTTGTTTATATTATGACAAATTTTCAGCCCGATGTTTGCAGTAGTTTCGTCCCAGCGATGTCTCGGCCATTGTGCGTTTTTTATGCGCCACCCGGTACATAGCGCTCTATACATTTGTCATGCGAAATGTCAGAATGACAAATGCAGGTACTACACTCGTTTAACTATTGTCTTTGGCTAATAATTAATAATTGTATAGATATCGTAAGCTATACACAGTGAATTAAGATTCTCCAAATCAGACCTGTTTTTATCCATGGTGTAATGATTTACATATTGGTTTATATCTAATTCATGCCCTCGAGATTACCATCATAAAACATCATTCACATCTACCTCTAGAACAGTGGTTAATTTGTAAAACAATAAGTGGGTGGGCTAGAGGTAACTTCGGGTACCAGAGGTTCAATTTTTAATTTTTAATACTCGGGTAATAATAATCTATCCGCTGGTTCCAATTCAATGGGTCAGGGGGTGGGTGTTCCCACTAACACTAGGGCCGCAGGACTACCTACTGGAGACCGGCTGGCCACGCCTGGCGTCTCCTCCTCGTCTTCTTTTTCTTCCTCCACTTCCAATTGTTCCATAAATTGCCTCCCCCTTGTTCTGTCCTCCCACTGTCTCTCATCCTCCAACTCACTCCACCTTCCTCTTCTCTCCTAACACATCCTCCTTAATAACTCCAATCCCCCTCTCTCTTGCGACTCAAACTCCCGCCGTGGCACACGCCCTGTTCCCATCCTCTTCATGTGGCCAAACCACCGAAGCCTCTCTCTGCCCAGTTTAAACCCCAATCTCTCTACCCCCAGCTCACTTCTTATCTTCTTACTTCGAATCTTGTCCATTCTTGTGACTCCCTTCACACTCCTCAAGAACTTCTACTCAACTTCTACTCAGGTTGAAAACAAAATTGCAACTACCTATATTTTTAAGTAATTCCTCTTGCATAATCTGCAGTCTATTCATCCCAAAAGACGCTATGCTGAAGTGGCTTTTTCCAAATCTCAAACATTCCAAAACTCATATCATTGTTTGACATTGAACAGAAATACATGTGTCATACCCATCACTCATCGTGAGTTCAGGGGTGGTGTTGTTACCCGGGTAATTCTAACGGATAAACAATTAGCAATTACCCAAATCCGACCTCTAGTGGATGCTTAACGATTCAGGGGAAACACATACTTACGTCTGATTTGAAAACATTTGAAGTTCAGGAATGCACTTGGTGCATTTCTACGCAATTTGTACACAATTTTAAGCCTATTTGTAGTTCCACGATAAATAAGTGAGCAGTTCTCTCCGCTTCTGTCTACAAATTAAACACTGTTCCATAAAACTGCTACATGCGTTTGACATATTTATTTTACACAGTTATGAGCAACACAACATAAAAGCAAGAACATTTCATTGAATATACCTTCTCAACCATCATTTGCACACACAATTATATCGAAAGCTTGTAACCTGGTGAAAATCAAACAACCTTTTTCCGAGTTTGATGTAGATGTTCACCATGCAAAATTAATCCAAAGACCAATAGATTCAGCTAAACTAATAAAAAAACTGAAGATTTGATTTTACTTGATAACATAAAGTACATTTACCGGGCAACCGTCGGGATCTCAATGGAAAGTCAAACTGAATCTCAATGTGAAACTCCTGAGAATGTGATGGAATGTGAAGTGTCAATAAGTGTACATGGAGCATTCTCAAGGTTTCAACAATTAAGGATGTTAATTGTAATCAAATACCACTTTGTAATTGTTGGAAGGAGTAATGGAAGTGCAATGGAATAAGAAGAATAATTAAACATTTTAAAGAAATCATAAGGAATTTGTCGCTCATCATATCTCATATTCTACGTCTCCTCAGCATCTGTCCATTGTCAAAACTCATATCTTATCAAATCATCGCTCAATTATAATAATTTCCTGGGGATTATAGATTGAAACGCCATGCACATCTTTGTAAGCGCTGCCTATTGCAAGGCTTGGAGTTACAATCTGTCAAGGTATCTGTGTATCCCTCATTACTAGAGACACCTGAAAATGGTTTTATAAAATCCACAATTTCGTTTTAAGATAATGAAATTTCGCGTTTTATGGTATTATGAAAATTTCGTGTAAAAATTGTCAAAATAACAAGTTTTAAAAAAATTTTAAATTACAAATCATCATTACCTCTGGCATTTTCTGCCTATAAATGCATTTCCTGCAACACTCTTGGAATTTAATTCACTCTTTTTACAATAATCATTCCAAATTCCAGTTTAGTTTACAAAATGACAATTGGCGTACATCTGTAACTTAATTTCTAAAACATTTAAGTGAATTAATTTATTTTTTAATATTTGGCGGGAAAATATGCAACTTTTACAATATTTTCAAGGTTGGTATGATTGCTGTATGCCAGACAAGCTGTTGCTGTCACTGTCATTAGGTCTGTTCGTTTTGCTTACTGCACTTTACTGCTCACTGCAAATCCGTTCGTTTTGCATCAAACTTGCTGTTCCGTCACTGCGATTGTGTTTGATTTGACACTGACAGTAGCTGCGCAGTGACTGCTCTTACAGCTGGGTAGGGAGGTGATGTAATTGCAGTAACTTTGCAGTAGGCGGCAAAATGGCGGATGTTTGAAATGTAAAATGTGTTTCTTATGGATGGATAGTGAAAAAACGCCTAAGGAGGAGGGAAATGAGTATTTGTTTCAGAGTTTAGTTTAGTTATATGTTATGAAATGATACATATTTATATAAAAATGCATTGGGATTAGACAAGAATTCTATAAATGCAGAACATAACCTCACTTATTTTTACATTCTTCCCGCCAAATTCACAAACCTCCCAACCAATAGGAAAAGGCCAGCCTGTCATCCTGCTGCAAATGCGTTCGTTTTGTGTTGGTACAGCAAGCTACTGCAAGAGTTACCAGGGCCTACTGTAAGCTGCTGCTACTGCAACTGCAGTAAGCAAAACGAACAGACCTATTGACTCTTGGTTTGAAATATATTTTATTTTCGTGTTAAAAATTATATTTCTCATCAAAATTTATGAAAATTAGTATAAATATTGCAAAAAATCATTACATTTCGGTGTTATGTCACGTAAAGATGTTGATTTCGGTGTTATGGCCTAAAACATTACATTTTCGCGTTTTGTCGCGATCAGATTATGACAGGTTATGATGTGATTCATGGAGAAATGTTGTTTAAAATATGATATCTCATCATTCTGAAAATTTCGCGAATTTCGCGCGCGCGAAAAACAGGTGTCCCTACTCATTACATTTCTTTTCAAAATTACGTATTATCTCACAGAACTCGCGCAAAACAATTTTGCAGCATAATCAAGTACACTAAATTACTTGTTCTATTTATAAATTACAGCATCAAAGAAGAAGCATTCACTGCTGGTAAATTTGCGTCTTTTGCGTCAAAAGAAGCCGGCCAAATCCTCATGTTGGTATATGGGAAACCGGCATAGGAACTATTGGAAGTGGGTGTACCTAGTTTGACAATAGTAAGCTGATATTTTTGTGAAATTCAGTAAAAATGGCATTATCGCGATAATAATTAAAGTTGTTCAGATAACCCTCTTTTTGCTCAATGTGCATGAGTCATGTAATTTGAAGTTCAAATATGTAAGAATTTATTCGCGAAATAAAACGAAATTGAAGAAAAATTAACAATAAAAACGAAAAAGGTCAATTTACTGCGAAATAAGGACGAAATCGCGCCATATTTTCCAAAATAACATTTTAAATGCAACAAGAAAAAATAGCTCTTGCTGTCATTCATCAATCATCATAGGCGTACATACAATAGTCTAGATAATGTTTCAATAATATTATTATACCTCCATCTGACATGACTATGTGCATTATAAACTCAATGCATTGCTAATTAGTATCCCGAGTCCTGACGATTGTATTTTATTTATCTGGACCTATCCTTTCTTATAGACCGAACTGACATACATTTATAGGCCCAATTCCTACGCCTTTTTAATTTTTCAGGGCTGTGGTAACAAAATAGAGGGTTATTTGAATAACACCGCCAAAACGCGAAATTTCTTATTTTTAAAACGAAGTTTGTTAAAAAATAAACCATTCTATTTGTATTGTAGCAAATCGTATTCAAGACAAAATTAAATTAAGATAGAAATTGAAGATACGGACGGACAATTGAACACTGGCTGGATTCTTTAAATATGATACTTCAGTATAATATAAAAACCCATAAGTAATTCAATTTTGGCATATAAATCAAGCGGAGAGAATTTTTAAGACATTTTCTCTGGCGAGAGTGCATCACTAGAGATCCGATTATATGGTGAGAGCGAAATTTTCGAAGTGTTGTAAATGACTCATATTTTTTAAATATAAATGCGTTTCCATAGCCCAAAAACACTGGAATCTAATCGCGACAAACGCGAAATTTACCCTTAACACCGCTTAACACCACCAAACTGACTAAATCGCGAAATATACCGCGAAATATCACCAAATTGTAAATATTTCCTGTTATTTTGTAAATTTCACAGTTACTTTTCTAATTTTTCTCAGGACCACCAAGGTAACCCCCAATATTTAACCTTTTTTTATTACTAAAATCAGTCAGTGACCCTCCCCTATTCGCATAAATGACAGAAGAGCTCTGACCATCTCTGACCTCTTAGAAAACTACTTGGGGTTGCTTAGTGGGTGGGCAGTGACATCGCATTATCACGTGAAAATAAGTTGGCATTATTGTCTTTTACAGTCGCAATATTATTACTAGGAAAACGCTCGGTGTAACGCGTTGATGAGCGAGCACCGACACGCACGACATCGCCAATCATAGCACGATCCATTCAATCAAAGATAACTAACTATACATTATTTATTACCAATTTTCCTTGCAACTTTTCATAAACACTCTGGATCAATTAAATAACAGATTATTGTACTGATATTTTTCCATCAATCTCTTTGGGCAGATATTCAAACACTTAAAACAGCAATAAGTCTGTAAATTCTTGACCGATTGGGCTGGAAATGTGTAAAATATGATGCTATCTAGTCAAAACGTTGTTTTCATAACTGTGAAACACAATCTATATCGTAAAATAAATTATTTTAGATAAGGTATACCTATACCTATGTATATGAAATACCTACATTACATTTTGACTACATTATGTATTGCAATATGATCCACTAAGAAAAGAATCTGTCTTACATTGATATTGAGAATAGCCATTTATAAACTTTGCTTTGCTACATAGAGCAACCCAGAATGCAGTGGAATTTCTGTTTTGAAATGTCATTTCTGACAGTTATTAAAACTGTCAATAAGTGCATCTATGTTCTTGACTGGTAGGGCTGAAAATTTGTAAAATAAGAGACAATGTTGGTCTGAACGACCATGCAAAATATGAGTTTGATTGATAAGAATAATCGAAGACCATTTGATAGGTCAAATGGTGGTGTGGCTATAGGCCGTTTTAAATTAAGTATACAAATGTCAGTAAAATCTCTATTACTCTTGAAGCTCATCACCGATTTGTAAAAAATCACTTATAATGCTGGTACACATGACCTTGCAAAATTTGGTGATGATCGGTCAAACTATTGCAGTTATATACACAGAGTTTCCTTCATCCCCATTGCCAAGCTAACTATAACTACACATCAAGTTTCCGATGCAACCAATGGAGCGAACTTGCTGAAAATCATTTTGACCATAACGAGAATAGTAATTTAAGTTGTGTGAAAAAATTGGCCTGATCCATTACTTCGTTTGGCAGGAGACGCCAAATGCACAAATAAACACACACAAAAAAAACAGAGATTCGAGCCATAAGTTTCAAGTGGAAACGCTCGCTCCGCTCGCTTAATAAACAAACAGCTTGAAACGGCTTATAATAATTTGATTTTGATTTTGCATTGTGAAAAACCAAGGTGGACAGTCACATGCTGCACTGGCTTACTTAGGGTTTAATTTTTTGAGTGATATAATATTGACCCTCTTCATTTAGATCGCGAGAAAAATGTATTGTTACATAACAACATTGCTCTGGCAATTAAATAGAAGATTATACTGTGACAATATTATGAAAGTCCCGCAGCACTTGTAGGTACACAGTTTAATTATTATGGAAATAATAATGAAACAGGAATAATGGAATGGGAATTCTTATACTCATAATCTGAAGTTTAACTATATTTTGAAAAAACATAAAACGCGAAATTGACAATTCTTAAAACCACAAAACGCGAAATATCCAATTCCAAAAACGAAATTTTGAAGTTTTTAAAACCATATAATCGGATCTCTATGCATCACTCATCAGCATCATTCCGCTTCACGCTCGTTCCTGTTTTTGGTATTCTAAATGCTGCCTTGATACAGTGTAACAAATAACCAATACAAATTTGTGCTCAGGAACCTTATGGTGCAATGGGTAGTTCCCAGTTAATACTATCAACATCAAAATGCGTAAATTACATTATTTGATATTTCCATTACTCTTAGATTACTGCAAACTATGTTACGTACACTTGGCACAACTAAAATTGATCGTTCAATAAATCTTATTGACTTAAAATGTTAGGTCGCACTATCAGAAGTCAGTCCAAGTGAACTCCTTGTCTCACTCTAGTAGGTGACCTCTCATTTCAATGATAATAACAAGCTTAGATTGGTATGGAACATGACCAGCGCAGTCATTCAAATTTGTTCACCAATCAATTTTTGTTGTGCCGAGTGTAGTACATACTTTGTTCTGTTACTTTGTTTTTGTAAAACAAAACAAATTACTTTTTTTTCAGAAAAAAATATCAATAAAATAAAGTTGTATGTATAACAAAAATCTCATTTAGTACCATAAGCTCCCTAATTATCTCAGTCCGTATCACAATTAATTTATTAATATGGTTTAATTACTTTTATCTAGGTACCTACTATTAATAATCCACAGATAAAACTTGGATGATTCGTACCAAGTATTTACCTACTTCATATCGTGCATTCCAGATATAAATCCCAGAGATTGCCAGAGAATGAATACCCTGTCTTCTCATGATTATTATTAAAAAAAAATATAGGCGGCATTGACACTTTTCAGACGAGTCAAATGCATCTGACGAATATTTGCACTAAACTGGACCAAGCATTGCAACTTGCACATTTCCTGAATCTGCAGTAAGTGTTCACCTTTTAACTGCTAGGTTATTGACATTGTATTGTAGACAAGACAACCACTCACTGCCGAGTTATTTTCAGATAAAGTATGTTTATTGTTTAACAAAGAAAATCATACGAATTTATACATAATCCAAACAAATATCCAAATAGTTCTACAGAAAAGCCAGTAATTCATAAAGATCGGCAGGCTAGAAGGGCGGCTAAAAATGCGGGAACTCATCCAAAGCAGTTAAAAGGTTAACCGTTAATACATATAAAACTAGAGATAATGGAACGGAATTTCCTTTCACATACAATTTAAATACGTAATACAAGATGTGAGATGGTTTCATAATTTTTTTTAGATGCTACATTCATGCAGAGTTGTGTGGAATAATGACCACTATACTTTTCCACTCCATTTGAAGAATATTATAACAGTTAAATATTCTGCTTGAAAGTTATGTATGACAACCTTTAAGGCAGTTCAAAACACTCAATTCCCATCTTTCCTTGCTATTGTGAATATCATTGTATTGATAATTTTAAATAAATGTTCAACTCACAGAATTAGGAGAAAATATACTAAAATTACAGACATTCCACAAATTTTAAAAAATCCCCATATTATTATCGGTAAAATTACCATTACTTGAATGTAAGTTGAGTCAGCAGTTGCATCGGGAGGAGGGAGGCGAGGGTTCTTGCTCCCCGATGCCTGGCTTGGGTCTTCCTCGTCTGCCCGGCATCATGGCTCCATCCACTGCCAGCTCCATGCGCCGCATCACCTTAAACACACGACAACACTTAGCACCTTGACAACACTCAACACCTCGACAACACTAAACATCTCGACAACACTTAGCACCTTGACAACACTCAACACCTCGACAACACTAAACATCTCGACAACACTTAGCACCTTGACAACACTCAACACCTCGACAACATTAAACATCTCGACAACACTTAGCACCTTGACAACACTCAACACCTAGACAACACTAAACATCTCGACAACACTTAGCACCTTGACAACACTCAACACCTCGACAACATTAAACATCTCGACAACACTTAGCACCTTGACAACACTCAACACCTCGACAACACTAAACATCTCGACAACACTTAGCACCTTGACAACACTCAACACCTGGACAACACTAAACATCTCGACAACACTTAGCACCTTGACAACACTCAACACCTCGACAACATTAAACATCTCGACAACACTTAGCACCTTGACAACACTCAACACCTCGACAACACTAAACATCTCGACACCACTTAGCACCTCGACAACACTCAAACACCTCGACAACACTCATTCAAGATCAAGGCCTGAGCAGGGCTCTTGCTCCCCAATGCCTGGCTTTGCTAAATCCAATACCAACTCAATCACAATCTAGTGGAGCGGTCGCTCCACTCAGCCAAGTCGTACCATACACTCACAGTCACTCAACATACCGTAAATGCCTATATAAACTGAGGAGCAGACCAACTACTTTTACTGTAAGCAACAACATAGCATTTTCGGCCTACTGGATCTCAACAATGGAAAATCTCTCATTGTTGTGAAATGTCTTAATTTTGAGCTATGGCCCACATGACAACATATACATCACGCGACAACAACCAGTCATGCCGTTTACGACCTAGAGGGCAGTGAAAACCGTGAAATTACACCGCTTTCTTCTACTTCTTCTTCTTCTTCAGATGATTCAGATTCACATTCCCGAAAAAGTTGCTATCACCGCCACAGCCTAAACGGCTGAACCGATCAACCTGAAATTTTTACCACATATGCACTTTTGGCGTCTGATGATACCTTGCCTCTTGTGATTTTTTGTGCCGCCATTTTTAAACCGGAAGTGACGTCATATCTCAAAAACGTCTAGACCGATTAGCACGAAATAAGCGCCATTCGATTTAGATGGTCGTCTATATTCTATATGAAGTATCAATAAAAAAAATTATTTTGTTATTTTCTAAACCGGAAGTGACGTTATAAATACGCAATATTTAACTTATTTCAACAAATTATACTTAAAATACATACATAATTAACTTACATTGTAACATAGACAATACAATTTATAAATTCAAGGTTGCAGTGTTCTCGGCCGCCATTCCTAAAACCGGAAGTGACGTCATATATCTAAAACGCCTGTACCGATTGCAACTGAACTAGCTCATATGTATTCATTCTGCAATTTATTTGAAAAATCAATTGTGAAAAATGAATAAACAAATTAACGGTACCGGAAATGGCGGCAGGAACCACTAAATGAAACCGGAAGTGACGTCATATATTACAAACGGCATGACCGATTTTACGGAAATATAGGGATTATGAATTCAGATGGTCGTTCATGAAGTATCAACTAGATAAAACTAGATTGTTTTCTTATTACCTATACCGGAAATGTTGTCATAAATATGCTGAATTATACGTCATAAATATGCTAAATGACACTAAATTCACCACTTGATACTTTTAAATAGATATTAGTAAACGTACTTTGTAAATAATTATAAATTCAAGGTTGCAGTGTTCTCGGTCGCCATTTTTAAAACCGGAAGTGACGTCATATATCGAAAACGGCTGTACTGATTGCAACCAAATTTGGGAAATGAGTAGGACTAATAATTATGAATTAAAGACGACATTATTTTCGGCCGCCATTGTTAAAACCGGAAGTGACGCTATATATCGAAAACGGCTGTACCGATTGCAATCAAATTATGCAAATTTGTAGGACTTATAATTATGAATTCAAGACGACATTTTTTTCGGCCGCTATTTCAAAACCGGAAGTGACGTCATATATCGAAAACGGCTGTACCGATTGTAACGAAACTTAAGCTATTCTTCTTGGATAATCATTTTAATCTTTTACCAAACACAACTTTTCTTAGTACCTATCCAAATCGGTTGAAGCGTATTTTTTTAAAGAAATTAGTCCTTGCTCGGACATGTGCTACAAGCTGTTTTAATAAACTAACAAAAGAAGTGATATCCCAGAAAAAAACACTCCGTGTAAAAAAGGCAGCCAAGTACCTATCTTTACTTTAAAAAAATTCAACACCTAAAAGGAGTGATATCAAAAAAAGGAGCCAAGTCAATGACATTTCCAAATATTTAATCGTATTTTTGAAATAAAAGAATAAACACCGAGAAATACTTTACAAAAGGACTTGGCGCATCGTTTTTTTAAAGACATTTTTCTATTCATAAGTATATGCCATTTTTATATACAACCGTCATTAACCCGCGAGTAGTCACCTGGGGTCTGTCAGACCCCAGCCTTGCCATTTCTCCTGTTTCTTTAAGGATAGCAGCACTAGGCTTATTTCCTTCTCAGTACCTTCAAGTTAGACACTGCACTCACTGACAGACAATGTTGCACATCTAAAAATAATCGTGTGACAAACAGCAGGGCTTCAAAGTTTTGGTGGACCTGTCAGACCCCAGGTGACTACTCCCGTCACTATTTTTACACAATTTTCAAAAAAAAAAAAAACTATTTTTTGTTAATTTATACTTTTAATACATTTTAATTAGTAGTAACATAAATGTTTTGATATATCCATCACGCATTATTCATTTTAAGTTTTGGCGACGACTTTATCGGATTTTCTAAGAATGTGCTTTTTGGGAATAAAATGTTTCCCTATGCTAAATGCATGTGAAAATACGCATAATTCAATGGCTATGAAAATATCCATGCTACTGATTTATTTTATATATTCTCCTTTTATATGATCAATGTATCCATCCATAGAGTATACAAATAAAAATATAATATGCTTAAATTAACCTATTTAAATATATTTATTTAAAATAATAGCAAGGATCCTCTAAAATTTCGTATTTTTTTCCGTTTTTCATTAAAATCAATAAAAAAATATAACTCAAAATTAATATGGCAATATTTGTGGTCAGGTATTAGATTAATACATCAACAATGACAATAAAAATAAATGGCCACTCAAAATATTAACCGGCGGGTTAAGAATTTTTAGAATAATAGGGAAACATATTTCAATTACATATATTATACATACCTACTAAAAAATATTTTCTATTTGAATATGTATGCGATGAAACTTGTTGCCTATGTTTTCTATAAATAAATACACAATAGTTATCTTCGTAATATTGTTTCGTGGTCAACATAATTAAGTCTCATGCGTTATACCTTCTCATCATGAAATAAATTTCTATTAATCCACATTTTATAACAATACATTTCGCAAAGTACACAGTCACATTGTATTTCTATTAAAAAAATTTACTTTATACACTTGACACTTCAAAAATATATAATAGTGTTCCATAGATAGTTAGTAATTATTTGACAACATTTCATGATTTCCTTCAGTCAAGATCAAATTAAGAAAAGATACCCTTCTAATACACCATATTAACAGTACTGAAAGAATATGTATGAGCCCACTTCCAATTGTATTTTAATTCTTCCACCCATATATTAGGTACTTATCTATTACATCATGAAATCTTTCTTCTATCGCCATTGACAAAAATATAAAATAGCCATTTACTAAACGTAGCTTGATTCATAGATTCTGGCTCTAATAGAAAGAGGAAAATGTACCTACTTGTAAATTTCTTTCCACTTTTAGTATAGAATTATGTATTTAATAAAACGATGCGCCAAGTCCTTTTGTAAAGTTTTTCTCGGTGTTTATTCTTTTATTTCAAAAATACGATTAAATATTTGGAAATGTCATTGACTTGGCTCCTTTTTTTGATATCACTCCTTTTAGGTGTTGAATTTTTTTAAAGTAAAGATACTTGGCTGCCTTTTTTACACGGAGTGTTTTTTTCTGGGTTTAAAGTTACACTTGGCCAAATAAAATATGATCGGTGAATAAATTTGTATGACTGCTGGTCATGTTCCGAAGCAGTCCATGCTTGTTATTTTCATTGAAATGTGAGGTCAACTACTAGAGTGAGCCAAGTTTTTCAGACTTCTCATGGTGCGATCTAACATTTTTTAGTCAATCAGATTTGTTGAGCAATCATTTTTAATTGTGCCAAGTGTACATCCTAAAATGTTACGGTTATTGAACACCTATTATCATGAGCAACTGGGTTTTAGTGAAAACTTCTAGTGGAGTCCGGATGATAGGAAGCGATGTGCGAATCAAATTCGATATAACAGGGACCTCTCGTTGCCCGGCGAGAGCTCTACCACATGATATTAGACATAACGAACTGATGAGGGTTAGAGATCTCAGAGGAGATGGAGAACGAGGACAGCCAAAGTGACGTTTTTCAGAAAATAAACCTTTTACGTATGTAGGCCTGGTCCTTTAGATACATAAAGATAAAGATGAATCATTTAGATAATTTTATGCCTTCATACATAAATAAACTTCAAATTTGGATGTGGACAAAGAGTCGCAAATTGAAGTAAGTGCTCGACTAGCGACACATTTAGTTGGACCACCGCAAAACGTCTACAACTCATAACTTGTACTTCTGAGATAATTGTGGTTTCCAAAAACTTTCAAAGTTTTATATATTATGTGTAAAGTCTGATTTACACGGTACAATTTCTTGAACAACTTCTGTCACATTCCCAGTTTTCATACAATTTTGTAATTAACACGAAGCAACTTTTGTCATAGAAATTGAGCTCAACTTTTATATCATGTTCTAATTTCCATCAAGAAGTGTGACACAGAAGTGCGGCACAGAAGTTGTACAAGAAGTTGCCCCGTGTAAATTGGGCTTTAGAAATAATGGGATAAAATAATTTAAATGTACTACCTATCATTTTATGGGGAAAACAGAATTAAGCCACGGAACAGCTCACAAATATTAAGTGTTTGTGACCATTCTATCTTATGGGGGAAACGTGCAGTTATTTTGTATTCTTGAAAAACAAAGTTTACAAAACAAAAGACTAGAAATTGTCATCATTTTCTACTCACTGTCAGTAATAACTTACTAAATACTAAGTCAATTCTATTAGTCAACACACCAATGACATATTTGTGACCAATGACCCCTGGTAATTGACAGGTCAATTCACCATGAGATAACATAAGTATTACCAGCCAGGGGTGTAGTCAGGCCAGGGCGCACCAGGGCGGCGCTTTGGCTCTCAGTTTACTAATAAGCCAGGGCAAAGCAACTTTTTTGTATAATCAAAATCAATGTTATAATAAAGTCAATAAATATTCTAAATCATTTGGATTAAGAAATTGCACTTCAATTTCTGTGGTGTAATTTTCTGACGAAATTAAATGATGCACTCCTCCGTATTTATGCTCAGATTCATATTAAATCTTCACGAGAAGATTCACTTTTTGAATTACTTTCTGAATTTCCTTTTCAATAATACCGCTGCGCTTCTGAAAAAAAATGATGATTTACACTACTGTGTCCCTTTATTAAATATTAGTCAGAGACATTTTATTCATGTTAAAGAGAGAAGAAAATCAAAAAATTTGCATCGCGGCATTATCCAGGCAAAATTTTGACCAAACACGATGATTAACTCCTCTGACTGTGTCCCTTCAATAAATATTAATCCAAGTCATTTTAATCATGTTTTAGAGAGAAGAAGATTAAAAAATTCGCTCTGCGGCTTTTTTTCAGGTAAACTTCTGACAAAATTGAATGATTAAGTCTTCTGTGTTCCTTCAATAAAATATTAATCACTTAGGTTATTTTAATCATGCGGTAGGAAGATGAAAATAAAATATTTCTCTGTGCGGCCTTTTCAAGGTAAAATTTTGAAAAAATTAAAATGTTTTACTATTTTGTTATTCTTCATATTATTATTATGCATCAAATACAGTTTTTACCTTTCACTGAGGAGGGCTATACTTCGCAGCTAACATTGTTATGTGAATTAAGTTTGTGCGAAATTGAACTATTCAGATTTCTGTTTTCCTTCAATTATTTTTATACTTCAAAATCATTATAAGCCATTCATTGAGTGCTGACTTTCAAAAAATCTGAGTACTACGTAGTTACCTACCTACTTAAATAATTTGATTGAAACATTTATTGGAAAGGCTTGTGACCAAAAAAAATATTTATTTAACTAATTATTTGAATTTGTTCTTGCATTTCATGAGGGTCAACTCTGAATGGTCATCAAACAATGACAAAACTAATAAAGAAGCATTTTCAAAAAGTTCCCAAAGGCGTTTTCACTTATGAAAATGTCAGATAAATATCTGTCGAGGAGCAGGACGATCAGAGCTTACAATCACGTGTTAGACACGTATGTAATACATATTGTATATGTTCAGTGTTTACACAGGTACCTACTACATTCTTGACATCATATTTCAATCAATGTTACAACAAAAACAAATTACACTGAATTATCCTAATTTTATAGTCGTGTCAAATGAACATTATAATTATAATTACCTACTAATTATTCTCATTGCCACAAATTATTTTTCACATTCAGAAAACAGAGTATTCCCAACTAATTATGTATATCTCTGTTGTTCTGATGCAAGTTTTATTGTCAATTGCCTTATTTCAAATAAAACACAAAGAAGATCCAAGTTTTATTGTCAATTGCCTTATTTCAAATAAAACACAAAGAAGATCCAGAGTTTCAATGCCTCATTCCTGCGTAAGAGTCCATAATACTCGCAGAATTTTCCTATTTGGATGTACAAAATTTCCTAAAACGCATGCAAATATAGGTGATGGTTGTAAAAATTCGATGTTGAAGTCACCAGCTATGAAGAGTTTCGCCTTGGGTAAATGCTTAGTGAGGTTTGTGAAGGCCGAGTCCAGAAGAACATGGGAGGAATAATAAGATTCTTATTTAAAAGAGACCGGAGCATAGAACAGCATTTGAACATCTTTTCTTCGCAGAAGTTTTAGAGGTCATGTAGCAGTGATGTCTATGTTAGTTTTGACAAGAAAGCAACACTGCCAGGGGAGGGGGAGTAGATGCTCTAGAATAACAATAAGTAGGAATACAAAATGCAGTAGATTCAGAGGCTGAAACGCAGTGTTCAAAGAGGCAGAGTATTTCCAGGCAATGAGCATTGAGAAAAGTTGAGTTCTACTAGTATGTTGTTGACAGATTAAATGTTGGGAGAAGAGGGTCGTTTTCGTTAAACCACTAAGGAACATGACGGTTGCTGGTTGATTTGGAAAATTGTACATTTGGATGAATGATCAATATCAAATCAAATCAACATCATCATATTAATATCTATCCAAAATAATTTAAATCTTTCCACGAATCACCCACAAAAACACAATTTTACAATTTTTACAGTTGAACCTATTACTGGATGAATATGTTGCATCCAGAGGTAAATTCTTGCTTCCTAGAAGTATCCTTACAACTTTTGATCACTGATAATACCACGTGGGTTGCGCATCAATGCTATGCGAGTGAAGTCAACATTTCTAAGTCGCCACCATAGAGATGTAATAATAATAATAATAATAATAATAATAATAATAATAGCGGGTTATCTACAGCACTAAACCGGCCGTTTCCCGCACTCCAGACGCCACTTCTCTCTGTCCATCTAGTCATCGTCCCCAATCTCTCTTCCTGACATGTCCAGCAGCACCTGTTTCTTCCAGACCTCTTCTGGTCGCCCTTGTCTTCTTCTACCAGGAGGTATCCAAGCCTCTAATCTTTTTGGCCACCTCTGAGCAGGGGCCTGAAGCTAGAATACGTCACTGAATCTCGGTTAATTGCTTCCGTAAGCTTTCACTAGATGGCGTGGAGTGCCTCTTTTACAACGAATTTGAAATGCTTTGACAAAAGATATATTACCTACAACCCCTAAACATGAAAAGCTTTGGACTGAAATAACAGCTGTCAATGTTACGTGTTCAATTCAATTCAATTCAATTCTTTATTTGTCCATTATATACCAGTACAGTAAGAGTAGTACATATACATAAATGTAAATCATAGGACATAGGACTCGTCAATTTACAACAAATATACATATTCACAGTTGAAAGTTAAAACACATACTATAAAAATCATCAACCCTATACAGGGCCTCGTTCACTAGCATATCTTTAAGTAATTGTCTAAATAATTTATAACAAGTAATCGAAGTTAGTGCACTTGGAAGGTAATTAAACATATTTGAACCATTATAATAACACACACTTTTCTCGAATATCTTTAGATTGTGTTGAGCTACCGCCAATTGATGAGCATTCCTAGTGAAGTGACTGTGTTTGTCGTTATTTAATAATAAGTTGTGTTTACATTTAAAAATAAAAGAAAGAGTTTCTAATATAAAAGCACCTGGCAAAGTTAATATTCTTTCCTTTATAAATAAAGGTTTACAGTGAAAACGTTTCCTTTTTCTTGTTATAATTCTTACGGCATATTTTTGGAGAATAAAAATTCTATTAATTACTACATTTGAATGGCCCCAGACTGAGATTCCATATGTTGCTATGGAATGGAAATAAGCGAAGTAAACATTTTTCAAAGTCTTTAAAGATAACAAGTCTCGTAGTTTATATAATGCATTGCAAGCTGAGTGCAGTTTCTTAGCTAAGGAGTTACCATGAACATCCCATCGAAGGTATTCGTCAATCATGACTCCCAAAAATTTAACACTTTGAGTTTCACATATGACAGAGTTGGAAGCAGTTTTTAGGGTCACAGTCTCATTACTTTTTTTCTTTTTGAAGTGTAACACATTGGTTTTCTCAACATTTAGGACAAGTTTATTAATAGTAAACCAATGGCCAACCTCTTCTCTTTGCGGAGTTGATGTTTTATATCAGTTTAAATAGCATAATTAAAGTGAACAAGAAAGAGTAGAGCTAACATTTGATATAATGATAGATATTCATAATAGATTTTTCATACAATCCATTAACTAAATTATAGTATCCAGTGTTGTGTTTAAGTTGTTGACTAAATTCCACAAGTAAGGATGGAAGTCAAGTCGTGTATTTTGAACAAAGTTTTGAATTCTGGGTATACCTATAATAAATCTACAATAGTCAGTAATACTCAAATAATTTGGTAAGCATGCATTTCATGAATGCATGCTTACCAGCATGCATTCATGCTGGTAAATTTATTTTGGAATAGTGTTTTTCTGTGACCTCAGTTGGGATGATAATTTGCAGTTGTTGCTTCAGTGATTTTAAAAGTTTGTTTAAATTTGAAGTTTATTTCCATTATGTATATTGTGCATTATGCATACAGAAAATGATGTCGTTGGAATAGAATGGAATATAGCTTCACAAAATTTCAAACACCTAATCAGGCTCTGCTTTTTTCTTAATTCAGTCAAGATCAGATCCACATCCCAATTCCTTGCACAATCTTATAGACCAGGAGAATAAAAACACAAAAAATTACATGTAAATGTTGAAAACAGGAATGAATACTATAAGTTTATGGTGGAAAACCACAATAATAAATATTTACTCTATGCTTAGTTAATATTTTTAACTTTTGAGTGATAGTTATTCAATGAAATTTAAAAAAAAATCATAGTAGTATTTTGAAAACTCAAATTCGTAATGACTCTATGAACAGTATGCTAGTAATTAGGTTTTTTTTACGTATATTTAGTAAACAAGTCCGTTCCGCGAGAGAGAAGGGAATAGAATCCACACTAAAGAGTTCATTACTTGCAAGATTTTTGCGTGTTTACTCCTTTTAAGTTGTCAATGGTTCATTATAAGTCAGTTCTATTCAGTGTTGTGACTTATCTAGATAAAATTATCTAGATAATTATCTAGATAGATCTTTTTTATCTATTATCTTATCTAGATAATTTTATAATTGGTTATCTTTATCCTTATCTAGATAAACATATTGTTATCTATTGGCAATTATCTAGATAAAAAATATAAAATTCGAAATATGCATTTGTGTGTATGAACATGCACATAAAACGAGTGGCTCTATCACTTACCAAACATTATTCCCGTTGTAGGTCGTTTGGAATGTATGGAAAGTTATTAATTTCATTATTTGACTTTGCATGAAAACATTTAGTATTTAGGTCAGTGGTACTCAACCTGCGACACAAATTTTTGTGGCCCTCCAGTTGATGTTTTATAACTTATTCAAAAATGTGTCCACTGTAAAATAATATTATAAAAATAATAATTTCTCGTTTCATTTGAGAGAAATTTTGAGGTTGTCATGTTAGGACCCACGCGTCGGGCTGAAATGCGACGAAAGCTAAATTTAACTTCATATAGTCTTGTTGCAACTAAAATGAAGCTAATTATTTGGCAATTCCGAAAATTGTAAAAAGTGTTTGGTTTGGCGTGTGAAATATTGTTCGATTCGTTTCCTAATAAACAAAAGACACTGAATGAACCAGAACCAGACCCGTAGGCAACAATTGGAGGGTATCTTTTGCTTCAGTTCGTGCATTTTTAAGCCCAAGAATCACTTTTAAATTGTTAAATTAAAAAAGCGCCTGCGGGGCTAAAACTGAGGGGCTTCGCCCCCACACCCCCAATGAAAAAGTAGTTCCTACGCGCCTGGAATGAACCTACCTGAGCACGTGAGCATTATTGTATTTTAACTAGGAAAACGCTCGGTGTAACGCGTTGATGAGCGAGCACGGACACGCACGACCTCGCCAATCATAGCACGATCCATTCAATCAAAGATAACTAACTATACATTATTTATTACCAATTTTCCTTGCAACTTTTCATAAACACTCTGGATCAATTAAATAACAGATTATTGTACTGAAATTTTCCATCAATCTCTTTGGACAGATATTCAAACACTTAAAACAGCAATAAGTCTGTAAATTCTTGACCGATTGGGCTGAAAATGTGTAAAATATGATGCTATCTAGTCAAAACGTTGTTTTCATAACTGTGAAACACAATCCATATCGTAAAATAAATTATTTTAGATAAGGTATACCTATACCTATGTATATGAAATACCTACATTACATTTTGACTACATTATGTATTGCAATATGATCCACTAAGGCCGGGTAGGACCAACTCTGGATTAAGTTAACTCTCGATGATTAGTGGAAATTAGTGAATCTTATTGGCTATGGAATGAGCGCCAACTTGTTTCATTGGTTAACCCTCGAGAGTTAACTTAATCCAGAGTTGGTCCTACCCGGCCTAAGAAAAGAATCTGTCTAACATTGATATTGAGAATAGCCATCTATAAACTTTGCTTTGCTACATAGAGCAACACAGAATGCAGTGGAATTTCTGTTTTGAATTGTCATTTCTGACAGTTATTAAAACTGTCAATAAGTGCATCTATGTTCTTGACTGGTAGGGCTGAAAATTTGTAAAATAAGAGACAATGTTGTTCTGAACGACCATGCAAAATATGAGTTTGATTGATCAGATTAATCGAAGACCATTTATAGGTCAAATGGTGGTGTGGCTATAGGCCGTTTTAAATTAAGTATACAAATGTCAGTAAATTCTCTATTACTCTTGAAGCTCATTACAGATTTGTAAAAAATCACTTATAATGCTGGTACACATGACCTTGTAAAATTTGGTGATGATCGGTCAAACTATTGCAGTTATATACACAGAGTTTCCTTCATCCCCATTGCCAAGCTAACTATAACTACACATCAAGTTTCCGATGCAACCAATGGAGCGAACTTGCTGAAAATCATTTTGACCATAACGAGAATAGTAATTTAAGTTGTGTGAAAAAATTGGCCTGATCCATTACTTCGTTTGGCAGGAGACGCCAAATGCACAAATAAACACACACAAAAAAAAAGAGATTCGAGCCATAAGTTTCAAGTGGAGACGCTCGCTCCGCTCGCTTAAAAATGCGGCCCGCCAACAAAATTAAATTCGTATTAGAATAAATAAAGAAGGTTGAGTCCACTGAATTACGTAGGTACTACTGTTTGGTAAAAAATTATCTATTATCTATTACAATTATCTAGATAAATATTTGTTATCTTTATCTATTATCTAGATGATTTTTTGGAATTTTATCTATTATCTTATCTAGATAAATTTTTGGCGTGTTATCTTTATCTTTATCTAGATAAAAATAAAATTATCTAATCACAACACTGGTTCTATTGTACCATTAATCAAACTTTTCACAACTTAAAAGATGTAAATACAATAAATATTCCAAGAAATTTGGGTCTTTGTGTGGATTCTATACCCTCTCTCTGGTGTAATGGACAGTATATGCGGTAATATTTAAATAAAAACGTTTTGAACATTCGCGGCATCGGTATGACATGACTATTTCCGGTTCCGGTTTTTAGTACCGTAAGCTTTCGCTAGGTGGCACCACCAGTTTACATCATGACCATATTTTTAATATTGAGCTTCCAATCTTTACCGAAGGTAATATATATTAGTATCTTTGCCTCTGAGGTTCCATGCGCTGAACATGCCCATACCAAACCAGTCTATTTGTTTCTATACAATTAACCACTGTCTTTTCCACTCCCATCCGTCTTCTTATCTCCTCATTTCTCACGTGCTCTAATCTTGAGACTCCACAACTCCTTCTTAAGAAATCCATCTCCACTGCAAGCAGCCTTTCTCTATCCCTCTGCGTCATCTCCCACGTTTCTGCACCATACAGAAGTATGCTTTGAACTATCGTCTTGTATATTCTTTTTTTTGTGGGCTTACCTACACTCCCGGACCAGAGTAACGAATTGAGCTTCTGTATTGCCTGTCTCGCCTGACCAATACGACAGGATATCTCTCTCCTACTGTTTCCTTCTTTATCAATTACAGTTCTCAAGTACTTATATTGCTCACACACCTCGATACACTGTCCGTTCAAATCCAAGTCCCTCCAATTTTCTTGCCGACCACCAAATATTTCGTCTTTGTAACGCTGATTCTTAATCCAGCCTCCTCATATGCATCATTAAGCTTCCTCAGCATAAAATCAATGTCATACTCATCTGAGGCCATTAATATCTGATCATCAGCAAAGAGGAGAGTATGAAGAAGTTCACCGCCAACATCAATTCCCATGCCCCTGCATTTCCTCTGCCACTCTTTCAAAATATCGTTGACGTACACTTTGAATAGAGTGGGAGATAAGCAACACCCTTTTCATAGTCCTTTTGTTATTATGAAAGGATGCGACAATTTATTTCCACTTTTTTAACAACACTCTCCTGTTGGTAATACATAGAGATACGGAAATTTAGCATTAATTATTGGTTTTCATAGCATTAATTATTGGAAATTTAGCATTAATTCGCATTAATTCTTTTAAAAATAGCATTAATTTAGCAAAATATCAAAATCTGTTTCTTTTTCGGGGTTAATGCCCTAATATTAATTAATGAGTATTCAATTAATCATGAACAAGATTACACCTAATATATTAAGCATATTTGTTGCTCTTTCCTGAATAGTTATGGTCAATACATACTCTTTATAGTGTTGATGTACTTGCTACCATCTTGCTGATCCCACTCTCATCCAATATTTTAAAGAGGTTCTTAAGAGGTACCGTGTCATATGCCTTTTCCAAATCTATAAATACAAGGCGTATCGGTGTTCCTTGCCTTTCGCTTCGAAATCACTTGCTTTATGGAGAAAATATTGTCCGCACATGATCTGCCTGCTGTGAAGCCACATTGTTCCTCGTCAATATTAATCTGGTCTTCAAGTCGCTTCTTAATAACCCGCCCATACAGCCTACCCACTGATGAAGTCACGCTTATCCCCCTGTAGTTCTTACATTCGAGACAAGATCCCTTCTTGAAGATGGATGTAACATACGCTAATTTCCACTCCTTGGGTATGCAACCCAAGGACACTTGTTAGATATACAGGCCATTATCTCGAGAACAACATCTGGGCCCTCTTGACCAACTCAATGTGCACACCTCTCCCATTCTTGATGCCTTTCAAAGCGAACTTGATCTCCTCCTTTGAAATCCTCTCCACTCTCTCATTTGACTTCGTAGCCCTGAGCACCTCCTCTAACCCATCCCGATACTCGTCTCTATCCTCATTAAGCATATCACTATAATAATTCACCCATCGGTCCGCGCTAATCATCTGCACTCGCGCCGAATTCCGATGATCCTGTCTCAAATTCTTAATTATCTTCCATGCTTCTTTTTGTTTGGTTCCCAGCAAACACCGATCTACTTCTTCACATTTCCTCTCCCAACTCTCACTTTTCTTCTTCTTCACCATCTTCTTCACCTCTCTACTCATTCGGGCATACAGCTTTCTATCCTCGAGATCTCGTGTTGATAACCACTTTTTATACATTTCCTTTTTCTCTATCACTAATTCTTCAACTTCTTTGTTCCGCCAAACTTTCCTTACTTCCTGTCTTACTTCATTGCCGAGAGCCTCATTTGCAGCTTCGAGGATAACCATCTTCAACTTCTCATACAGTTCCTCTGCCCTCGCTTCATGCCAACTACCTTGAAACACATCGCTTATCTTCGTAGCTAGTCTCAATTTGTATAAAAAAATGTACATCACATATTTTTATTCTAGGGTTCTGAATCTCTGGAGTAATTACTTCGTATTTCGTAATCCTCGCCCAATGCTTTAGCAATAGTCTCTATTACACACTCCCCTTTACTACTCACATCACACTGAATCACACTGGCTTCAGTATGTGGACTCCAGCTTCCAATTCCCCCGGCTTGATTTTAGATCTGAGGGTGTTGGCTGTAGTTTCACACTCTTGCGATACATCCTTTGGTTTAACAGTCAGTCTCACTGCTTTTGTTTTTCTCCGATAATCTCGTCGTCTCGATGAGCTGGCTCTTCTGCCGTCTCAATGTCAGGCCATTCATCGCTGACATTGTGCCGAACTGGTTCTTCTCCCACCAATGTCAGTCCGTGCGCCGCTGCAGTCGGTATTTCGATTTTTATCTTCGACTCAAACATGTCTATTTTTTCACGTTGCAATTTAGTAATAGTCTCAAGATCGCATAGGGTGAGTTGGGGTAATTGTGGCACCGAAATGCATATTTTGACTTTGGTATTTAATTGTGGGCATACTAATCATCACATCACAATTCTAAAAAAATAGGGTGATTCAGTGACTCATTGGCTGCCTATTGATGTGATTTTATTTTATTTTTAATTGCAGGTGTTAATTATTTTTATTTTTAAAAAAAAATTCCTTCGGAGCCACAATTAGCCCACCAAAAGGGGTAATTGTGGCTCCGCTCTATATCTTCTATATGCTTTGCAAAAAAAATTATCCGGGGGAATTGTGGCTTCATCTAACAGCACCAATGAACCTCAATTTTTTTGGAATTTTTGGACTGAGTTTTTCCCACCAAAAAAGCCCAGTGCATTTTAAAATCATACATTTTCAGTTTCTTCAGAAATAGTAGACATTATATTAAAGAACATCCAAAACTGTAGGAAAATCAGGAAAACATTTTGTTTGTTTTAATCAATAGCAGGTACTAATCATTATGAAGCATGTCTACCAACATAATAGTGTTCTCATTAAACATTTCATGGAATTAATCATTTAAATCACTGCCACAATTACCCCAACTTCTGTGCCACAATTGCCCCATTTCAAAATTTTCGGGGTAATTGTGGCGCCCTCTGCCGTTTTTAAAAATAGGGGCCTTGCATCTTGAAAAAAATGTATATTGCTCTTTAATCCTTTCTTTTCAGGGGAAAAAATATAGCATAATATCAATCTCAATATTTTGAAAGATAAAGTGATTATATGAAACATCTGCAGTTTCGACTTCAGCTTTTTTTCTCTATGCGTTTTTGAAGACCCTGTCATTCACACAAATATAACTATATACTAAAATTATTGGTCTTAAAATATGCATACTAGGAAATCCATATTTTTATTAAAATCAAATAACCCACCCCCAGAAATAAACAGCCCTCGCCACAATTACCCCAAGCCACAATTACCCCAACTCACCCTATTCTTTTTGTTAACAAATTATTTTCTCTTTTTTAGAAAATCAACCACGTCACACCGATTCATTTGCACCGACATTGATAAGTTACTGTCTATAGAATTAGTGTTGTCGCTACTACTTAACTCCTTACTTTTTAACTCGTCAAAAGTCTCAATTAATTCGCGAACAGATTTATTATTGTCGTAATTTTCATCCAACTCATCACTGCCAGTCACAGGTTTCCTAGATCGCGTATTCATCACACACAAGTCAATAATAAATTACTGGTTTCGCGGAGCACACAACCTACCTCGACCACTGCCGACTGCCGACTGACTAACCGGTTTGGTTAACTGAGATATTTGATGTCGAACTTCAATATTACAATGCAACCAAGTGGGACAACTAGACTTATAATTGAGTTTAGTTTAAAGATAGAATCATTTTGGAAGGAATAACACAGGCTCCAACTGTCAGGAGTTGAAGTAAACACACCACTGAACACATGGCGTGCTATGCGCGCCAAAACCAGCTAACTGCCATTAGCTGGTTTATCGATGCGGCCCCTCAATTGTAATTAATGGACTTAATGTAATATCCTGTCACATTTTATTTATTTTAATGGTTCAAAAGTTATGATGATATTTAAAAAAATATTATCACAAGAATGTACCTCTGGATACAACTGAGTGTGAATTCCAATGATAAAGGCAAGTTACCTGATTTAAGAGGGCATCAACGGCTTGAGCGATGTTTTGGCCGGTCAACGAGCTGGTCTCTAAGTATGTCAATCCGTACTTGTCAGCGACTTCTTGAGCGCGGCGTGAGCTGATCACACGCTTGTCTTGGAGGTCGCATTTGTTTCCACACAGGACAACGTCGGGATTGTCGCAGTACGCATGAGTCTAGAAGATCAGACAACTCTTAGATCATATCTTGAGTCACTCCATACTCTTCAATGTTACTGACATATCAAGGTTTCAATTTTAACTTACATTCTTTTTTTGGTAATGCAAAATTATTATTATTTACAAGACAAAAATGAAGATAGATTTAATATAGAAGCCAAAATATCCATATTAAGAGGCATGTGTAACATACGTAACAGTAAACGCATGAGGTTCTTTTTTAGTTTTTTCTTCATGCAAACAGAATTTTAAAAAATCAAAGAGTAAATGCCCCTTTTAAATCCACAATCTGGAGTTCAATTCGACACTAAAAGTAGCTAGAAAATGCGCTGATATCAGTAAGATGGCCGCTCAGGCGAGTACAATCCCAGTGCGCGTGCGTACTCTTACCATGCAAGTCACTTAGATGTAAATCGTAACGAGTTCAGTAGAAGTTATAATTATATCGCGAAATAACAGAAATTGATGCTTACCTCAGTGTCAACAATCAAATACAATCGGCATATTTCATTTCAGCACACATTCATTCAAATTCTTGTGAAAACGAGTTGTCTATTCACCAAAAGCAGCATTTGACAGATTGCAATTGTTTGAACGAGGCGTCAAGAAAAATGAGTGTTCAGAAGGCCGTGAGAAAAACAATTGCAAACTGTCAAATGGTGGTTTTTGGTGAATAGACATCTCGTTTTCACAAGAATTTGAATGAATGTGTGCTGTAATGAAATAAGCCGATTGTATTTGATTGTTGACACTAATGTATTCATCAATTTCTGTTATTTCGCGATATAATTATAACTTTTACTGAACTCGTTATACGATTGACATATAAGTGATTTGCCTGCACACACCCTGTGCGCATGAGCAGAAATACTCGTTGGAGGAGATGTTAATTTTTTCCGCTAGGTGTCGTTTTGCAACTTTTAGTGTCGAATACAACCTCTGGTATGACCTCAAAGTGAAAAACATGATTTTAAGTATTATTTCATTGTATGTTTTAAAAAATGTATATATTTTTTATTGTTAGTCATTGGTTATTCAAAAGTGATCAGCAAAATCTGTTTTTCATCACCCCTGAACAATTTTCAAAATGGCACTTACAACTTGTAGGTTGTATGTTGAAAGTATGAATTATTCAAATGTTAAGAAGAAACATAGTTAATATCGTCATTCCAATAAGCGAAGAGCCTAATCTAAAGTGCAGTGTACAGTAAAGAGTTTTCTACAGGAACCTTCGTTTGCATGTTGTACGAACTGTGAAAGTTGTGTAACAAACATGTTTGTGCAGAAGAGAAAGAGCATGCTACAAGAGTAACATTCAATGTGTATGTAAGCAGCGATCATAGACTACACGGATAGTTCAAGCTATTGTTTCAATCTTCAGCGGTTTTTCTCAATCGGTCCATTTTATTTGCATCCCGCCAAAGGTTTTACATCCAACCGATAGACACCAGCACAATTAGCGCAGATAATACGGCTGCTTGTGCTGGTGCCTATCGGTTGGATGCAATTAAAATAGACTGATTGAGATAAAAAAAAACGCCGAGCATTTAAACAATAGCTTGAACTAGCCTTGTAGTCGATGATCGCTGATGTTAGCTAGATGTTGGGGCTGTTGTTACATTCGACAATATGCCAACGAATTTTCCCCAGAACACAACAAATCCCGTAACAGTACTCGAATTGGAATTCGCTGAGAAGAAAAGTAAGAAAGAAATCCCATAAAAATCAGAATCTATAAGAATTTCTTAACAATTAGAGGTAGTATTAACTGTCATTTAATTATATTAAATGAGCAATTAATTTCAGTGTGCAGATAATAGATATGTAAGAAAGTAAGGAAAATCCAAGAGGATAAAATAAAAGCTAAATTACATACTACATTAAGGCTAAGTACCAGTTGGGGTTCAAACAAAAATGTCAGAAAACCAAATCCTCTTCTAGAAAAAAAATGTCTTGGCATACTACAGATGATTGAGGGTGTAATAGAAATTCACTCGAAATTCATAGAACGGTATTTGAACGAAACAGATTGGCTGCTGGTCCAGGTTCATTGACAATCTATCCTTGTTATTATCAATGAAATATGAGCTCACCTACTAGAGGTAGATGACGAGTAAGTATTCATAGTTTGCACGAGCGTCTTTTGTTTTACATCAACAATGTAAAAAAGTATATTTTCGGCCATATTGGTGAAAGTTGTCAAGTCGATTTAAACTAATTATCGGTTATAGTCAAAGATAGTTTGTAAATAAGTGGTTTTATACCTATAAGAACTTCTTCTGCTGCCTACTAGGAAAATGCTCAGTGTAACGCGTTGGTGAGCGAGCACGGGGACGTGCAATTTCTCGAACTGGAAATGCGTACACAAGCACAGAAAACATAAACATCCATATTGAATTGAAATATGATCACTCAATTAACACAACATGTTATTATGCTTTTCATTGAAACTTGAAAATAACATCTAAGCATCCTGGTAAATATAGCAATCAGATGCAATTCAATTGGCACTGGAAAACATTCATTTTGATACTTCATTACTGACAGATATTAAAAATGTTAATAAGTTCATACGTTCTTAACTGATTGGGATGAAATTTTGTAAAATAAGAGACAATGTTGGTCTTAATGATCATGCAAAATATGAGTTTGATCTGAATTATCGAAGACCGTTTTCATTTTTCAGCCTATCAGGAGATATTTATTTAAATTTTAACCAATGAATGGATTTTAAAAAAATTATGGTCTGCAAACAGAGAAGGTTGGTTTTACATGTGTGCAAAATTTCAGCTCGATCAAAGAAAAACTCTGACCTGTATAGCCAAAATATGAATTTGATCAGATTTATCGAAGACCATTTTCACTTTTCAGCCTATCAGGAGATGTTTATTTAAATTTTAACCAATGAATGGATTACAAAGAAAATTGGGGTCAGCAAACAGAAAAGGTTGTCTCTACATGTGTGCAAAATTTCAGCTCGATCGAAAAAAAAACTCTGACCTGTACAGCCTCACCCAACAGAAAAAAAAAAAACAAAACAAAACAAAAAAAAAAACAGAGGTCCGTGCCAAATGAGACAAAAGGAGACGCTCGCTTCGCTCGCTCAACAATTGCACAGGTACACCATAAATAATATCAAAAAATACTGAAAAACAGATTGATAGCCGTTCTGACATGTATCACCAAGATGGCCGCGCAACAATGAGATGACGTCACGTGCAAAGCATGAATAGACTTCATCATATGATGCCATCACATATTTGTCAGACAATCCATTTCCTTCAAATACCGTTTTATGAATTGTCGATTGTACCTGTTGTTTGTTATTTAATATAATTGAGTGAAGATTTTGGTTTTGGACAATAATTCTTTAAATTTGAACCTATATGAAAGCATTTCCCCTTGGATTACATTACAATGTAATTTGTGAAGGCAAATATATATTATTCACAGAATATTAAAGTGCTTTAATTGCACACCATTTTTGGATCACTTGCTCTCTACATCCACGATGAGTGATTGTGCAATAATATGTGATTAAATTATACTAAGGCACAATAACAAATAGTTATTGTTTATTTATACATTTATTTTTATATATATATATATATATATATATATACATGCAGCGGCTGTGTTCCAATATAAGCTGCGTTAGCAACTTACCGATTATTTCAGAAGACCTTGAATTTCATCCACGTTTGACAACTGACCAACTTCATTCGACTTGGATTTCTCATAAGCAGATGAATGCGCATATGTATGAAATATGGTTTTTACTGATTCCCTCAGTTAGGTGAATAAATACCAACTGCAATGTGAAAAGATTTTCTTCGAGTGGGACTGGAAAATCTTTTCACATTGCAGTTGGTATTTATTAACATTCACCTAACTGAGGGAATCAGTAAAAACCATATTTCATATATATATATATATATATATATATGAAAATATGTCTTTACCTTTTGACCTAGGTTTTCCCACTCGAGGAAAATCTTTTCATATTGCAGTTGGTATTTATATATATAAATGTATGTATATTAAATGGTACTTGACCCTAATTAATAGGTATGTAAGAAGAAAATATACTAATCTCAAAATATGAAGGCGAAAACAGAGCAAACAGAATGGTTGACTTTATCCCCCTTGGTATCCCAATTCGAGTACTGCCCTTCTTAAAGTCAATAAAGTGCACATTAATTGTTAATGTTACCCTTAATTGTTCCAGCCAATTCCTTATCTCCACAAATGACTGCTCACTTGTCAAGTCAAATAGGAGCAAGAAGCCCATAGCATCTCTGTAGAATGCAGTGGTAAGACTACGAAATCTATGGCATAAGAGTGAAGTAATGCAATCACCAAACAAAATGCAGTCACTAGCATTAGTCAACTTGGAGCCACTAGAAGTAAGTGTAGTGCTAAAGGGAAAACATTCTGTACAAGCTCGCTCGTATAATGATATTTTTATATTAGGTTACACTGTTCTGCAGCTAGGCTTATATTGACGGACAAATGATTATGCAGATTATGAGAATGATTTTTTTGTATGGCGTTACAGGACTTACAGTACTACTGCCGCCTCAACAACTTTTTACTCTTTGACGATGCGCCATTATAGGAGGTGAAGTTGGTTGAGGATTCGTAACTAGTGATGTCAAGGGAGTGAGTAGTTAGCTCCCTGCGCCCTGCTGGGTTAACGTCCTATAAGACGGTGTAACGCCTGTCGAGAGACTGATAACAGGTGGAGGGAGGTCGTCACACTAACTCCCAAACACCCCAGTCTCTCTGGCCCAACGCAAGCCACTAGCAAGCCAGAGTTGAATGGTCACCCATCCAACCGCTGACCGCGCTCAATGTTGCTTAACCTTGGTGATCTGACGAGAACCGAGGTGTCCAATACACCAGATTGGGAATGATTGTATTAATCGTAAATATTTCATACAGAAACGTAGGTGTATTTATTATTTTATGCGCACAGTTATATTAGGTTATCTTCAAAAAATGTATTTGTTTTATTTGTGTCGTTCTCTGTCTAAGTAATAATGTAACTGGAACCAATATAAAAAAGCATTAATACGAGCATTTGTAATTTTTTATGCATTTAACTAATTGCACTAGTGCATTCAGTCAGCTGCAAGATAAAGTGTTGCTTTAAGTAGTAACACAATGCATCAGTTATTATTTACTCCAATAGCAGAGTTAACTTTCCAAGCATATAGGTAATGATGCAGCTTCCATAGCTAACTACTCTGTATTCTCTACTCTTTAGTAAATTGGGGGAAAGTGTAAGAAAATCCAAAGTCCATTTTTGCAGTTTTCAGATATTTGACATGGAACACTTCAATTGGAAAAGTAAACACACTGAAAAAAACGCACAAGTTACAAAAAAAGTGAAAAGTTATGCACTGTGAATTAGGATATTTTAAAATTGTAAAAATATGTTGTTAAAAAGAGTGTATTCGAATTATGTACCTATAGTGGGAAATTGCTCTCAAGTCAAAATGGCAAAATGTGACTACGAACTTTTAAACTGGCCCTCCAATTACTCGAGGCATTTTCAACTGGCTACACTTGAGCTTGCACTCAGTGCCATCAACTGGGACAGTGCAAGTGAAATGTTTGATCGTATAGAATTTCTATTTCTTGACTGGTATGTTTAACGTTACACTGTTATGCAACTGGCTAATGGCAATGGAGAAATGATTATGAAGATCACGGGGAGATGATATGGAGTAGAGGAGTTGGTTCAGAACTACTAACACCTCTAGAGGGACAGTGGGGAATTGTACTTGGGAACTCCGGAGTGAAAAGCCAACTTTAAGGTGATGCGAGTGCTCGGCCGTTTTAGCAAATTGAGAGAGAAAAATTGTTTCATAAGTGGGTGTAACTTTAATAGGAAGTTCACATGATCAGTCTAGTCTGATTGTATATAAGTAGCACTTTTTCATTTTTACGTCGTGCCTTCTTAATTAGGCGCCAGTTATTCAACAAAACCGCGCAAAACTATGATATTTCCGATACGATTGGACCAAACCTGTTAACCAATTGATCTTAAATTTTAATCATGATTAGGTTAGATAAAAGACAAACTTAGGGTTATCACTTGGCATATTTTTTTAATTAAATTTCATACGACACCCAGCGAGATAAGAAAATATACAATTTTTCACCAAAAATCGACAAATTAAATTACTAATTGTAATTAACAAAGCAAAAACTTAAAAATATACCAAGTGATAACCATAAGTTTGTCTTTTATCTAATCATGATTAAAATTTCAAATAATTTCGTAAACCCAATTTGTCTACAATCATATCCAAAAAAGGGTCTGCAACAAGTGGCAAAATCGCTCGCGCTTGCAGCACCGTAATGGGAGAGACAAGAGTTGGCCAGTGGAGTGAATTATTACGAGTATTCTGCCTTCCGAGGCTGGGCAATGAACACTCAGGGCTAACTCAGTGAATGCCAATTGAAATCACCTTCAGCCTCATGCTGAAAAGAAGTTGTGTCCGCAAGTAGATATTTGTGGATGCCAGTCCTCAACACCACAAGACCGTGAGCTAATAAATCTAGTTGACTCTGGGCACTTGCGTTGATAAGTCTGAACATTCTTTTGAACATGAGGCTGCATGTCTTCACAAAATGAAGTGACATGACAGAGGCTCATTGTGACCTAGAATTATTACATTGTTCTTCACTGATAGAGATTTACATTCTACCATAATCAATAAACAAAAGTTGAAGATTATGACCCTCTTTGATCTTGTTCACACTGTGTTGTAATGGAATCCTACAGAAACATGACTGACTGTGTTGGCAAGGCTTTTACTTGTTTGTGGTCAGTGTTTGGTAGCTATAAGATAATATGGAGGACATCCAGTGGAATCAAGATGGTATGAAGAAAAGTTCCATGTGAAAATAAGCAGCCCACTTGGGATCAAGACCACTCACTAGCTGGACGAGAGCTCTACCAAAGAGTTATCCGGTCAGACGGATAAAAACTGTGGTCTGCCCTATAATAACGTGGGGCCTATATTAACATATAATTTGGTTTTGTCCAATTTCTGGTGAGAAATGGTGGTTTCTGGTCTGGTTTTAGTTAGAAAAGGTAGTGTCATGAAAGGAAATTCTTCAAGGAAAATTGATACCTAACTTTACAAAAAACATAGCTGGCACTTACTTGGGGGCTGGTGGGCTTAGCCTCAGAAATGACCCGCAGGAAATTATTAAATTTTCGATTTCGAAGTACCTACGGTTTTCAAGCATTTATATAATGCAATTTTGTAAGGCAATGGACAATTCCCCTAGAAATTTGCTTACTAAAGTTTGATCAAACTAGAAAAGTGCCATGAAAACTGTTGAGTTCATCTCAAGTAGAATGAACAATGCACAATAACGCAACACAAGAGTCTCAAACTAAAGAAACATTATTTCAAAGGGGTCCGCTAGGCCCCATCATAAAAATTTAATTCCACACCCTTATTTACAATTTCAATTTGTCTATTTTCTTCTACCGACATTTAACTCCTTTTCAGTGAGCTATTTTCTAACTCGCCTAACTTACATTCACACTTGCAATACACACTTGTGTTCAGAAGTGTAGGTAACAAACACATTTGACCTCTCCAATGGGATACTTTAAATCTCAAGAACAAGAAGACAAAGATGTAATAGCAAAGATCACAAGTTACTTCATATCATTCTGGAGTGGCTATTCTAACACATGCAAAATATCATGCCCTAATAGTAGTTATTGGGTGATTATTGCTTTTGATTTTTAAGAAATAAATGCTGTTAAGTATTGTGTTCTTACGCATTCAGTGTAAGTTAGCATGTACCATACGTAAAGAGCATGAAGAACTACGAAAGGTTTAGCGATTCGTAAGCCATATTTATATTCAATTTTAACACGATGTAAAGAGCAATCTAATTTAATACAGATCATTCATTGATAAAAAAAATACTAAATCTCACTTTAATACCTAGATATGATATGCCATGACAAAAAAACTTTGTTTTGAAGACTTGCTTGTTTCTTTTCAATTCTTAGGAATCGACTGCAATTGTAGGTAGGTAAATTCAATTGAATATATTACTTAATATTGTCATAAATTTGAACCACTCACATAATTAAAAATTTTATATTAGTGCGCATATTGATACAATAAGCACTCAATATTATTCCATATCATTCAAACTACAACATTATTCAGTCGACCTAAGAAAAATTACATTGGCTTAAAAATACAATTTGTGTGTGTACCCAAACTGGAAGTAAAGGTAACAATCCACAATTTTCACAATTGAGTCAAGTTTAGGAACAAAATGTCAAGTATATTTATTTTGTCATTTAAGTGGTGGTCTTATTTCTACAAATGGACTCAGAAATAGCATGCAAATATTACTCAATTTTTATTAGGTAAGTTGAATGGTTCAAAAGTTATGTAGATTTTTAAAGTACCAAATCACAAGAATTTACCTCTGGGTAGTCGAATCTTAAAAGCTGTAGGGGAGACTGAGGTACAGTGGGCCAATATTTACTAATCATTTTATTGTGATCAGAAACTGTTACTAACTGTGTAACTGTGTTGTGAAACTGAAGGGAAACTGTTTTAAAAAATATGCATCCTCAATCTTTTTGGAACCCAAATTAAGTTTCATTTTCTTGTAAAGTTCGAGGTTTACCTTAAAATGTGTTCCAGTACATAGTGGCCAACCGTGCCACAGTGGTAGGAGCAATGGCCAAGGTATATGGGGTAAACTACAATACAACACATTATTTCTGTACCTCGGAGGTAGAAGGCTGTAAGTTCTATGATTCTTGAGGTGAGCTCAAAAACCAGAAGTCTGCTTTCATCCAATCAAATTAAATTGTAATTGTGACATGAGTCACCGAGTAAGAGAATACTTCAATATAACTGTCTTTGTTAACCTCAGTCAAATGGCAATTAATAGAGCTTGATTACCTACGTCATTCCAAATAGGAATGGGGAAATGTTTTGAGAATATCGATATATCGATATATTGATATTTGAAATTTCCGATATTGTATCAAGCGATATATCGTGTCCAGTGTATCGATACAAAATATCGATATATCGTCGTAAACATATCAATATATCGGTATTTTCATCACTAAAATTTAAAATAGGATGACAAAACCCCACTTATTCCCTCTTTTGTGACGTCATATGTATACTAGGGCTGGGAAAAACTGATCAGTTTAGTAAACGTTTAAGGGTCATTTTCAAAAATGTTGTAGATTTGCGACCCACCACTTTCGTAATTTTTTACTTGCTTAATTTAGCAAATTTAGGCCATCCCTTACTTGCAAATTATTTTGTGTATATATTTGAGCAGCAATGTACACTCCCCCAAATAATAAACGGTACTTGGTACAAAACGTATTGGCTGCTGGGCCGGTTCATTGACAATCAATCCTTGTTATTATCAATGAAATCAGAGCTCACCTAAAAGAGTTAGATAATGCGTTAGCACTGACTTCATGGGATGATGCTATCAAACCTTAATCAGTCAATTCATTTTCTTTCGAGTACCGTTTATTATTTGGGGGAGTGTACCTAAAAATTGCAAACTTTTTAAGCCTTTCTATGATTTTTCGATACTTGAAGTGTTGAAAACACGGATTTCCCTATGTCCCAGCTCCTGTATCCTAAGAAAACAAGGTTTATTTCAATAACAGCTGATTTTTTTTATTAATGTGTTGACTGGTCATTAAAAAACTATAGCAATTCATCTTTCTTTTTACATGACAATATAAATATACAATATTATATTTCAGCTAGATATTATGAGTATCAGGTGTGTCCCACGAATGTTGTCCTTATTGTAACGTCCTTTTTGTAACGTGGATTTCTAGGGATATTAATTTTTATTAATTTCGCGTTGATAGTGAAGTTTCATTATCAATATGTTTCCTCCATCACACTATATCAAATTTTTTTCCTGGTGCTTCTCCATTTTCAACACAGAGTCATGAAGAACTTCTGTGCTGGAGTGTATTTCATCACCGTCCACTTTGTAACGGATGAAAGTATATGAAATCCTTCAATATTTTATTTAATAATTCATAATATTGCACATTTGCTTAGCATGTTTGCAATGCAATCCTCAAAATTAAATTCTTAGATTCTATGCTTTTGCTAGGAATTTTGCAAGTAACTTTTGTCCATTAACAAGTCCACTTTGTAACGTTCTACTTTATAAAAGTGGACAAATTTGGATAAATTATGGAGCAAATGCATTAAAATAAGTCGGAGACATATTCAGAATGCAGGTTTTAAAGTTCAGACAAGTCTTGATGTGTTTGCACAAGTTTAAAAATTTTTCAACTTTGTGACAGTCAATTTCGTATCGAAATGTCCATTTTGTAACACATGTCCACTTTGTAACGCAAATGAAAGTGGTGAATTTTTGTAGGTAATAAAATGAATATCAGAATAAAGTGAATTAAATTAGTTAAACCAAGGTCAAATTAATTAGAAATGCACCATATAATTGTTATCACTTACTCATTCCCTCCATTATTTAACTTTTTAGTTTTCGTTACAAAAAGGACAATTTGAGTGTTTGGATTTTTTAAATTAATATCTTTTTAAAAAGTTCGCTGCTGAATGTTGTTTCATGCAGTATTACATACTAACATGCTACACCGACAAATTGCATTTAAATTAATATTTTTTTAAAATAAAAAGAGTATCCAATCTACAACATTTTTGAAAATGACCCTTAAACGCTCTCAAAATGTCCGTTTAAACGTTTAAACATTTACTGAGCATATAAATGATACTAAGGATATTTATTGCCTCTCCCCCTGTGCAACCACTTTCAAGACCATGTGTCATTCTTTAGAGCTTCTCAACACTTGTTGATATTACAAGCACTCCCGCATCTCGACTGATCTCTTGACTGATATAAATATATCCAATTACGCATGACGTGTGATTTCCAGTCTTTCCATTCTACTATGCTCATTGTGAAGATATGAACTTTCTTCATATTCCCAGAGGCTATGTCGCCAGCAAAAAATAATGAACACCCACCCCCTGACCCATTAAATTGGAACCAGCGGATAGATGATTATTATTATTATTATGTTGAATGGCATTTAGCTTCAGCCTTGCAGTGACTTAGGGGTGGCCGTGAGATAGTAGCTAGAGGGGGAGGGGTAAAAGCATAACAGCTGATCGCAGTATTCTGATGAAATGACATCAAAATAAGTAGACAAAACAAGAGGTGTTTGGTATTATTTGATACAGTTTTGAGTATTACAAAATTTCAACACTTTTTGCGATTAAACGTTTACCAACGTTTAAACGCGAGCTTGACAGTTAAACGTTTAAACGTCCCACCCCTAATGTATACATTGACTCGAATGGATGTATCGTATCGATATATCGATATATCGGATCGTGTAGTATCGATACAGAATATCGATATATTTTGCTTTGCCCATTCCTATTACAAAAGTGTGCAATGCAAAATCTAGATTTCTTGATGCAAAATCGAGAAAGTCCCAACAAAGTCAGTCCTATCGGCGTTTTTCTCTTTCTACTTCGAACTCTTCGAACCATGTCTCTGCAAAATTATAACTAACTTCTAGTATTATTATATTTCATCATCAAAATACATGATTATCCAATGATTTAAAATTGCTCTGATGCAATTTTGACAGAATTGTGGCATGTATTCGGGTTCCTAATGAAATGTGATTACAGCAAATGGCCCACTGTACCCCACATAGTGTTTTATTTTTGAATGCAGTTTTCCAATTACATATGTGAAATAATAGCTCATGCAACTTCTTCTTAATTTGTGCAGAAGACTGCTTCTGCTACCGATGAATATTCCATGACCATTAAACGAAGTATTTTCATAATTGATGTATATAAAACTAGTACCTACCTACTACAACATACGCAATATGAATCCTACAACCTACAACCTACAACCTAGCTATACCTACCCATAATTGGGGTTATATTACCTAAATAAATTTAAAAAATCAAATTTCAAATATAACCATAATTAAGAAAAATCCAATGCTGGTTTACTGTATGCAGTAGCCCACTAGGCCTCAGTCTCCCCTACGTGATGCACAAGATTACTGATGCAGTAGCAAATCAGAGAATATAAACAAGACTTTGACGTTGCAGCTTGAGAGTTGTCATAGCAATGATACTTACCGCTCCTGCCCAGCCGTGTCCCACAGCTGTAAGTGAATACGTTGACTTCGACCGTGGCTGCGATACATCTGCAACAATATGCAACACTTTACTTTCTGCCAGTGTCAAGTCCATAGACAGTCCAACTTTAAATTTGTTCATGATAAATCAGTCCATCTTTTCTCATAACTGTTCTGATGGTTGAATTATAGAAATGTAAGACATGATCTTGGCCGGCCAAGAGACAGATGGGAGGATCAGATACGAGGTGATTTGAAGGCAAGAGGAGTGGAAAACTATGAGATTGTGGAGCAGAAGCGAAGATGGGAGATAGAATGCATTGCTAGAAAAAGGGGAAGAAGATGTTGTGGATAAGTAGGTAGAGTAAAGGCTGAATTGCTGACTTTAACATTCTTAGACATTCTAACAATCTAAGAATGTTAAAGTCAAGTTTAAATTTAAGTAATAGGTTGAGTGTGGCAGCTCACATAAAATTGTTTTAGACTAGGTAATTCAATGTTCAATTTTTTACCTGCTAAGAAAGGCAAATAATGATATACCTAGGTACAGTAACACCGGGTGGCGCAAAAAAATCACCCTGATTGAGAGGTCACTATACTATATCGAAACTATTATCGATTAGATTCTTAAATTTGTACAAATATTAAAAACATTCCAAAATTTAATATGTGAAAGTTTCAAACATATCCATTCATTAGGAAATAAGTCAAAAATGATTGAAGTTACAGTTGAAAAAACTGATTAAACCAGACGAAATTACCGTGTTTGATGAATTGATTTGGAGTTACTTTGTAGGAATGAGGTGAATTCATGTTTATTTATGAATTTCTAAATAAATATATATTTATGTTAAATCTATGCAAATTTGTCTTGGATTATTAAGTGAGTAGGTAGGTAAATGTGTGAATTTAATATGAAACTTTTATAGTTAAAGTGATACTCTCATCTTGTAGCAAGTATTTTTTTCCCGATCCGTCGAGCTCCAAACAACACATTCCTGTCCTTTGTTCTGTCTTACATCCTGTCGCCTGGACCCGGGAGCGACTTCAGCCGTAGCGACACTGACGTCACTGTATAGCCTACCTGCTACTAGCAACCTCCGCGCTCGAGTTAAAAACATTCATTCTCCCTGGCAGTCTATGTTTTACAAGTATGTAGGAAGGGTGTGATAGTGAGACATTCAACGTTGCTTGTGATTATCTTATTTTATTGATCTTTATTTTAACTATACTATAAACTACACTATATATTATCTTACAGGACAGAATATTTTAAATAGTCTACCTACTATTATCTTCTCTCATATTGTGTCAATGTCGTGCATATTTACGTGTGTTCTAGTCTAGTTTATTTTCAAGCAAAAACAATACCAACTTTTTAACATGTATTAATAGTTTCGTGTAGTTATATACACTATTTGGAGAAATATTTTGAATCGCTTTTTATCTTCTGCCCGATTGTGCCGCGTCGTGTGTATTTACTTTTGTTTTAGTGTAGATTATTTGAGACGAAAATGGTTTACTGCTGTGTTTTTCAGTGTCACAATATTACTAAAAACAATGCAAATAAACACTCATTCCACAGATTTCCTAAGAAAGACAAATCTCCTGAATTATACAAAGTGTAGCTGCACAAAATTAATCGAGCAGATTTTGTTCCAAGCGTATACACATTTGCGCGTTGCAAATGAGGTAGCAGTTGCAAAAAAAAAACATTTTCTATCATCAAAAAAAAACATTTTTAAAAAACATTTTCTATCCTTGCTGCAATTATAGTTTGAAAGTTAAAAATATAACAAAATTTATCGATCTCTCTCATCTCTCTCGATCGCTGCGATCTCTCTCATTGTTGTGCTCTTGCACAACTTGCTCTTGTTGTTCAGTTCAATTCAATTTATTACATCTTGCAAATAATATTATAGGTACTACCTTCTCTCTCTGTGCATTTTATTTGTATTTATATTTATATTTATTTATATGTAACTAAAGTGTATATCAATGTGTTAATTATATATGTGTTATTTGCCACATTCAAGTCTCAATGGGGCTTTGTGGCTGCGAAAAAAAAATAAAAAAAAAAAAAAAAAAAAATGTGTTTTCATGTAAAACACTTTATATTAACAGACTTACGTATTGGGTACCTTTCAGGAACAAAGTCAGTGTATAGGTACACGTCATTTTAAATCATGGTGTTATAAATAGATCGAAGTATGTCAGCGAAGAGCAGAGAGTTCGAGCGCGCGGCCACCTATGGTAGAGGCTGCAGCCAATCAGCGTTGCTCTACAGTGACGTCCGAAACTCAGCGCGCCAGTTTCAAATAACGCGCAATCAATAATTAATTTTTAGTATTATCGTACCAAAAATTAAGTTGTTTGTTTGTTAATATTGTCTTCCATGATGCTTAGATCACATACAAAAATCTAAATCCAAGATGAGAGAATTCCTTTAACAACATTAAGCGGAGTGAACATTTCCAATTCATCGTTGGAAATTCAGCCACAATAACTTTTCCCTCCATATCTCTTCTTGAAATCATGTCTCTATAAGATACAGACATGCTATACTAAATGGAGTAATTTTTATGTCAACTTATGATCAATGCAAACTTACTTATGTATACCTAACAGGTGATTCTTTTTAACAAGCTTCTGGTTCTTGTTTAAGCTCAAACGCGCGCTATTTAAATACCGGTAGGTATACTAAACGATTTTTCAACGTCTTAATTCAAATGCATGCAACTTTTTTCGCATTACTCGAATATTACTGAAAATTCCACATATTAAATAATAAATTGTCATATTGTTCCATAACATGTGAAAGTTTCAGCCCTTTATCTTGTATAGTTTTGATACATAGTGACCTCTCAAACAGGGTGATTTTTTTACACTAGTAATAATTCCATGGTAATTCAAAATCTATGTCATTTGCCTTCTAGGTATTCTTCAATCAATTAAAATCTAGCTATCTATCTAGCTATCTATACCTATAACGTAGAATGTCTGTATGTCTGTCTGTATGTTCTTCATACATTTCTACACGACACCCTTTGACGGATCTCCACCAATCTTGGCATGGAGTTTCTATGAGGTCCTGCGCACATCGTAGGTTACTAACCCCCATCGCCAAACCACCCCTAATTGATAAAACGACCCCAATTGAAAAAAATACATTGACACTTTCGGCCATATACTCCTACACCATTGACCGACCTCAATAAAATTTTGCACACATGTACTTCGTTAACCTGCCCCCATTTAAGGCTACTCACCCCATCCCCCAAACCACCCCTAATTGAAGAATTTAAAATAATAATGTATTCACGTCAAGGGTCACATTCCGATTCCTACACCCTATGACTAGAGATCCGATTATATGGTGAGAGCGAAATTTTGGAAGTGTTGTAAATGAGTAATGACTCATATTTTTTAATATAAATGCGTTTCCATATGTTTATGGCCCAAAAACACTGGAATCTAATCGCGACAAACGCGAAATTTACCCTTAACACCGCTTAACACCACCAAACTGACTAAATCGCGAAATATACCGCGAAATATCACCAAATTGTAAATATTTCCTGTTATTTTGTAAATTTCACAGTTACTCTTCTAATTTTTCTCAGGACCACCAAGGTAACCCCCAATATTTAACCTTTTTTATTACTAAAATCAGTCAGTGACCCTCCCCTATTCGCATAAATGACAGAAGAGCTCTGACCATCTCTGACCTCTTAGAAAACTACTTGGGGTTGCTTAGTGGGTGGGCAGTGACCTCGCATTATCACGTGAAAATAAGTTGGCATTATTGTCTTTTACAGTCGCAATATTATTATAAACAAACAGCTTGAAACGGCTTATAATAATTTGATTTTGATTTTGCATTGTGAAAAACCAAGGTGGACAGTCACATGCTGCACTGGCTTACTTAGGGTTTAATTTTTTGAGTGATATAATATTGACCCTCTTCATTTAGATCGCGAGAAAAATGTATTGTTACATAACAACATTGCTCTGGCAATTAAATAGAAGATTATACTGTGACAATATTATGAAAGTCCCGCAGCACTTGTAGGTACACAGTTTCATTATTATGGAAATAATAATGAAACAGGAATAATGGAATGGGAATTCTAATACTCATATAATCTGAAGTTTAACTATATTTTGAAAAAACATAACACGCGAAATTGACAATTCTTAAAACCACAAAACGCGAAATATCCAATTCCAAAAACGAAATTTTGAAGTTATTAAAACCATATAATCGGATCTCTACCTATGACCGAACTCAACAAGACGATGCAAAGGTGTACTTTGGGAGCCTCACATATAGTAGGCTAGACACCCCCTCCCCCAAACCACCCCTAATTGAAATAAATGTAAATAAAAAATATACACGTTTTTTACGCGCGCGAACAGACCATAATATAGGCACACATTCAACGGGAACCAGCCCACATTATAGGGCCGTACTCACTCCCACCCCCAAACCACCCCTAATTTCAAAAATTCAAAACATAAAATATACCCGTTTTCTACACGCGCGAGCATGACCGCCTATTTGGCATGACCCCATGACCGCATGACCGCCTATTTGGCAGAGAGATTCAATGGGTACCAACACACTTTATGTGGACGTACTCTCACCCAAACCCTCAAACAATCCCTAATTCAGGAAAACTGACATAAAAATTAGACACAGTATCTATATGACCATATTATGCAGACATTCTACGGGGAGCAGCCCACATTATAGGATAATACTCACCCCCTCCCCCAAACCACCCCTACGTGGTAAATATTTCATGACCTTGACTAATTCTTGATCCGCGAAACATGACTTCTGCATGAAACAACTATACTTCCCGGAAACCTGGCGCCGATATTGCGTAACCTCTTGCATCATCATCTAATCCAGCGGCCGAACATTTCGATGACGTTGACGAATTCTCAGTAGTGCATGCCGGTTTTATTGTTTTTGGTTTCACACGAGTCCAGAACATTCTGGATCGCCGTGCCGTACACAGTACTTTGAATAGTTACCTACTACTCAATACAAACGCCCATGGAGTATTGATTCCCGGCCAACAAAAAACTAGTATTCCATTAGCGTCTTTCACGCTCACCAAGCGCGCTAGTGTCGCGGGCATAAATCCAATATGGCAGGTTCTAGTGCGGTTAGTGTTGGGATTTTTCATGAAATTTTTCATGAAAATTTTCAATGTTTTAAATCCTGAGGAAGGAAAAATAAATTTTGTATTTTTTTTTATTTTTCTGGTAGGTGCACCGACATTTTTAAACGTATTTCTATCATGCATAATAATGTAACAAATCTCCATTAATACTTTACAAAATAAAACAATTGAATATATGCTAAAAGGTCCTCTGTAAATGAGTATTTTTATTTTTATAGTATTTTTATTTTTATACTCTACTTTTTTTTAACAGGTCTTGAACATTTTCAAGTCCCAACACTAAGTGCGGTTGACGCTGGAATGTCCGTATAACGCAGTGTAAATGTTTCCTGTTTTAACGAAGTTTATATAAATTATATGTTGTATGTTTTGATGTATCTTGTAAATATATATTGAAATACAATATTTTAGAGGTCTTTAACGTTAGTGTATAAAGTGCATACCTTTATTTCAACACTTTTGACATAGTATGACTTTTACATAAATTCAATAGATTACTAATCGAAATGTACGAAAATGTATGTTGCTTTGTATATCATATGATGCAATATTATAATCTCAGTACTTGTGCAACCTTTCCTATCAAAATCCATAAAAAAAAATAAGATTATTACACTTTTCCTACCCCCTAGAGCAATGGGCTTTACGCATGAGCAGGTGCCTACTAATTAGAGCATATTATTGGTGATTATTTACACAATACTCATGTTCATGGAACGAGGCCTATGAAATATTGTTCTAAAAGCTTTGATATTTAATTATTAATGTTAGTTTTACAAACACAATCAGAGTGAATGTGGAAAAACATTCAATCAAGTGCGTTGCCATAGACTTTTCAAGCAATGTCATTAAGGCAATTTTAAACATTATGTATTTCCTTAAAATCTATGCAAAGGAGGTAGCAGTTTGACGTAATTAATTGTATTCTGAATTATCATAATCATTATAGTGAAGGAAAAGAATGAGCTTTGTATTTGTATTTAAATTAAATCCAACATCATATGAATGTCCACATAGCATCAATTTACACACTAAAATGGCCATATTGAAAACTTCACCGCACTCAAAGGGTTCCGCCAGAATCCGCTAGGTGGCAGACTGTTCGGTGGTAAAAGCGAATACAATTATTAGTAATTTACTCAAGCATTTAATGTGTACTGTGTCAGCTTCTTACAGTTTCAATGATATGGAATGGAGGTGTTACCCCTTTTTATAGTACCTACTATGGAATGTAACATCAATAAAAATTCATTAAGGTAGAGCAATCGATCGACATATACAAAAAAAAATTATTCTTGAAATTACAAGTTCAAAAAACGTTTTCCTACATTTCAACTATATTTAAGTACAACAGACTCATTTAATGTTCTGTAGTTTGCAACTCCAGTCCAACAATGAGTTTTCAATTTTATGTTATCAGAGGATGAACAAAACTTTAACATGGGAGGTATAGGAAAATTATTTCGAATTTGGTATATAACTTTTAAAATAGCACACGTTGGTATTGTTTTCAATTTTTTTCCTGATAGTATGTCCATATGTCGACCATAAAAAAAGTTTTTTGCTCAAATCTATCGAGACAAAAAAATAGATCTTCATTTTAGCTTAAAAATGACACGATTTTCTTTTTCCGCCATAAGATAACGTGGGGGAGACAAATCAATTTATCTCAGAAACTGGACACGAGAAGTGTTTAATTTTTTCATGAATTGTGTATTGCATGACTATCAATAAGTCACCAAAATTTCAAGTAAATCGGAAACATTGAGGTTATGGTGGTTCTACCTTAAGGTACCTATGTATACATAGCAAAGATACATACAGAGATGGGCATTATCAAAGATACAAGTATCTTTGATAGTATCTTTGATACTTGATACTATCAGTATCTATATCTTGATAGGTACTTTTCTTGGAGTCAGTATCAAATATCAATTATCAATTAATATTCAAAATAGTATCAAGTATCGTTTTACCGAAAAGATACTTTTGATACTTTGGAATTTTGGACTAAAATGTTTCAGTTTAGAACCTCAGATATTTTTTTCTTTGAATCTCTTCCGCCCATACATACCCTTTTTTCACCCAACCCCTAAGAACACTTCGTCAATGATCTCCCCTCCCTCACCTTGACCAAATTCTTCCTCAGCAGCGGTATCAAAGTATCTCTGATAAAATATCTTTGATACAATTTCTGATACTTGATACTTTGATACTATCAAAGTATCTTTTGATATTTTGATACTATCAAAGTATCTTTTGATACTTTGATACTATTATCAATTGATACTCAAATTGAATGAAGTATCAAGTCTCAAGTATCTATTTGAAAATTTTAAGAGTAGGTATCAGTATCTTGTATGTTGATACTTTTTCCAAGTATCTTTGCCCATCTCTGGATACATACATAGTAGGTACACCTAAATTACCTACATAGTTTTTCGCTACTAGGTATACGTTTTTCGGCAAATACTGTAGGTACTGTGTCCAGTGAACAATTGCTATTCATTCATATACACATTATTGTCAAGGACTCAAGCTCCTGACATTCTAACAAGTTCCTGGTCATGTTTAATGATGTATGAGATCTTACTTTCTCCTCTGTTGTCAATGTTTCGGAAATATGAACAGGAAAACATTATAAACGACAAAACTTATATCTGTATGTTTGTCATCAATGCATCTCAAAGCCATGGAAAAACAACACTTCCTGCCCCGACATTATACCATTGACGTACACTGGGGGTGGGGACATGCGACTGGCCAGTCATCTGTCGTCGATGTCTAGTGACAAACGGAACCGCCCCGTTCTTACGTACAGAACAAGGTCAAATTCTTCACTCGTCCGGCTGAGATCGTCTTACATTTGGAAAGATTGCACGGAAAGCTGACGCAGCACAACAATAAGCTTAATTTAGGCCTATGCTATAAATATGAAGGCATATTGTAGCATTGAACAAAATTAATAATAATGTATTTATATTGCCAGAATCGTGGTTTGTAGTGCGGCCTCAGACATCGGCGGAAGCATTCAGTGCTGCAGCTATAGCAGTCACGAGTCCCATACTGAGCGGTAGTCAATGATTATACCTAGCTCATCTCTCAATTACCCATTGGATTGCCAAACATGTCACCTGCTCATGTCAAGCTCCATTGTGATAATTCTGAATGGAAACCTGAGAATACTATTAAGTAGCTTAAAATACAATTTCTCTAGAAAACATGTATTCACTCCCAACTTTCAACTTCAACTTTTCAATTATTTTTCAACTTTTGAAAAGTTCATGTGACTAGAAAAATTGCAGGTTCTGTGAGATTGTGAACTTACGAGTCTTTTTTCTCTGAAGTCAATGCCGACTGTGGATATAAAGCGAGAGTTGAACGTGCCATCGGTGTATTGGTATAAGAAGCTCGTCTTGCCAACTCCAGAGTCCCCGAGCGCGAGAAACTTGATCAGGTAATCGTAATCCATTACAACAGACATTAGACAGCCTGGAAGTAAAGTAGACATTCACAATAAAATAGTGTTTTCAAAATTGTAGAACATAAAAACTTATGTGCTGTTTGACAGTTTACGGATTTGTACTTAAACACGTGACACACTGTCAAGTTATCCTCTGCTTTTCGATCACGTCTGAATAGCCGAGGGGCAAGTAGGTCACGTGACAGCTGTGGGCCAATGAGAGAGCTGCTCTTCACTCATATCTCTCTTGTACTGGAGAGTGTGTCTGTGCTTTTAATAAAATAATTCACATTACAGACATTTGTAATGATGGATTCCGAGGTTAGCTACATAAAGGCCCAGGCACAATTGATGAAGGTACCTAAGTAGCTGTGTAGGTAAGCACAACTAGGTATATGAGAAAGTTGAATCATGTTTTCCATTGCGCACAATTGACACAGTTGAACTAGACACAGCGTTGATGTCAATTGTGCCTGGACCTACCTAGCTTAGCAGGCAATTTAAATCCGTTCTTTACATTGGAGAACTTAGCAACATAGTAGCCTACCTACTAGTAGGTAGTACCTAGGTATACCCAACAAAAGATAAACGGTTTTCGAAAGAAACGGATTGACTGAAAACGATTTGATTGCATCATCCGATGACGTCAATGCTAACGCGACATGTAACTAGATAGTAGATGAGCTCTGATTTTAATTTTATTGCTGATAACAAGGATTGATTGACAAGGAACCTGACCAGCAGCCAATCCATTTCGTTCAAATACCGTTTTATGATTTGTTGTGTGATTTGATGATCCATCATCACTAAACAAAACAAATGTTATAGCAACTAATTATTCGAATAGGTATGTAGGTAGGTAGGCCTATTTCGAAGCGTGCAGAATTTGGTGACTGTGGCACGATAAGGTAGGTACCTAGTCACCTATTTTACCATACTCACTCACTATAACCACAACCACGTACAACCACAAAGGTACAACGTACTAGGTAGGTAATACCTAGTACCTAGGTATCAAGAAAAATGCAAAATCTGTGCAGAAGATAGATTCACGGTAATATTTATCTGCGTATCTCATTATTATGTTGAAGTATTCTTACAACATAAGTATAAACAAACAAAAACGCCAAATTTCACTTACCTACCTGATCTGTAACTCCCGTCGTCAGTCAGTCCCGGTCAGTCCTGACGTCCTGACTCCTGACTCCTAAGTCCGGGGGCGTTTGCCTTGCCTTGCCTTGCCTTGTTGCCTTTCGATAGGACTGTAGGCACGCCAGCGTGTACCCAACACGGTTGGAAGGAACTATGCACACGCTCGCCTGTAGAACGTGTTTTTTACTTTTTAAATGCCAGAATTATTTTATTTTTCGAAAATATTTTTACTGAAATGTACAAAATTAATCAATTTTTAAATTTAAATTATATTTAAATATGAAAGATTCATAAAAAGTCCTGTAACTTGCAACTCTGGACTTATCATTGAGGTTTCAATTTCATCTCACAGTACGAAAAATATTTAGATTTTTGTGTAACTTTTAAAAATTCCGGGTAGGATATAAAAATCTGTATCAATACCTTTTTAAATACACTTAATATTATAGAATTGGATTAGGATCTATCGGCGGAAAATTGTTTAAATCGAAGTATTGACTAGAAAATTACTTCGTTTTTTCAACTTGCCACATTGAAAAAAGGGTTAACTCGAATTTATAAAAATGCATTTTTATTTATGTCTTTGTAATTAGTTCCGCTTGCAGATTTTTTTGCGTTTATATGATGCACTGAACAAGGAAGTTATCTATTTAGTTCAGATCTGAACTAAGCTGAGCTCAGGCTAAGTTCCAGCCTTCAGGCTAAGCTAAGTTCAGGCTGAGCACCCAGACCTGTGCATAAATGCGAAGAAATAATATCAAATATAGTAAAAATAAACTTAAATTCGTATGAAAGTGGAACCTCTGAAAGACTACATTGCATTTATCTGTGAAAGTGGCCTTTTTCTTATTATATTAAATTCAAATAATTGTCACACACCTGCAAATGAGTCACACCACGTGTTGTCAATCAAATGACGCAATTGATTGATTGATTGCGTCAATTGATTGACAGCACGTGGTGTGAGAGAAATTATTATTTTAACTATAGCCTACCTAACATTTTATATTAACATAAATATTGAATATATTACTTTCCTTTGGACAGGACACAAACTTTACTTTTTATTATAAATTGTACAATATTTCGGCCACTGTCTGCGGCCTTCTTCAAGTGAATGTAAACAATTATTGAAAAATTGACATGTATAAAAACATTATGATTAAAAAAGACAAACAAATCACAATCCATTAGGCTTATCAAAAACCAAAGACTTCAAACAAAAGATAAACCAATAACACCAAACTTATAAGGAAGAGGAAATTTAATCAATAAATATTGAATTATTTATAAGTATCTAATACTCGTTTGCAGAGGTGTGGACAATTATTTGAATTTAATGTAATAAGAAAAAATGACCACTTTCAAAGATAAATGCAATGTAGTCTTTCAGAGGTTCCACTTTCATGCGAATTTAAGTTTATTTTTACTATATTTGATATTATTTCTTCACATTTAGCACAGAGCTGGGTGCTCAGCCTCCTCGAACACATTTTTAATATTATAAGTGGACTTATACAAGGTTTGCCGCATTACCGTGAATAATGAAATATGAATAATTCATTGAGCAAAATATCAGTATCTTCTTACTAGGAAAACACTCGGTGTAAGCGTTGATAAGTGAACACCACAGCACAGTGTAGTATATAGGAACCGGGAGGGGAGGTGGGGGGGGGGGGCGTCAAGGGGTGCAATGCCACCCCCCCCCCCCCCCACCATTTTCAGGGAAGAGAGGTAATGGGGGGCAAAAAGTAAATTGTATAATTGTTAAATAGAAGTAATTTAAGAATTTAGTGATCATATCGACCAAATAGAACAGGTATGGCTGAGTGGTAACGCTCTGAACTTGTATTCCGGGGGCCCGGGTTCGATTCCCGCGGCCGACCTTCCTGAATGTTTTTTTTTTCGTGGTTTTCCCTCAGTCGAGAGGCACATGCTGGGAAGGTACCCTACTACTAATAGGCCACGACCGCCTCCTTCCCACCTACCATCCTTACATACACTTCCACCATCATCTCCCAATCATCAGCAAAATCATTCATCCGTCGCCATTAGCCTCGCTACAGAACAGTGCGACGTTAAGCACCAGAAAAAAAATCAAATCGACCAACACTCGAGTTTAAATCGCGTTAAAAATGCATTAAATTCATATTGAAATTCGAACATCTTCCGGGCCCGCGTATTACTTATTCAATTATTCATTACTTACTCAAATTGGACCTAGGTTATTATATTTTACAATCTACTATTATTATAATCTACTACAAAAGTCCACAGCATACGCTGCTGGATTTACAATAACTGAAGAAGTGTCATAAAATATTTTAAAAAAATGTATTAAACATTTACACAACTGAAAAAGTGTCAGAAATGTTTAATACATTTTTTTAAAAATATTTTATGACACTTCTTCAGTTATTGTAAATCCAGTTACGTATGCTGTGGATTTTTGTAGTAAAGGTAAGCAAAGGGCTGATCTGGGGCGAGAACCCCAGCCCTTTTCTTATTGACAAGAATTTCTTTATTCTCCGTGAATAATTTATTACCATGAGAATTAGGTACCTACTTTTCTATAAATATATTTTGACAGCTCTTTCAAAACTCTTAAAATAGCAATAAGTCTGATAAATACTTGACCGATTGAGCTGATTTTTTTTTAAATATGAGACAACTTCTATTCTTTGGTCTTGATCATAACTCAACATTTTTACGCAATCAGAACTATTTCGACCAATCAGAAGATTTCATTTAAATTTTAACCAATGGTGGATTTAGCTGACATTTTGTAACTTGATACAATGTTGGTCGACCTGGCAAAATTTCAAATCAATGGGATTAACCATTCATAATAATTAATTAATTATTAGGTACATTTGCAGTACAAGTATATTGTTGAACGTATCAATATTTCTTAAACTTTGACACTTTGGGGTGGTGGAGGGCATGCCCACACCTTGACCCACAGGGCTATTTTTTATTTTTGACACTTGGATTTTTTTCAGTTTATATTTACCAAATGAAACTACACGTAAAATACCACCAAATGTTTATATATCTTATCCTGACATTTATTTTTATTTATTTATTTTGTCTTTTATTGATTGCACAACGATACATACAAAGTACAATCAATATGGCGAGGTTCCACCTCAGTGGCTCTTCCACCTAACCATAATTACAAGTATAATACACATTGCATTTAATTATTAAAAATTAATAAAAATAAACACAACATGAGTCAATAGCAAGTTATAAAATACAATAAACTTCTTCAGTTTAGTAGTCAAAAAGTAAAACACACACATACATCAACATCACACATCACACCATACAAGATGAAATTCAAACATTCATTAGATCTTTATTCGTCTTCTGCAATGACAATAAAAATGTGTGCGTACTTTGTTTAAAATCAGTGCGACTCTCAGTCATTTTGATTGACAATGGCAGTCGATTCCAAAGTGTTGGAGCAATTACAGAGAAAGAACTTTGGCCAACAAGTGTTTTATGTAACGGTGTTAATAAGTTGAAAGTTCGTTTATTATATGTTGGGTTTAGTCTATTGAACAGATAAGACGGTGCCTTTTGCATCAATACCAAAAACGTAACATTTAAAAGATGGCAATACCGTCGATTCAACATATTTAAAATATTATTAGAATTTAAAACATCTGAAATACTATCACACCTTTTAAGATCAAAAATAAATCTAATACAAGAATTTTGAACCTTCTGTATTCTGGCTCCATGCTTCTTTCTCACCCCAATGTATACGACATCACAATAATCAATATTAGACAGAATCAATGAATTTACCAGTGTGAGTTTAATGTCAGTAGATAACATATCCTTAAACTTATACAAGTAGGCAAGAGTTGCAAATGATTGGGCACATACTTTCGCTACATGATCTTCCCACGTCAAAGCAGAATCAATGACGAGACCAAGATTCCTCCCTGAATTCTGTACAGCAACTTTAACCCCATTCAATAATATTGTTGGATTTTCTGGCATCCTTGCCAGGTTGTGAACGCTACCTACAGGCATTACAATGGTTTTCGTTGCATTGAGACATAGGCTATTCGAGCACGACCACTCATGCACCGCTTGCAAGTCATTTACTAGGTTCTCTGACAATTCCAAAACATGATCAACTTTCCCAGAGGTATAAACTTGGGTATCATCGGCATACTGATGATAGGAAAGGTTAAAAACTTCAGAAATATCTATTGCATCGATGTTAAAAATGGTAGGCCCAAGAATAGTACCTTGAGGAACACCCCTGCACACCTCCGAAAACTCAGATTTACTGGTAGAGCCATCACTAGCAACCATCTTCACTCTCTGTCGCCTACCTGACATATAACTACGAATCCATGACACAGCAGAATCAGAGAAACCAATTACTTATAATTTCTTAAATAGCAGCTGATGGTTTATCATATCAAATGCTTTCGTGAAGTCAAGCATTGCTAAATAAGACACTTCGCCCCTGTCTAAAGCCATGGACATCCTTGCTCCCTCCCCCTCCCATGGACATCCTTGCTCCCTCCCCCTCCCATGGACATCCTTGCTCAATGCTCCCTCCCCCTGCCATGGACATCCTTGCTCCCTCCCCCTGCCATGGACATCCTTGCTCCCTCCCCCTGCCATGGACATCCTTGCTCCCTCCCCCTCCCATGGACATCATTGCTCCCTCCCCCTGCCATGGACATCCTTGCTCCCTCCCCCTCCCATGGACATCATTGCTCCCTCCCCCTGCCATGGACATCCTTGCTCCCTCCCCCTGCCATGGACATCCTTGCTCCCTCCCCCTCCCATGGACATCATTGCTCCCTCCCCCTGCCATGGACATCCTTGCTCCCTCCCCCTCCCATGGATATCCTTGCTCCCTCCCCCTGCCATGGACATCCTTGCTCCCTCCCCCTCCCATGGACATCCTTGCTCCCTCCCCCTGCCATGGACATCCTTGCTCCCTCCCCCTCCCATGGACATCCTTGCTCCCTCCCCCTCCCATGGACGCCCATGCCCCCAGCCGAAGGCGACATTTGTTGAAATATTGAAGAAAACATTAGTTTTCAGCACTAGCAAAGATTAATCCTTGTCCCTAAACAAGCCATGATTACGCTATTTTTGTAAATGAAAAAATGAAAAATCAGGAGGAATCACGGGGGGGGGGGGGGAGGGGCGATCGTCCGTCCTTCCGCCTCTCCTTGAATCCGCCCCTGCAACACTGTTGAAGAGACTTGGCTTCCCTTTTTACACGGGGTGTTTTTTTTCTAAGAAATCACTTCATTTTTTAGCTTATTCATCCCAGTGAACACTAGGACGTACCTGGGACGTCCCCAGGACAGACTACTTACTTAGGTAGGACATCCCCAGTCCGTCCTAAACTCGGCCTAAAATGATCCCCAGAGTGTCCCCAGAGTGTCCTAATTACACAAGTTTTTCGATCCCAGGTACGTCCTAAATTAGGCGGACCTTCCTAAAAAAGGACGACACTGCCTAATTTAGGATATCCATTGTCCTAGTTTAGGACGTCATTTCCTAATTTAGGTCGATACTTTTCCTAAATTAAGATGAAACTGCCTAATTTAAGATATACATTGTCCTACTTTAGGTCGTCATTTTCTTATTTAGGTAGATGCTTTTCCTAAATTAGGATGAAAATGACAAATTTAATATATAATTTTTCATTATTATTATAATAGAATGGTATTTCGGATTTCCTATGGAAGATAATTTTCCCCTATTGGGATGCAATTGCCATATTTAATAGACAGGTTCTATTTGCACCGACACCAATTCGCACGATTCGCATTATTCATATTCATTAATTCAGTTATCAATGTTTGCATCCAAAAAATATGGCTTTGACTCCAAGGTGACAACTTAGGTTCCAGTACAAAATAAAAGAAATACACATTTTTCCTATCATCCAATAGGACATGTCTCTTTTTGTTATAATATCTTATAATACTTGGCAGATTTTGGAAATAATATAACTTACTTAAAAACAAACGATAAAGAGATATGCTGAAATTAAAAATCTATATTGTGAAGTCGAAGGGCAGAGTACTCTGTTGACAGTTGTTGAAACTTTTAAAAATATTTCAATAGCAGCCCTTTTTAGGACAATTCTTCCTAAAAAAGGCAATTGCCTAATTTAGGAAGAATTGTCCTAAAATAGGATTTCAGTAGCAGCCATTTTTAGGACAATTCTTCCTAAAAAAGGCAATTGCCTAATTTAGGAAGAATGTTCCTAAAAAGGATCTTCTTCCTTTATTAGGATATCCCAGGGAGGTACCCAGGGCATCCTAGTAGGATGTCCTACTTTAGGCTAGGATATCCTAAAAATAGTCTGTCCCTGGGATGACCTGTGTTCACTGGGATCGGTGCAAGAATTACCATTTTCTTCAAAAAAATACGCTATTTCCGATTTGGTTATAGGTACTAATAAAAATTTAAAAAAAAATTACTAAATGCTTAAAATGATATTCCATGAAGAATTGCGAAAGTACGTCCCATTCGGTCCATCCATTTTCGAGATATGGCATCACTTCCGGTTTTCAAAATGGCGGCTGAAATCACTACCACCTATAATTTACATCTAAATGTTATGTATCATGATAAGCCTCCTGAATATGTAGTAATTGTAATAAGAGGTGATTTAAGTTAAATTTGGCATAATTATGACGGCATTTCTGGTTTTAGTAATAATACAACTTTGTCTATGGATAGATATTCCATATAGATGACCGTCTGAATCGATTGGCGCAATTTTCGTTCCGATCGGTCCATTCGTTTTTTGAGATATGACGTTACTTCCTGTTTCAAAATGGCGGCACAAAACATTTGTCAGGGCAAGGTATCATCAGACGCCAAAAGTGCACATGTGGTAAAAATTTCAGATCGATCGGTTCTGCCGTTTAGGCTAGCTGTGACGCTAACAACAGGGTTTCGTGATATCTTGAAGAAGAAAAAAAGCGGTATAATTTCATGATTTTCACGACCCCCTAGCTCGCAAATGGCATATTGTTGTCTAATAACTTGGAATATATGGTACTCATATATGGTAGGTATCTTTTGTTGAAGACATAGGTACTCAAGAATGAGCCAATAAAAACGAGTAATTTTTTGGCACCAATATTCCAATTTTTAAAATTTGGGAGTAGTGTTGTTTTTGTATGACGCCTCAATTATGTTGCTATACCGTCGCACACAGATCTCTTCCAAAATGGTTTGAGGTGATTTTCCTTGCTTTTGAAAGAACTTGATGACGGCTCCACAATCAATTTTGACCATCGAAAAGAACATACGTATGAATATGTTTTAACATGACAATCAGGCGCGTGGAACTTTATTTTGAGTTGCGGGAGGGGGGTAGGGAGGGGGGTAAAAAATCTCGGGGACTGATTGTATTGCGCCGTTACAAGGGGCTGTGGGTTAGCCTCCAGCCTGCCCCGCAGGGTCTTTTTTAAGCTCTTTTGGCATCCTTTTCAAAGAAATTTAAAATGTGTGATTAATGATTATGCAATAATCTTGTGGAAACTGTAGGTAGACAAATTCAATAATCTGTACATACTTTTCGTTGATAGAATCCCCCATGAGCCCGCAGAGCATTCTTTTTGAATTTTTGGTAAAAGAAAATAGAATTTAAAGCGACTCATATTTTTGCACATGTGAGAAAAATTTGAGAATTAAATCTCATAATGGAACACATTTGAGCTTTTTGCATCACTTATTTTTGTATATCTATGTTATGGGAACGCCCATTGTTAGTCTTGTGACACTTTGAGCCCATATTTGAAAGAAATGCGCTGTTGTTTCCACAGGCGCGTAGGAAGGGGGGGGGGATCAATGACCCCCCCCCCCCACACTTTTCATCTTGACACCCCCAGATATAACCCCCACATATACAAAAATGTTGATAAAGATATCCAAAAATGCACAGATTTGGTCCATTGTGAGGTTGAATTCTCAAAATTTTCCCAAGTTTTGCAAAACTAATTGAACAGAGGTATTATCCAATGAGACAATAACTCGTTTACAAATGAGTTC